>BSBN01000026.1:12400000-13000000 GCA_027924645.1 Cunninghamia lanceolata | reverse complement strand
TGATGGTAAGTGAAACTTAGAAATAAGCCTATCCATATTATTAGAATTTTTGGGTTTAGTACAAGTATAATGAGTTAGTCACAAGGGGAAAGGGTATCCCTTTTTCTTGGAATCATGATATCTCTTTCTTGCAAGAGATGCCTGCCTACAGACCTCCAAGAACAAAAGATAATCAGAAGCATACCTAGGTAGATTTAGAGGAGGAAACTCAAAACTGCCTATTCTAAGGTATGTGAACTTATCAAATTGAATGAAGTAGCTCCCAAACTGCATTATCCCATTTGCTACCTCTGTTGAGATTCTAACTTTGGGATTCTCATAGATTCTTCTCACCATCAACATAAGGAAATCATCATTGACTCTTTTGTAGTCTTTGTTACCAAACTCCTCTTGTAGCTGAGGGAAATAATCTTGCACTTGGGTATCTTGAGTCATTGGGCTAGCAATATTCAACCCCAGCCAAACCTATTGAGTGGTGGCTAGAAAATAAATCAAGTAGGAACACATATTGAACTTATTTCCCCTCTTCTGAAAGTTTACTAATTGATCATGCAAGTGCTCATTAATTATTTGAGACCAATCTATGTACTATTTTCCTATAAAAATGACTAGTATGAACAGGCACATCCACTGAGTAAAATCATTTGAATCTTCACTCCTAACTACCCTATGTAACAGTATGATAATGTCTGAAATATCATCTTTGAATAGGGCTCTAACTACATTTTTAGGCAGTTGTGACCCCTATTTCTTTTCTTTCTTGAGCCATGTGGTAGCAATGGTTTCTTTACATGTCTTTTTACCATCAATGAAGAAACTCCAACCCTTTTGTTGTGAAACATCAGTTGTACATCTCTCACTTGTAATCCAAATCTATCGTTGATGGTATTAGCATTTATATGTAAAAAAATTTTACTACTAGAAATTCTAATCTCATGAGACTCAACATGGTAATTGTGAATACAAGCCATAATTAAATATGTGCACTAAACTACTGGAGGGACAACACCAAATGCGCCAAACTACTATCCAAGATTTTCTAAGCTATGGGTGTCCTTGGGTTGGTGTTTATCCTTACCTAGAATTCTTTAAGATCGATATGACCCAAATCTGTGTCCTTAACCCCTAAAAGTTTGTTCTTAATTATGAAGGAGATGTTGATCCCTCGATATTTGTATTTCATTTTGATGAACCTGAGTAACCAATCTATCAAGCTATTGACAGTGACTAAGACCAAAGGGTTTACGTTTGATGAAAGAGGGTTACGATTAACGTTTGGAGGAAATGGGGTTTTTCAAGTCATGAAATATGGAAGATTGAAATGTAAAGTCCTTTCACCAATGCTAGCACTATTTCAAACTAAAAAGGAGAATATGACAGTGCACTCACCTTAACTATGACACCCGTGGAGAGTAAGAAGCTAAATTAACTATAACCAAAGCTTGAAATCATGTTCCAAATAGCAAATGAATTATGCCTTAAGGAATGTTCACTTTATAAGGTAAATAAATTAGATAGGGGTTTCATTAAATGCTCCCTTGTAATATATACTTTCACATCTCATTATACCAACCCACTTTATCGAGTATCCTAACTTTTCATGAACTACCCATTTTACTTGAGATACTTTGTTGACAAAAATAGCAATCGTTGAACCTAATCATCAGCAAACTTTCAACTTCGTGAACCAAAATCTCAAGTTTTTGTGTTTACATATCGGTGAAATCTTAATTTTGTGAAGTGGATCTCCTTTTGGTTGTGTATGTTTATCACTTTATCGGCAATCTTAAGAGTTTGTGAACCAGGCGATTCTCTAATGTACTTTGCAAGAGCTTAAAGTTTATAACAATAGCCAATGAAATCTTTCTTTCACTAACTTTCCAATAAAGACCATGGCAAACCAGACTTCCCCTTTATCAGCAATAGGAACTTAACATAAAACAATTACAGACATCGAGTTATTGGCAAAATCACGTACTCAAGAAATGAGAGAGAATAATGATAACATAAGTTAAGTTCATGAAGGGTGAGAAAAGCCAATAAGAGAGACTCGCTTGGAAAAAGAATGATAAAACAATAACCAAAGAAAAGTTATCGGGAAACTAGAGGGTTTGTGAACCTAGATCTTTCCCAATAAAATTCACGAACTTAAGACTTTTTCGACAAGGTTCGCTGACGAGAGACTTCTCTAATAAGGTAGGAGGAAAGATTAAGTTCGGGAAAGTATGAAAATTTTAATAACAAAGGAAAGTTAAAAACTGAAGGTTTGAAAAATGATGATTTTTCTGATAAAGAGGAAAAAGATTTACACTTTAGAGACTTAAGATCAAGGCAAGGAAAGAAAATCCAAATGGACCAAGTTTGAGTTGTACAAGGACAAAAATGAAAATTGGGGAAACTGTTAGCAACTAGTTGTGGTTGCTATTTCAGCTATAGTGATTGACTATTGTCAGCTACTTAGGCCTATTTGTTACCATTGGATTTGGTGTTTGTGTTTAGATATTGGTTGATGCAAATTTCTTGCATATATGTGATAGTTTAGTGTGGCATCTCTTTGGGGGATCTTATTTTTCATGGTTTGGCTTGATGGAGGATGAGAGGATTCTTGTTTGAGATGGTGGTCACCTTGATTATTGTTGCAGGTATCTTGATGGAGCACATGGATGTTTACATGGTATATGTTGGACATATGGATTGTTTCCTTGTTCTTTGAGTTTACTTGTTTGACCCTTTATGCAATGTATACAACAAGTGAGAGAATGTTGGCAAAGGTGTGGTGTACACATTGCATAAAAATGAGTTAATTTAATTAGGTAAAATAAATATTTAAATTTTTGGTGCATCTATGTGATGTGTTTAGCTACATTAAATATTTATTTGGGTGTCACTTGTAAACATTGTATGTAACATTGGGTTAGTTATTTTATGTGTGTGGGACATAGAATAATTAATTGAGAAATTATTTAATATTGAGAAAAAAGAAAAACTTAGTACCAATAATTAAATGTGGGGGTCAATGGTTTTTAAATTCATGGTTTTGGGATACATGGTTTTACCATATTACATCTTGTATTTGTGTGAGATTATCTCTATAAAAGAAATCACATGAGTGGCTTTTAAGGTTAGATATTTTAGTTGTTGGTTGGGTTTGGCTAGATTGAGCTTCTCTTGTAGGTTGCATGTGTGAGGAGAGGAAGCATGGATTGGGGTGTGTGGTTATATGATTCACATTTGCTTGTTCACATGGAGTACAATTAGGGAGCTCGATGATTCAAAAGTGTTCATGGAGGCTATGTATTGTAATCTTTGTTCATGAAATAATGCAATGGGTGTGGATGCTTTTGGAGGCTGAATTTTTCCCTCATGGAGGGTTTTCCCAAGATATATCTTGTGTCACCTTGATGGTATGTTTTCTTATTCTTTTGCATGTGGATTTCTAAATAGTATGTTTGCATTTTAACCTCTCATAGGGTTATGAGAAAATTATCTTTGACTATAAATTTCCATCAGAATAGAGGTAGAGAAATTTTCTAATAACAATTTTGAGATGTGGAAGCTAGAGATGGAAGATCTATTAATTGATTAAGATGATGTCATTGATGAGAATGTCTCAAGGTCTACAGATGCTACTTTGGCTACTCAATATGATGTTTTGGACCGTAAATCCAAGGGTCTAGTCAGATTGTGCCTGACAAACTTTATTTTTAGATCAATGTTTATGAAGAGTCTTGTACGAAGAGACTTGGTGAGATATATCAAGCCAAATCTTTAGTCAACAATATTTTCTTGAGGAAGAAATAATATTCCTAGAGAATGGAAAAGGGTAGACAAATTAAAAACCACATGGAAGCATTTAATATGTTGGTGGTTCAATTGGCATTAGTTGGTGTAAAAATGGATGAGGAGGAGAGAACCTTGCAACTACAAAAGGTTTCTATTCTTCCTACTTTTGGTATTTTTGAATACCCATTTATCCTGAAGAATGGTTTAGAACTTTCAAAGTTTCCAAAAGGGGATAAAATGGCAGGGCTTACTATTTTTAGTAACTCTACATTTGAGCTTAGATGGACCCAAAATTTCCCAAATGGTGTGGAACTTCCAAGTAAACATCTTAGGTGAGTTTTGACTCAAGATCATACCTGGATTCCAAGATATTAAAGTTTTATTTTTTATGAAACTCCAGAAAAAGTCTCAAACTTAGTTTTGAGGCACTTACAGGTTCCTAAATTCCCCAAAAGTTGTCATAATTTCCAAATCAAGTTATATCTTGGTAGATCTCTTCACTAGATTTCTGACGCATCAAACGGTTCGTCAATCAGACACCCGGATCAAAAGTTATGGCCTCTGGAAGTTGGACCTCCTGTTTCAGGAAATGTGAAAATGTATTGGACACTTAAAAGAGTTGTAAAGTAGAGAGTTACACATGTTGGTGTGTGAATTAGCACATCACAATGCATCTTTGATTGGAGATAATTTGGGTACCACTTTTGGGTGATTTTTGGCTCATGGTTTTGTAATTACCATTGGCAGTTTACTGTATCATATCTCCTATATATCAGGAGCTTGAGATGGAGGTTGTGTGTAAAAGTCTTTTAGATGTTGAGTTGCCTCTAGATCTCTGTTTGGTTATACTCCTGTGAAAGCTTTCTCTACAAGTATATTGTAATCTTCTTGATTCCTTAATAATATATTGGGTAGCTTTGGAGTGGGGTTTTTCTCCCAAAAGGGTTTACCCACGTAATTACTGTGTTATGCTATGATTGTTATTTGGGTTTATTTCTATAACTTTTGTAAAGATATAAAACATTCTGCATATCTCTCCCATCAAGATTAGTGTAGGCAGTTGTTCCAATACCTTATCTTCCTTACAATTCTCTTGTTATGGCTATTGGGAGTACTTATGTTGTCTTGAAAATTGAAGAAAGATGTGGATTCTTTGCTTTTTGAAGAGATGAGGAGGAAGGTATCCATCAATGCCAAAGAGGCCCTAAATGTTTGTGGAAGATCTAAAGAAAAAGGCAAGAAGAGCAAGAAACATGACAAATCCAAGTCTAGGGGGAGATCCAAATCTCTTAGAAACTCCAAAGTTATTTGTTGGAACTATGGTAATCCTAGACACATCTGTAGGGAGTGCAAAGAAGAAAAGAAAAAGAAGAAATTTGATTCTAAATCTGAGAAGGAATATGGTGATGCATTCATTGCAACTTTGGCAACTCATGAAAGTAATATTTTCTAATACAAGATGCAATATAGTTAGAACTGCTATGGTGATGACTAGAGGTGTCAAATTTAGCACATTGTATAAGCTTGATGCATGCACTATTGAGTGCAATAGTACTTCTGTGAAAAGAAAGTCTATGAATACTTCATTTTAAAAGGAGAGGGTTTTCAATGGATGGTCATGGTTTATGGGTACCTGAGGGTGCTCTTTCTTCTAAATCAAAGTTTTCTACAGAGAAGACTATATTATGGCACCAGAGATTAGGCCACATTGGAGAGAAGGGTCTACGAACCTTCAAAAATAAAAACCTTGTTGAAGGGTTGATTGATTGTAATCTTGATTTCAATTTCTATGAGCATTGTATTTATGGTAAACAAAATTGCATTCAATTTTACTCAAATTCTCATAAATCTTGTGGTGTATTGGATCTTATTTAGTCTAATGTGTTTGGTCCTATAGACATTCTATCCATTGAAAAATCCATTTATTATGTTTCAATTATTAATGGTTATAACGTAAGCACATGGGTATATTTTCTAAAGAGTAAATCTAAGGTTGTCAATTGATTTAAATAATTTAAAGCAATGGTTGAGTTACAAACTAGAAAGAAAATAAAATGTTTGAGGACTTACAAAGGTGGTGAATTTTTCTCTAATGATTTTGATAGATTCTATAAAGATTGTGGGATTCAAAGACAAAAGATAACTCTGTATTCTCCACAGAAGAATGGAGTTGCAAAAAGGATGAACAGAACACTGATGGAGAAGGTTAGGAGTATGCTTAGTAGTGCTGGTCTAGAACAAAGGTTTTGGGATGAAGTTGTTGCCACCACTTGCTACCTAATTAATAGGTCTCCTACATCAGCGCTTGTTGATAAAACATTTAAGGAAGCGTGGTCAGGTCACAAGCCTTCATTGAGACATCTTAGAGTTTTTGGTTGTGATGCATATGCACATGTGCCAAAGGAGAAGTGAACAACGTTAGAAAACAAGGTTGTGATATGTATCTTCATTAGGTATAGTTATGGTGGGAAAGGATACAAGCTTTGGGATCCTGTTGCACAGAAGGTAATATATAGGAGAAGTGTGATTTTTAGATAAACTAAGCCTTCTTCTATTACATTGCAACCAAAACAAAGTGAACAAAAATATGTGATTCAACTTCCTTCTACGCTTGAGAAAGTTGAATTGAGGTCCCTAGATATACAAGAAGTCAAGGAGAGCTCATCTAGCTCTGAATCTTTAGAAGAAGAAGAACCTCCAACTTAGCTTGTTCAAAGGTTTACAAGGCATAGACAACCACTTGAAAGGTATTCACCTAATGACTTGAGATGTATTTTTTCTTTGAATACTAACATGGATGAACCTAGATCTGTAGAAGAGACATTAGGTATAAATGATGTAGAGTCCTGGAAGATTGCTATGGATGAAGAAATGGTAGCTCTAAAAAAGAATGATACATGGGATCTAGTATCATTGCCTAAATGATGAAAATATGTTGGTTGTGTTGTCTCTTAAGGGTTGCACCCTAGCTAAGTTGTAGAACTTAGCACTTTAGAGGAACATGGAAACACTCCTAGGTTGTGGGTTACCTAAAATTTGGAGTGAATCTCCAAATAAGGCTGGCTCCTAGGTGGTTATCACCTAGAAACTGTTGGATTTGCAGAGAAAAAGGGAAAAAGGAATGCTTCAAAATGAAAAAAAAAATTGGAAAATGAAACAAAGGGTGATACACCAAACTAATATGGTTTATGAAAATTCAGATTTGTATACACTTGGTTACAGATAACAGAAACTAAATTTGCACAACCTATTACTTAAGGTGAAATAAATGCTCATTTGAACTCTAGCAAAAGAAAGGGTTTCAAAACCCTAAACATCATTTTCCTTTGTTCATTGGTGGCTCTTCCTCCACCACCACCCTGGATGAGGGTTTGAAGCAAAAAACTTGGGCATTGTTTACTTTGCTACCAGTTGATCCTCATAGTTATATCAAAGGCAACATGCAAAGTAATCTTTTGTGCATCATTTGTATCCATTTTCTCCATTCCTGAGATGAATTTAGCTTGTAGTCATAGCTGGAAAAGTATCCTTTGATGCATCATTTGATCTTTGTTTTGACACACTCGTGCATTTATCTTTGACTGTGTTTGAGGCTGCCACAAAGGTCGATTTGAAGGAAAACTCTATGGTTTCAACATAGTGCTTGGTAGGAAAAGAAAGTAAGTCATTTATCTGTCGATCTCCCTTCATTTCCTAAGTTTTCACTATGGATTTCTAACTCCAGAGGTTGCGACTTGATAGTATTTCTGAGCATTTTTTATTTGTATGAGCTCAAAAACTTTCAATTTTCCTCTGTATCTACATTTTGGCTCAAAACGAGCTCGACCCATGATACAAGAAATGCAAGACTTGTAAAAGAAAACATTGCTACACTCTGGTTTCTATTGTCTAAAAATTGACACCTTTCAAGGCCGCCATGATAGTATTTCTGAAAATGTAGAAATGTAAGCCTTGCTAGCTGTGAACTGATCTAGCTGATATATCACACACTTCTTTAAAAACCTATATAAGCTTGAAAACATCTCACTCCTCTGCATTTGACCTCTATGTAATACAATGTGGGTTTCAACTTTACATGAAGAAAATACATTTTTTTGACTGTTCTTTCATAGACTTGAACATCTCTGATACACATTTGTTTTCCCCTGAAGATGATGAATTGAATGCATTTGTTATACCTTCTGATACATAATTACAAGCTTTTACATGTTGACACTATACTTATATAGTGAGGAAAATGACGACACCTCATTCTACCCTCTTAGCTGTAACAATGTGTGCAATATATAAGTGGTTTTAATGGAAATGAACCTTCCACTTCTCCTGATACAGTCACATTGTTCATGATATGCTGCACCCTTGATTTTATTGTCTAATCTTAGACAATGTTGTGAGTAGAATCTCCTTGATAAAATGTATTGTAACATCTCTTTATTTAGTTGGATCTCTCATTTCTTTGCATAATGCATTTCAGGTTTTTTTTGCTCTAATGTAAAAATAGGTTTTACTTGTATCAAGCCAGCTAGGGTTACTTCCACTATATTTCTCTTTTATCTCTATCAAAAGTTAACCTTTTTTTACATTTATAAAGGCAAGTATTATGAGGTCACTACATACCTACTAGGGTTTGAAAAAACTCTCTCTATAGGTAGTCTTCTTTATGCATTTTGAAGCCTTGCTTGTCTTTGAAACAGTCATAAGACTACTGCTCCATTACCTGAACATGTTGCATTATATGATGAAGATTTTTTTTAGAAGATGAAACAAAGTTATGATTCTCTCTTTTATCTGTGACTGAGAACTCATATGTGCTTCCTCTTGGGTCTTTTAAAACATAAGCTCAAAGTTTGATACTGTATATTGGCAATATATTTTGTACTGTACCCTGTATATGCATTTACATTCATGGAATATGAATGCATTGCAATATGTATAAGGTATTTAAAGAATAATATGAGGTACTTGTTGTCCCTATATAATACATATGCATTTAATATCTTTTATCCCCTATACATAGTTGTACCCTTCATTGCATGTATGATCTTGATGCTTTGCTCTCTTTTGGATAAAGGATATATTGTGATAACTTGATCATTTGAAATTCATTTCAATCCTTCCCCATTACATTAGTTATACTCGATCATGACTTGCACTTGTATCTAGATTATATCAATGTTGTAGCAAATCTCTCTGTGTGACTTACTTCATGTATAGAGGGCACTCTACATAAAGCATACTTATTTCATGATAAGGTCATACTATCTTTCCATCCTGTAGCAAGTTGCTCCCTCTTGATGATGTTCTTTACTTATTATCTCCTTATGCTGCTTCATTTTGAAGTAATTTCTATATATCTTAGCATGAGGCATCTTTCTATATTATTCTTTCATATGTATATGGACTTATGATGATAGCAATTTATAATAGCAGATACTTGCTACTGCATACATATTATCTCTGTAACTTGCTCTTTATGTGATCACTTTATTGATAGGACTATTCCTCACTCTTGCTATCATGATGGTAGTCTTGAGGCATACTATATGTCCTCAATGGTAACTTTTCTATGATCCACTATATAGCTATTATATCTATGAGGTACATATGGATAGAAAATTGATACTTCAATCACAACAGAAAGATGGAAAAAGTACCTTCTATGGTTGTACTCGATACATCTGATATAGTAGCAACATGTATGTGATGAAAACATTATGATGCTTGGTCTTTTGAATATCTTTGCATTAATGTCATTACTTTGAGCATGTTGGGCTCAACCCTTATGGGAGCCCACATGCCATTTAATAAAAGATGAATCAGCAAATTGATTTCTCATATACCTGCACAAGAAGCAAACATGTTAGCATATGAAACATATCTTTGATTCATGATGTGGGGTTACTTGTATGGATCTATCTCTTTCTGATATAGCACTTATGTCTGCTCATTCTGACTTCTCTTATGCTGATATGATTACTGATATACTGCTGCTACATAAAAGTAAATGGTACTTTTGAAGTTCTGATTGTGTATGAAAAGACTTGGTACCCTGAGCTAACAAAATTTGTTTTCTAGGTACATTGGATTTACAAATGGATGGAGGAAGATAGCAACTAGCTCAACCATGGGATTCGTCATTCGCAAGCAATGACAGGTCCCTCATCTTTTCCTATGCATTTCTTTTCCTTCAAAAGTAAAATTTACTTTTATGTTGCCTATTAGTTACTCCCACGGCTTGTGTGGGACACTTTTATACATTCTTTTGAATACAATCAGCTATCTCATTCTATGCAATGACTTATGTATATTTCACTTTCTGAATCAAATACATAGCATAAAACAACTAATCTTTCTTTGGAACATATGTATAAAACATGATGTATAATTTGACAGTCTATAAATACCTCTTTTACTTGCACTGAAACATAATGAATAATCAACAACTGAAACATGAACTCCATAAATTCTCTTCATCCTTTGAATGCCTATTTTCTTGTCCGTAGATGATTTCACTTACCAGGATGATGTAACAACTCAACTTGAGCTATTACATGATTTTGATAAGTGATTTTGCACTTGTCTTCTGTCAAGACATTAGACATTGACTGGATGATCCTGCATAAGCAAAAGAAAATTGTACCCCTCTAAACAACTGATGTTTAGACCTTGGTAAATTAGGTGTGAACATAATTTAGTAACATTTTTGGCAACCTCTCAGGGGTGTTTGCCTACTAAACAAAACTAGACCAGTAGCCTTCTAAAAACCATTAGGCATATGAGTCTTTTTCTTCTTGAAACCTTGGAAAAGCTTCTCACATACTTGTAACTCCTCAGAACAATGTAAAACACCTTCCAACCTTATTCCATCTACCAAAACAAAACTCGAAGCAACCTAACTATCTGTGCAGAACCACACTTAGGGAAATGAAAACTGCATCTAATCTATTGTGCAGCAGCACTTATTTAACATCAAAACTTCATGAAATATGTACAAACATCTAAGATCATACTTCAGAAGCAATGCTTGAGGTGAATCCCATTGACTGGGATTGGCTCCATGTCACCATCTATCCTAGACAGCTAGAAGACATTATGTTGTTTACATTCTGAAACAATATAGGGCCCACTCCAAAAAGCATTGAACTTAGAGTGCTTTCCAGGTTTGCTCTTTAATTCATCCCATTTTAATACTATGTCGCCCTCCTGGAATATTTTTGGAGATGCTCTTTTGTCAAATGACCTCTTCATTTGAGCTTGATGATGCTCTATATTTCTCATGGCACTATTCCTGGTCTCTTCAAGCTCAACTAGTTGAGCAAGCCTTACTGTCATAGGGCCTTCTTCTAACATGTCCAGCTGATTCACCAAATCAAGTGCTGGTAACTCAAGTGTGATAGGAAGCCTTGCTTCCTTTCCATACACCAACATGAAAGGTGAATGTCTCGTTGACCATTTTGGAGTAATTCTATTAGCCAACAATGTTGACTTTAATTGTGTATGCCAGGCTCTCTGGTTACCCTCCATGGTTTTCTTAATAATTATGATTAAGTTCTTATTGGTGGATTTCGCTTGGCCATTGCCTTGTAGATAGTAATTGGAGGATGTATTTAGATAAATTCCATTTCTCACAACCCAATCAGAGATCCTAAAACCAACAAAGATAAGGACATTATCTGAAATAATAGACTCAAGGACTCCAAATCTGATAACCAGCTCTTCATAAAAATTTAGAACAGCAGACTCATTGGCCTCTTTAAGTGTGACTACTTCAGTCCACTTAGTAAAATAATCTGTGGCTGTAAGAACCCACTTATGGCCAGCACTGGATGGAGGGTTTATAATTCCAATAAAATCTAACCCCCACCTCATAAAGGGCTGTTCAACCTAAACCAGCTACAAAGGTAAGGCTACCAACTTCTCCTTTCCAGAAAATAGGGCACATTCTTTGCACTTTTTGACCCACAAGTGTGTATCCTTAAACAAACTGGGCCAATAATAGCCACCCTTCATCACCTTAAGAGTTGTTCCTCTAGGTGAAAAATGGCCTCCAGCTGACCCCTCATGGAATTCATGCAACACTCTTTCTGTTGAGTACTAGTGACTCAAATTACAGGTTCGTTGGTTCCTTGGTTATCCTTTGTTATCGGCTTGACAGAGCACTATCGGTGAGAGTGAGAAGCCGTTGAGCAATATGCAAGGTTTCATATTCATATCGGTGAGAGAACTATTGTCGGCTCAACGTTCTGAAGTCTCCCCGATGCTACCAGTCATCCCGATGGTAGTGACCATCGGAAAGACTTTCACTATCGGCAAGTGTTAGAAGTCTGTGGCCGATATGCATTAGTCTCACCGATGGCATTTGTCTATCAGCGTAAGGTTTTGTCATCGACAGATCGTAAGATTGTCACTCCGACTGATTGAGTCACCCCGATGGGAGTTGGTGTTGGTAAGAGTTTTGGTGTCGGCGTGAGTTTTGCTATCGGCCAAACTTGGAGGAGTCACTCCGATGTAGATTGTCTCCCCGATGGCATTTGGCGAAGTTAGCATCGGCGTGAGAATCACTATCGGCCAAGCCTTGGGTCCTCTCTCCGATGGACCTCGTTACTCCGATGGATGACATTGGCTTTGGCATCGGTGGGACATTGGTCTTCGGCAAAGTTTGGTTTAGTCTTGATGATTGTTGGCGTCTCTCCGATGGAACGGTCATCGGCATGACAATCCTTGTCGGGCTGACATTTGGAAGTTTCTCCGATGGGCATTGGTCACCCCGATGGAAGTTGGTGTTTGGCATCGGCGTGAGAACTTCTATCGGCTCAGCCTTGAATTGTCACTCCGATGGCAGAAGTCACTCTGATGAAGAGTTGGCGTTGTGTTGGCGTCGGTAAGACAAGGAACTGTCGGAGTGAGTGTTCTTAGTCTGGAGTCGTCGGCGGCAAAAGAGCCGACAATTATCTTACGTGTGTTCAGGCATTTAAACCCGGATGTCCAACTAGAACTTGTGCATGTGGGACTAAAGTTTCCTATGAGAATGTGAATGGTTAGATAGTTATGCAAACGGTTTGGACAGTTGGATGTCAGCGATACTGGGCAGTTGGAATGAACGGTCGTTTGCATGAGAATCGATTAGATTGCTAAAAGCAATTGTGTAATCGAGTCAGAGGTGTGAGTGTGAGAGAGTTCTTCTCGAGAGAGACCTCTGGTTTTCTTCTTCTGTGAAGTCTTATGCTGTATGCTGTATGCAGCATGTGAACAGCATGTGAAGGGACTGAGAAGAGGATGAAAACAGAGTTCAAATGAAATTGTTCTGGCTGAGAAGATGTAGTTTTGTACTGTGTGCTGTTTGTGGCATGATCACAGTATGAAGAACCAACCAAGTGCTGGAGAACTTTGTGCAGGGTTACTGTCAGTTATTCTTTAGAAGGAACAAGATGTAAATCTTCATGAAAGGCTTATTGCCAGTTTTGTATTGTAACTGTCTTTCTGTTGCTGAATAATACAATGGTGATCTGGGTTTTTGGAGTGTGGGGTTTTTCACCCGTAAGGGTTTTCCCCACGTAAATCTGTGTTCTTGTTTTGTCTTTCATGTTTAATGTCTCTGCTATTGAAACAAGATATTGTTCGCTTGTGCTTTCCTCTAAGGGTCAATGTAGGAAATGTTCTATGTCTGTTTCCGCTTTAAAGGCATAGTTGTGCGTGTTTTTGAAGCATTTGGAAAGAATTTAAATTTGTCGAAGACACCACTTTTCTTAGAAATACGTTCTGAGATGCCCTCATTTCCTTACAATTGGTATCAGAGCCTTCTTCTGGGATATGCTTTGTTGCTCACATATGTACATTTGTGTGCTGCATGTGTTTGCATGTAAGAGTTCCTAGTGTATAAGGTCTGGGTTTTCCTTCTATGATGATTTCTTAGTGTGGCAGGCTTGAGGAAATCTGAAGGAAATGTCTGTTTGTTTGATCCTTGTTTGAGTGAAAGTCTGGCAGTTGATCTTGTGTTTCTGTTTCAGCAGTGCTTGAAGGATGGTGAAGAGACTGGAGCTGGTCATGATGTGGCCTGAGGCTCTTAATTGACAGTATTTAATCTTGTTGCATGGGGTTTGCTTTGAGGCTGTGTTGCTGCAGTAACTTTCATATTGGGTGTCTGTGTGAGAGGCTCTCTGATGATATGAAGGAGTTTGTGTTACTGCTCAGCCATGGAGTATTGTGCTTATGCTGGGTGTTTTGTTCCTGGTATTGGAAGGCATAATTTTTTGTTACCCTGATTGCATGCAGGCTTTGGAGTTGATCATTGGATGATCTGAGAGCTTTTGTAATAGCCTGATTCTCTCGGATGCATGTGCATGTTGGTGGTTTGAGAGATTGGTCTACAAGTGGGCCTGAAGCTCTTGAACTGTTGTTTCCTTAAATGGATATTTTGTACTTGCATGACTCAGATTCATGATTATTGGATTTGAGGGGTTTTATAGTTTTTCCTTAAAATCTATGGTTATGCATATTCATGATGATACATTATTTTGGTTTAACTGTTATGGAGTTTGTGCTGCAAACTTTTGGGTTTTCCAGATGTGAAGTGGATATGGATGTGCATGGGTGTGTTTCAAACACAGTGGTTTTGCAGGTTTTACACGGTCAAAAGAAAAACTTGTGGTTTTGTGAAGCTGCAGTTAAGCTATTTCTAGACCCTGGCTTTTGGGATGTTATTGGATGATATAGTTGCAGTTTTGCATGCATGCTCTGTGCATGGTGTGAGGAGGTGAAATGCTTTCTCTGCATGGGAGTGTTGGTATGTGATTTGACACTCAGCATTTCTGTGGTAATGCTTCTAGTTTCTTGACTATGGTGCTCTGGTTGTGGACATGTTGGGTGAATCAGTGAAAAGTAAGTTTTCTGATGCTTGAGTCTTGTTGTCTACATTGTTATTTATTCCTTGAAATCTCAGTTTTGCAGTTTCCAGTGTGATAGTGAGTTTGCATGATACATTGGTTGGATCTACGAGTTATGTAGTTTTGTGGGCTGATCACCTATTAAGCTACAGTGAGATGACTCGGATGTGGACTGTCTTTATCCACAAGGTTGTTTCAGTGTTTATGCAGATTTGTTAGCTGGCCTTGTCTGTGGTCACTTGTGCATTGGTGTGACTGTTTTGGGATGAGAGGATGGATGTTGTCGAGTATCTGAATAGTTGGTTATGGAGACTTGTAGTATGTATATCATGGTGTCATGTACAGCTTGAATACACAGGTTTGTGTAAGCTATTGACAGTGATAGTTTATTTCCTTGGTTTGGAGATCTTGGTGTCACTTGGTTTTATAGTCACATGGACATGTTAATGTGTGGGCCTGGAAGATTTTTAGATTAGGAGATGTTTGGTCAGGATGCTTGGAAAGCTCTGTTGTTACAGTTCAGTGGGAGCTTTAGCATTGACTGTGTGTTTCATCACTTAGTGGTGAATGATCTTCTTTAGTGTTGCAGATGTTACTAGGAGGAGCTCTTTGATCCTGTTGCTGCAGAAGGGTTCTTTCGCATTTGCAGGGGCACTATTTGAGGATGAGTAACATCTTGGAGTCATGGAGGATTCATGAAATTCTTGGCTGAGGTGTTGGTGGTGCTTGACAGGTGATGTTGGTTTAGAATTTTAGTTTGTTTCATATCATGATTTCTGCTTCTGAATTTTGGTATGATACATTGATCTAGAGACAATGGTTATGTTCACCTGGAGCATGGAATCTCCTAAGGGAGATGGTAAGATCATGATGTCATGATAAGTTTCTAATTCAGATGATTGGAGCTTTGACAATGGTCTGGTTACTTCTCTATGTTTGGGTACATCTATCATTTGCTTGATTACTTCATAGTGTTGTAGTGATGCAGTTGGAGTTCAACATGAAGTGATTGTTCAAAGGTACTCATGGATACATGGAGAATAAGGTGAGACTGTATTTGTTGTGCTTAATCAGAGTTTACAGCTGGAAGTTCGAGGAGTCTTTACCTTGGTTGAATGTGAATTCAACAAAAGATCTAGAGGAGATTGTTCTTGGAGAAAGTCATTGGGACTTGGGTATCTTGGAAGAACATTCTCTTTCCCCACTCTTGGTCTACTCGACAAGTTTCACTTGAGAGGTATAGCCCATTGTTTCTCTCAGGTGTTTTATGCTTTCTTTCATAGATATGGTTTTGGTGGATTCATTGTGAGAGATGGATAGCATGTTTATCTCCTTTTGCATTTGAGTTTAGAGATATCATTCATTGATGAGGACTGTTAGGAGATGGTTAATGGGCTATTTTCCTGAAATGGGAAATGAATTAGTTTGATCTTCTTTGATCTGAGAGGCTTACATCCATGTTAGTTGATCTTGGAGATTGAATGTTTGTTTGGATGTTGTTATGCTGTTCTTCTTTGGGGTGTTTTGAAGGAGATCATACTTGACACAGTTGGCATTCAGAGGTGTATGTAAAAGGATTATCTACAGGTATATGATGTGCAGTGTTCCTCTTGGTCTCAGTTAGTTTCTCTGATGGTGTGTTTCACATTACATTGTTTTGAGATTTGATTGGAGCTGAAGTGATCACTAGTTTGTGGTCATGTGCTTTCACTTATGTTGTTGGGTGACAGCATGAAGGTTCTGTTCTGTTATCTCTTTCTTTGTTGGATGTGGAGAACTTGGGAGAACTTTGGACTAGTGGTGAGGAGTTGTTCTTGCAGGATTATTTGCTTACAGTTTTTTGCATATCATGGTGGATGTTTCCTTGGTACTACATAATTATTTACACGTTCTATGTAATGCCATTGGTGGATTTTTTGTATGCCATGATCTTTTTCAGATCTACATTATCCATGCAGTGGGAGTTCTTGATGTGTCTGGTCTTCTTTGACTAGTTGACATATGGAGCTTGTATTTGCAGTTGATGGGTGTATATGCAAGTGGCATGAGTCTACTGATGTTCATACCTTTAAGGTATGAGTGATTGGATGTTTTAGCACTGGCTATGTGTGCTATTTTTAGTCATGTGGGTTTTATGTTCAGTTGGATGGGTACAGTCAGCTTACTGATTGTTGTTCTAGTTGATGGTTTACCTTATTTCTGGAGAATGTTTCTGACTGTGTTCTGGAAGTTTTGAAGTTGTTTTTTGTTAAAACTTCTATGGAGCTTGTGAGCATAGTGGAGTGGTGGCAGTATCAGTTTTGGTTCTGTGATATGGAGCATTGATGGTTTCCTGTAATTTCTTCGTCAAGTGGGAGAATGTTGAGTACTAGTGACTCAAATTACAGGTTCATTGGTTCCTTGGTTATCCTTTGTTATCAGCTTGACAGAGCACTATCGGTGAGAGTGAGAAGCCGTTGAGCAATATGCAAGGTTTCATATTCATATCGGTGAGAGAACTATTGTCGGCTCAACGTTCTGAAGTCTCCCCGATGCTACCAGTCATCCCGATGGTAGTGACCATCGGAAAGACTTTCACTATCGGCAAGTGTTAGAAGTCTGTGGCCGATATGCATTAGTCTCACCGATGGCATTTGTCTATCGGCGTAAGGTTTTGTCATCGACAAATCGTAAGATTGTCACTCCGACTGATTGAGTCACCCCGATGGGAGTTGGCGTTGGTAAGAGTTTTGGTGTCGGCATGAGTTTTGCTATCGGCCAAACTTGGAGGAGTCGCTCCGATGTAGATTGTCTCCCCGATGGCGTTTGGTGAAGTTAGCATCGGCGTGAGAATCACTGTCGGCCAAGCCTTGGGTCCTCTCTCCGATGGACCTCGTTACTCCGATGGATGACATTGGCTTTGACATCGGTGGGACATTGGTCTTCGGCGAAGTTTGGTTTAGTCTTGATGACTGTTGGCGTCTCTCCGATGGAACGGTCATCAGCATGACAATCCTTGTCGGGCTGACATTTGGAAGTTTCTCCGATGGGCATTGGTCACCCCGATGGAAGTTGGTGTTTGGCATCGGCGTGAGAACTTCTATCAGCTCAGCCTTGAATTGTCACTCCGATGGCAGAAGTCACTCCGATGAAGAGTTGGCATTGTGTTGGCGTCGGTAAGACAAGGAACTGTCGGAGTGAGTGTTCTTAGTCTGGAGTCGTCAGCAGCAAAAGAGCTGACAATTATCTTACGTGTGTTCGGGCATTTAAACCTGGATGTCTAACTAGAACTTGTGCATGTGGGACTAAAGTTTCCTATGAGAATGTGAACGGTTAGATAGTTATGCGAACGGTTTGGACAGTTGGATGTCAGCGATACTGGGCAGTTGGAATGAACGGTCGTTTGCATGAGAATCGATTAGATTGCTAAAAGCAATTGTGTAATCGAGTCAGAGGTGTGAGTGTGAGAGAGTTCTTCTCGAGAGAGACCTCTGGTTTTCTTCTTCTGTGAAGTCTTATGCTGTATGCTGTATGCAGCATGTGAACAGCATGTGAAGGGACTGAGAAGAGGATGAAAACAGAGTTCAAATGAAATTGTTCTGGCTGAGAAGATGTAGTTCTGTACTGTGTGCTGTTTGTGGCATGATCACAGTATGAAGAACCAACCAAGTGCTAGAGAACTTTGTGCAGGGTTACTGTCAGTTATTCTTTAGAAGGAACAAGATGTAAATCTTCATGAAAGGCTTATTGCCAGTTTTGTATTGTAACTGTCTTTCTGTTGCTGAATAATACAATGGTGATCTGGGCTTTTGGAGTGCGGGGTTTTTTACCCGTAAGGGTTTTCCCCACGTAAATCTGTGTTCTTGTTTTGTCTTTCATGTTTAATGTCTCTGCTATTGAAACAAGATATTGTTCGCTTGTGCTTTCCTCTAAGGGTCAATGTAGGAAATGTTCTATGTCTATTTCCGCTTTAAAGGCATAGTTGTGCGTGTTTTTGAAGCATTTGGAAAGAATTTAAATTTGTCGAAGACACCACTTTTCTTAGAAATACGTTCTGAGATGCCCTCATTTCCTTACACTTTCAACTTGGTTAGGTTCAATACATCTCAACAATACTCCATTGAAATCTTTCCTAAAAAGCAAGCCATTAATGAGTACATAAGGTATAGACTATAATCTAAAATACCTTCTTTTGGCTTTATCCAAGCCTTGCAGACACTCACCAGTCTACAAAAAATGAACCATTTCTTGCACCCAACTAATAAGGAACTGAAGCAGTTGTTTGCTCTTGATCTTGCAATGATAGAATAGCTTCTTGTTCATGTTCTTTGCTGATAACACCATCAACAAGTTGTTCACATAGCCCCTTACCCCTAACTAGCTTGGTAACTTTAATGTCTACATCATACTCCATTACCTTAGTTACCCAGCCAACTCTCTTATCACTGAGATCCTTACTCAACAGAAATTTCTTCACACTCAGATGAGCAACCATTAGATTAATCTTATTATTAGACATGTGTTTAAATTTCTTTAAGCTCCTTATAACAGCAAGCACATGTTTCTCTACAAAGGTATACCTTAGCTCATAATCCTTCAATGCTTGACTGAAAAAAGCTAAAGGCTGCTCCAAACCCAAATCATTCTTCTATACCAACATAGCTGAAACAGAGTCAATATTACCATACGCGTAAAACATGAAATCCCTAGAAAAATTAGGATTCAAAAGTGTAGGTGCAGCTACCAATGCCTCTTTAATAAGGTCAAAGCTCTATTTTCCTTCTCTAGTCTAGATGAAAGACACATTCTTTCTCAATATAGCAGTTAGTGGACTTAACAAATCAGCAATATCAGGAATAAATCTCCTAACAAAGTTGATTCTACCAATGAAACTCTGTAGGCCTTTCTTGTGTGCTGGTAAGGGGAGAGCTAAAATTGCACTTACTCTTTTAGGGTCAATGGTGATACCCTATTTTGACACCACATAACCAAGCAATCTACCCTCATGGACAGCAAATACACATTTTTTGGGATTAAGTGATATCCCAAACTCTCTACATTTCTCAAAAATCTACCTCAAGTGGTTTAGATGATCCTTAGCCTCTTTGGAGAAAATAGTAATGTCATCAAGGTAGACTAAGACAATCTTGTTCATTAAGCCCTGAAAATCCATATCCATAGCCTTTTGAAAGGTTGCTCCAGTATTGGACAAACTGAAGGGCATCTTCTTGTAGGCCATAGTCCCCCATTTTGTGGTGAAGGTTGTTTTATACTGGTCTTCCTCTTTCACTAATATTTGATTGTAACTAGAATAACCATCTAGTAAGGAAAACCTCTCTGATCCTAAGACTACTTGAAGTATCTGCTCCATGGAAGGCAAAGGATGACTATCTTTTAAGGAAGCTCTATTCAAATCATGAAAATCTACACACAGTCTTATCTCTCCATTTTTCTTCCTAACTGGCACAAGGTTGGAAACCCATGAGGTATGCTTACTAGGAAAGATTATGCTACTCTCAATCAGTTTGTTTAGTTCCTTCTTCATAAGAGGCTCTAACTTAGGATTCAATGGCCTTTGTTTCTGCCTAACAAGCTTCGCATTAGGCTCAAGTTCAATAGTTTGTTGAGCAAGCTGGGGATCAAAACCTTTTAAATCACTATACTCCCACACAAACGTCACTAAATTCTTGAAAAAAATGAATAAATGCTTGCTTTTATTTTGTTGTACATACCTTGTCCAGTTTAAGAAGCTTACCCTTGAAGACCTTAATCTCTTCATAGTGATCTTGCTAAACTTGTATGCTAGCCTTGGGTTTTTTACCTTCATCATCAGTATTAAAAATGGAATCTAAGGTGACCAAACCCTTTGGCATCTTGTTATTCTTGAGCTGAATGATTTGGTCACCATACTGGTGTTGTAGCTTCTCTTGGTTAGTATGAGAGAATTCAGCTTCTTCTCTTAAGAAGTTCACAATCTGCTGGTCACTTTCAAACACTTGCCAGTGTATGTTATTATCAGGTATAGCAGGCCTAACAACAACCTTAACATGTTGATTAGTCTTAGCACTACTAATCTCTTTTGGAATGTCATATTCAGCCCCTACAGCAGCTAGCCTATTAGCATGTTTATTTTGATTTCTAGGTATGGATATCAAATTAAGTGCATCAAATCCCTCCAAGAGGTCCCATACTCTATGCTTGTAAGATTTAAGAAAATCATTTTTTGTAATATTAAGGTTTCTCACCTAATTAACAACCAATTCGTTATCCCCATAAACTTTTAGATAGCTAATACCCTTTTGTCTTGCCCATTCCAAGCCTTGAATAAGAGCTTCGTATTTAGCCACATTGTTAGTACAGCTAAAATAGAATCTAAAAGTTGAATAGTACTTCTCACCCTTTGGGGAAACAAGCATGCATCCCCCACTAGCACCCACTTTACTCCTTGAGCCATCAAAAAATAGTTCCCAAAACTCATTATCGTGCTGCCCATTTTGTTGTTCTGCACTTTTTTCAATGTTACGCATAAATGAATTAGCTTCATGCATCAAATACACACCCAATCCAGCCTCTTCTAGGTGCTCACATGAACCAACCACATGAGTCAGATATGCCACTCGTCAAGAAGAACTTCTGGTATACCTTCAATTTGTGTACTACCTTCTTGAACATCAGGTTGGTCCTCTTGTTCACTTGCAACCAAGTTGGCATCGATGGGACGTGGAGTGTAAGGCTCAATATGGTATTTGGAAATGGGTTCTGATTTGATAGTCACCTTAGTGCCATACCTAGTTCTAAACAGCATATGAGACCAATCTGAGGACAAGTAACCTTCTATTTTTGCAGTAAAATCTCTTGACAAACAAATAGTGAAATAAGGAGGTAACTCAATGACATAGATGTCATGTGGGATAGAGAAATTTGGATAGGCATGAAGAGTCAAACTCAATCCCTTTATGACACCTACTATACTAACAGCAGTCCCATCTAGCTGAACAACTCCCTTCTCCAATGGATTGTATTCAATTCCTAACTTATCAACAATCTATTTGGGCATGACTGAACTGCTAGCACCTGAGTCAATCATGCAGTTATGGACTAAATGATCTCATATAATAAAAAACACATAAAATGGTGGGGGCTTAACCTTTGAAGCTTGATGTTCTTTATCATTTCTAGTGGTATTTGTCAACACAACCTTAGACTTATCTATACTAGACTCTTGTGACAAACTTAAATTTGGTAAGGCTGATTGAAGCAAGTCTTTTTGGCCAGGGATACTTAGGGAATCCCACATAGACATAGATACATTCACTTCTTTCATATGCTCAAAGATATTAAAAGAAAATGTATTTATTTAACTTGGCCTTTGGGGCAAGTCACATCACCTTGAGTAAAAGCTAGTTGAACTGGTGGAGTAGGTTGCTCCTTGCCTACCAAAGACTAACTTCTTGGAAAAATTTGAATCTTCTCAGCATTTGATGGGCTAGAAACACCTTGATCCATGTTTGGCACTTGATGCACATGAGTTTGAACTTTATCAAACTGTTGCCCTTCATCTATAGCCCTCTTAATGCTGCGTGTCTTAGCTAAAATTGAAGAACCAACTTGGTTCATACCACAAAGTTCTTCTCCTTGCCAATTTAGGAGTGTTGTCTCATGTATCAGTTCTTCTTGCTGCTACACAAGAGCTTCTATAGGCACATTAGATTGCACTGCTGGACTATTTTGAACCATCAAAGCTTGGTTTATCACCCCATTGGCACAAGTATTTTGGTTATGGGGTTGATTACAAGGAAAGAACTAGTCATAGTCCTGAGCCAAATTGTTTTGCATGGGTACAATTTCCTTCAAGGAAGTAGCAGTGTTTGGGTTGTAAGCTTGATAAGCCTAGAGTTAAAGGCTTGTCTTGGACCTTGATTATTTGGCTGATAAGGAGGCCTATTTGACTAGTTTTGCTGGTAATTAGATTAAAATGGGGGCTGATAAGGCCTGAAACTTGGACCTTGCTACCTCTTAAGGTTGACTATCTCGTTACCAAAAGATTGTAACAGCCCTTTGATCTCCTATAACTCAAAAGATTGAGGTTGAATAGCATTTTCCTGGTTATTGGGTTGGATATTAGGCGTTGGTAATGCTGGTGCAACTGGTATAATAGCTATAGGAGGCACATGCATTGGTATTGGTGGCTAAATAGCAGTGAATATTGGCAAAGGAGTTCTAGGGGCAATTTTACCAGCCTGCATGAGGTTGTTCTCAACTCTTATAGCTATAGCATAAGCTTGAGGTAGGAAGCTCCTCCCATAGATTGAACCATAACAGAAATATCACTATTCAAAGCTCTTAAATAATATAAGAAAGCATGGTCAGTAATAGGTCTTACCGATTGTGGGATTCTATCCCATGTCTTCTAAAAATAGTGGTTGAAGTCTGACATAACCTCGTGGGGAGCCCTCTTAATTATAGACAGCTGCTCCACCAATGACAAATGGTTTGTTTTGTCCTTGAAGAAATTGCACAGCTCCTCTCCTAAATGATCCCATGAATCTATGGAGTTAATTGGTAAGCTTTTGAACCACTGCAAATCCTTCCTTTGAGGGAAGCTGCTAACAATCTGATTGCAACATTTTTGCTGTCACATGGTGGACAGCACACAGGTTTGCAACATCTTTTATATGCTCAACTAGAGTAGTTTGATCTTCATGATTAAAAAATGGTAAACTTTCTAAAGAAGCTATAGGAATGTCATCATGTTGAGCTAAATTCAGTAGGCTGCCTTGGTTGAATGCAACAAATGGCTAATTTCTACCTCTAAGAATCATTGTAACTGGGATTCTTGGGGTAGTATGAGTTCTAATAGTAGGAGGAGTAGACTTGGCTCTCCTAGAATAAACACAATTTTTCTTGGGTTTCTCAGTTGTTATCCCTCTTCTCCTAGGTGGTTATAATTGTAAATACTCAAAGGATGAAGTACTACTTCTAGTTTGTATCCTTTTCATAAGCTAAAATGCATTGATTTTACTAAACCAGAGCTCAGAGTCACCAGATATGCAGATTTCAACCTCTTACAGGTCTAAAAATTACTAGTTGCATATCAAAACCAGCAATAAAAATGTAATATTTGAACTATTTTGATTCTAACAGTCCCACCGGACATGCCAAAAATTGTTGTCTCTTAAGGTTGCACCCTAGCTAAGTTGTAGAACTTAGCACTTTAGAGGAACATGGAAACACTCCTAGGTTGTGGGTTACCTAAAATTTGGAGTGAATCTCCAGATAAGGCTAGCTCCTAGCTGGTTATCACCTAGAAACTACTAGATTTGCAGAGGAAAAGGAAAAATAGAATGCTTCAAAATGAAAAAAAAAACTAGAAAATGAAACAAAGGGTGATACACCAAACTGATATGGTTTATGAAAACTCAGATTTGTATGCACTTGGTTACAGATAACAAAAACTAAATTTGCACAACCTATTACTACATGCTTTTGCATAAATATTTCATAAAGAGGCCTAAATGCATTAACCTTTAAAAGGAAGATAACTTCATGGTTAGAAAGCCACATGCATCTTTAAGACACAGTTTGCAACCTGCATAAACATACTTTTTTGCAGAAAAGGTATAGAACATGAGACAAAGTTACAAGGAAATAAAAATTACCTCACAAATAACTTGATCAATCACTTGATAATACACAACACTGAAAGAATGAGAAGGCAAAATCTCATAATCAATAGTATCCAAGGTCTTTTCTATATTTCATATCCCAAAAGAGTTACAAAGCGTGCTCAAAACTGTGTAAGGACTGTAGAAAATCACTAACTCTAGAAATTGCATGATAAGAACTCCCTACCAAAGAGTCAAATGAATGACTATATACTCTCCAAATAGCTGCAACTAGATAAGGAATGGAAACTTCCTTGGTCGTGCATAACATAAAAGCCCTCAAAATATCTATCCAAAACCCTCCAAAATGAGTTTCCAATGAAGAAAAGTCAAGGCCTGTCATCACCCATCATAAAGGCCCCAAGAACTGCCTCTTAATGCCCTTAAATGCTATTAAAAACAAGTCAAATCTCCTTAATAACTCCTCCATCTATTTTCCAACCTCTCCTACAGCATCATAAATGTTTGGCATTTGCACATTAAATACTTAACCACACCCCTTTGACCACATCTTGAAAGCATCCTCATCTTGCCCATGCATAATGAATGACACAATTACATTTATTTCTGCATTTAAATAACATTAACTAAGTGGTTTATAGTCACACCACTTAGCTTAATGTTTTACATTTCAAATTTGTTTCAAACCTATGCAGAAAAAAAGGCACTTTGGACATAAATATTCAACCTCTTGACTTTGCATGGTTTGGCGATGAATAAAATAGTGCAAAAAAATGGTAAAGTAATTGATGAGACTTACTTTACTACTTGTTGTGAATTTGCATATCTTTGCTTTTCACATTTTTATGACAAGTAATAAAGTAATTTATAATCCATTACTTTATCATTTGTTTACAATGTTTATCTATTTCTAGATCATGCAAAAAGAAAATAAAACCTCTTATATCTTCCATGCATCACTGTTAATCCATTACCCTATGCAGACCTTCGAACCATTTGATTTACCACCTTTAGTCCTCATACCAAAAAGAAAAGTAAAAGGCATTGAGCCTTATCGTTTCATGATAATTTGCTTTGACTTCGTGAAAAAGATTAAAATGTGACAAGACCTAAGTCTTTGGCCTCACGGGCCCTGGCATAATCACTAGGTTCTAAGACTTTTACAAGTCTTGACCACGGCTGCTGAAAGTTTTGCGATGATTTAACAAAATCAAAGTCAAAAAGGTGAAAAAAATGCTCATTTGAGCTCTAGCAAAGGAAAGGATTTTGAAACCCTAAACATCATTTGCCTTTGTTTATTGGTGGCTCTTCCTCCACCACCGCCCTAGATGAGGGTTTGAAGAGAAAACTTGGGCATTCTTTACTCTGTTACCTATTGATCCTCATAGTTATTTCGAAGGCAACATGTAAGGTAATCTTTTGTCCATCATTTGTATCCATTTTCTCCATTCCTAAGATGAATTTGGCTTTTAGCCATAGCTGGAAAAGTCTCCTCTGATGCATCATTTGATCTTTGTTTTGATACACTCTTGCATTTGTCTTTGACTGGGTTTGAGGCCGCCACGAAGGTCAATTTGAAGGAAAACTCTATGGTTTCAACATAGCGCTTGGTAGGAAAAGAAAGTAAGTCATTTATCTGTCGATCTCCCTTCATTTCCTAAGTTTTCACTGTGGATTTTCTAACTCCAGAGGCTGCGACTTGATAGTATTTCTAAGCATTTTTTATTTGTATGAGCTCAAAAACTTTCAATTTTCCTCTGTATCTACATTTTGGCTCAAAATAAGCTTGACCCATGATACAAGAAATGTAAGACTTGTAAAAGAAAACATTTCTACACTCTGGTTTCTATTGTCTGATCATTGACACGTTTCAAGGCCATCATGATAGTATTTCTAAAAATGTAGAAATGTAAGCCTTACTGGATGTGAACTGATGTAGCTAATATATCACACACTTCTTAAAAAAACCTGTATAAGCTCGAAAACTTCTCATTCCTCTGCATTTGACCTCTGTGTAATACAATGTGGGTTTCGACTTTGCATGAAGAAAATACATTTTTTTGATTATTCTTTCATAGACTCGAACATCTTTGATACGCATTTGTTTTCTCCTAAAGATGATGAATTGAATGCATTTGGTATACCTTTTGATACATAATTGTAAGCTTTTACATGTTGACACTATACTTATATAGTGAGAAAAATGATGACACCTGATTCTACCCTCCTAGATGTGATGATGTGTTTGTAATATATAAGTGGTTTTAATGGAAATGAACCTTCCACTTCTCTTGATACAGTCACAATGTTCATGATATGTTGCACCCTTGATTCTATTGTCTAATCTTAGATAGTGTTGTGAGTAGCATATCCTTGATAAAATGCATTGTAACATCTCTTTATTTAGTTGGATCTCTCATTTCTTTGCATAATGCATTTCAGGTTTCTTTTGCTCCAATGTAAAAATGGGTTTTACTTGTATCAACCCAGCTAGGGTTACTTCCACTATATTTCTCTTTCATCTCTATCAAAAGTTAACCCTTTTTGCATTTATAAAGGCAAGTATTATGAGGTCACTACATACCTACTAGGGTTTGAAAAAACTCTCTTTGTAGGTAGTCTTCTTTATGCATTTTGAAGCTCTACTTGTCTTTGAAATATTCATAAGACTGCTGCTCTATTACTTGAATATGTTGCATTATATGATGAAGATTTTTTTTTAGAAGATGAAACAAAGTTATGATTCTCTCTTTTATCTATGACTGAGAACTCATATGTGCTTCCTCTTGGGTCTTTTTAAACATAAGCTCAAAGTTTGATATTGTATATTGGCAATATGTTTTGTACTGTACCCTGTATATGCTTTTACATTCATGGAATATGAATGCATTGCAATATGTATGAGGTATTTAAAGAAGAATATGAGGTACTTGTTGTCCCTATATAATACATCTGCATTTAATATCTTTTATCCCCTATACATAGTTGTACCCTTCGTTGCATGTATGATCTTGATGCTCTGCTCTCTCTTTTGGATAAAGGATATATTGTGATGACTTGATCATTTGAAAGTTGTTTCAATCCTTCTCCATTACATTAGTTATACTTGATCATGACTTGCACTTGTATCTAGATTATATCAATGTTGTAGCAAATCTCTCTGTGTGACTTACTTCATGTATAGAGGGCACTCTACAGAAAGCATACTTATTTCATGATAAGGTCATACTGTCTCTCTATCATGTAGCAAGCTGCTCCCTCTTGATGTTGTTCTTTACTTATTATCTCCTTATGTTGCTTCATTTTGAAGTAATTTCTCTATATCTCAACATGATGCATCTTTCTATAGTGTTCTTTCATATGCATATGGGCTTATGATGACAGCAATTTATGATAGCAAATACTTGCTACTACATACATATTATTGTTGGAGTCTAGGACAACACTGAGAGGGGGGTGAATCAGTGTTGTATAATTTTTAAAATAGTTTTACACCTTTTAACTTACAAGACACAAAGAAAGGAAGACATCAATAATCTAATAAACACATATGCAAAAGTATGAATTAACACAATATATGAGATCAAGACACAAAATATTATACGAGAGGAAAACCCTCCTCAGGTAAAAAACCTCTCAAAATTGTCTCACTGGCTTATTCAAAACCTCACTGATTACAAGTAGGTCTCATTGACCAAGAAAACTTCACTAGCTTTACAAAATGCCTCACTGGCAAACACTGAGGTCTCACTAACCATGCAAAGTCTCATTGACATATAAAGCCTCACTGGCATCATTATACAAACTCAAATTAAAACAAAGAATTTAGAGGGTTTCTTTGTTTCAATATAAATCACCTGTCTCACTTTTCATTCATATCCTGCATACATTTATACACTCAATGCAAACTTCTTCATCTTCCATTCATCTATTGGCTTGTCACTAAAAATTAAAATGATGTCTTTGTATGTATGTCTTCAAAATCTAATTCATTTGCATTTTGTCTTCTACACTGAAAAATTGTCTTCATACCCTAATTCATCTTCAAGAAAAAATTCATTGTCCCTCTGTGTCAAAATCACACATATCATAGCATTCTTTTTGCCATCCCATTTCCAACAACACCAAATGTCATTCCTATAATTATATATCACAAAAACATCTGCAACAAAAAAACTCTTAATATTCCACCTGCAAAATTGTTAAAAAAAAAATCTTTCATTTCATCTTCTCTGCATATATGATCTTTAATCTGAAAGAATAAATTCTTCAAAGAATTTTAATCATTTTGCCCCTAAAAAAAACTTTTCATTTTCTTCCATATTTCTTCTCAATATTTCATCTTCCCTCTGCAATTTTCCTCTTTCATAAAATCATCTTCATTTCTCATCAATCTTTTCATTTTTCTTGTCTCTGCAATATCATCTGGCAAAAATAATATCTACAAACAACCTGTTGCCATTAAAAATCCATTTTGGATTCATATATATCTTTTCATAAAAAGAAACTCTCCTTTCTAAAAAATAACTTCCTCTTTCTTTTTTTTATTAATCTTTCATGTAACGAGGAGATTATAAAAATAGAATAAAATATTCAAAAAAAATCTCCTAAAAATATTCCTTGAAATACTCCTCAAACTGCCTTTTGAACAAGTTAAAATTAGCCTTAAAAAAAAAAATTCTAGCAATGACATTAAAGTGGCCGTCAACTTTAAACAAAAATGTCAAGGGCTCATATTTAAATAACCTCCACTGATTTAAACTTGCCCACCCATCAATCATTCAACGAGAGCCATCTATGAGATTTTTGCACCCTTAGCCTTTAAGTAAAAGACCAACAATATCGGTTATAGTGAGTGAAGGGCTGGTAGCCACAACGTTCTAAAGCCCCTTCATCAGGTTAACTTAAGTGGAGATAATCTAAGATAGCAAGTCACTTGCTAATTATAACAAAAAGTAATTTTTTATATGACGGGTTTAGTATAGGTTTTTTTTTAGAAGATATTTAAAATATTGTAAATAGGGCTCAAAGCAAGATATGAATAATTTAGGTCTCCATACAATCCAAAAGGCCAATGTCCTGTATCAACTTCTTTTTCTACAAGATAACAAATATGATCTCCCATTCTATACAAGCATAATGGAATGACCATTCACCTATACATTCATACTGCCCATAGATTAACCATTTCATCACTATATGAAAATGAAAACTCAACTTCAACTCAACCTAAATGTAGCCATCAACCAATAGAACTTAAGATCTCCTGATTACTGACCTTCTAATGTTCCATATGAGCAACTCCTTTTGACATTAACATGATCAACATCACCAAAGCAAACAACAATGAAATCAATTCAAATTCTCAATTAGCATCTTGACACAAACCAAGCCAATCATTCTACCATACCAAACATGTGAATATTCAAGGCATTATCCTTAATATTAACAAAGACATGTACAACTTCTAAGAGAATCACAACATGAAGCATCATGAATGAACTGAAGTATGTCAAGAAGCAACATCATATCCAATCCAACATTATCAAACCAAGTCTTATGAACTGATGACATCACCTAACCATTGACATCACATGTCACATTGTCATCACCCTAAATTCACTTTAACCATGAAGATCATGAAGCACTCCTGAAACATTTTGCCATATGAAGACATCAAGATCATGATGAACTCCATATATAATCTAACTTTCACTATGATGTACCTACATCATCAACTCAACACCTTTTGACATCAATGACAATCAATCTCCATCAATCTCTGTAACTTGCTCTTTATGTGATCACTTTATTGATAGGATTGTTCCTTACTATTGCTATCATGATGGCAATCTTGAGGCATATTGTATGTCCTCAATGGTAACATTGCTATGATCCACTATATAGTTGTTATATCTATGAGGTACATATGGATAGCAAATCGATACTTCAATCACAACAGAACGATGGAAAAAGTACCTTCTATGGCTATACTCGATACATCTGATATAGTAGCAACATGTATGTGATGAAACCATTATGATGCTTGGTCTATCAAATATCTTTGGATTAATGTCATTACTCCAAGCATGCTTGGCTCAACCCTTATGGAAGCCCATTTTCCACACATGCCATTTAATAAAAGATGAATTAGCAAACTGATTTCTCATATACCTGCACAGGAAGCAAACATGTTAGCATATGAAACATATCTTTGATTCATGATGTGGGGTTAGTTGTATGGATCTATCTCTTTCTGATATAGCACTTATGTCTACTCATTCTGACCTCTCTTATGTTGATATGATTACTGATATACTACTACTACATAAAAGTGAATGGTACTTTTGAAGTTCTGATTGTGTATGAAAAGACTTGGTACCTTGAGCTAACAAAATTTGTTTTCCAGGTACGTTGGAGCTACAAACAGATGGAGGAAGATAGCAACCAGCTCAACCATGGGAGTCGTCATTTGCAAGCAATGACAGGTCCCTCATCTTTTCCTATGCATTTATTTTCCTTCAAAAATAAAATTTACTTTTATGTTGCCTATTAGTTACTCCCATGGCTGGTGTGAGACACTTTTATACATTCTTTTGAATACAATCAACTATCTCATTCTATGCAATGACTTATGTATATTTCACTTTTTGAATCAAATACATAGCATAAAACAACTAATCTTTCTTTGGAACATATGTATAAAACATGATGTATAATTTGACAGTCTATAAATACCTCTTTTACTTGTACTGAAACATGAACTCTATCAATTCTCTTCATCCTTTGAATGCCTGTTTTCTTGTCCGTAGATGATTTCACTTACCAGGATGATGTAACAGCTCGGCTTGAGCTGTTACATGATTTTGATATGTGATTTTGCACTTGTCTTCTGTCAAGACATCAGACATTGACTGGATGATCCTGCATAAGAAGAAAAAAATTGTACCCCTCTAAACAACTAATGTTTAGGCCTTGCTAAATTAGGTGTGAACATAATTTAGTAACAGGTTGTAAATGGGTGTTCAAGAAACATGTTTAGATGGAGGTATTGACAATTACAAAGCATAGTTGGTTGCAAAAGGTTACCCTCAGGTTGAGGGTGTTGATTACGGTGAGATATTTTCTCTTGTTGCAAAAATCACATCCATTAGATTCTTGCGTTATATTTCTATTGCTTATGATCTAGAGGTTGAGAAAATAGAAGTGAAAATGGTGTTCCTTCATGGTAATTTGGAGGAGAATATTTATGGCATAGCCAAAGCACTACATGGTGAAAGGTAAAAGTAAAATTTAGTTTGTAAATTGAAGAAATCTTTGTATGGCCTCAAACAGAGTCCTAGGATGTGGTACTAGAAATTTGATACATATGTGTTGAGTTTGGGATTTGAGTGTTCTAAATTAGATCATTGTGTTTATTATAAATTTGATAGTGATCAATTCATGTTTATTGTATTATATGTTGATGATATATATTTATTAGTAAAGGGAGAGGAATGATTTTAAACTAAAGTCTCAACTTGCAAATAAATTTGAAATAAAAGATCTTGATGCAACTAAACACATTTTTGGGATGGAAATCAAAAGCAAAGAGAGTGAACAGAAAACTTTGGCTTGGCCAAAGTAAGTATGTCAATTCAGTTTTACAAAGGTTCCATTGTGTGATCCTTTTACAGTTGGAACAAAGTTATTTGCTTCACAATATCCAACATCCCCATTGGAGATGGAAGACATGAGCAGAGTGTCTTACTAGAGTACAGTAAGAAGTTTGATGTATGTTATGGTCTACACTAGACCAGACATTTTCCAAGCAGTGGGAATTCTTTCTAGATATATGTCTAATCCTGGTAGAGTTCATTGGGATGTAGTTAAAAGAACCTTCAGATATTTTCAAGGTACATCAAAGAATTTCTTGTGTTATCATGGTAATTTGATAGGAGACGGGCATTCCCTTGATATTCATGGTTATTGAAAGGAACCTCCTGCAACAATTTAATAAAAATGTATGAAACAATAGATTTATTTATATAGCTGAAACACATAATGAATTTGATTGATCGCAGGCCACTTCGAGGAGGCAACCTCCTTTGAGAAAGCTCGATACAATAAATTCATGGATGCCTTCATTAGCCTCAACACTTACTTATATACTAAGTCTAATCTAAACAACTACTACTTCCCATAAATGTGGGATAAAACATAAAACAATATATTTATTTATATAGCTGAAACACATAATGAATTTGATTGATCGTAGGCCACTTCGAGGAGGCAATCTCCTTTGAGAAAGATCGATACAATAAATTCATGGATGCCTTCATTGGCCTCAACACTTACTTATATACTAAGTCTAATCTAAACAACTACTACTTCCCATAAATGTGGGATAAAACATATGCTCACAGGACGACTTACAAAGCATATGTGTCCATAGAACCTAATATACTAAAAAGTAAAGAGAAGGGTTAAACACGGGTTCCTAACAGTTATGTGGATTCAGACTGGGTAGGGGATGTTGATAGTAGACAATCCACCAGTGCTTATGTTTTTACCTTATTTGATGGTGTAATTAGCTGTATGACTAAGCAATATGTTGTGGTTTCTTTGTCCACTACTGAAGCTAAGTATATGGCAACTACTCATGCTTGTAAAGAAGTCATTAGTCTTAAGAGACTACATTCAAATATCAAAATAAAACAAGGTGCAGTGACAGTTTATTGTGACAGTCAAATTATGATCTACCTAGCTAACAACATGTCATTTCATGCCAAGACCAAGCACATTGATGTATGGTATCAATTTGTCAGAGATATGGTCGAGGATGGTAGGGTGAAGCTAATTAAGATAGAGACTTTGATGAATGTTGAAGATTCATTAATTAAGCATGTGAGCACAGAGAAGTTCAAATGGTGTTCAAATTCTATGGGCCTCTTGACCCTTAGAAATTAAATCATGGTGTTGATACTCCATTTGCTCTTGTAAGGTGTTTGACAAGTGGGAGAATGTTAGGAAAGGTGTCTCAACCTTGCAATTACAAAAGGATTATACTAATTTTAGTAAATTTTCATTTGAGCACATATGGGTCTAAAATTTTCCTCCAAAACTATGGAATTATCAAATAAACATTTTGGGTGAGTTTCAACCCGAGGTCATGTCTGGATGTCAAGATATTAAAGTTTCCAATTTTTTAAACTCCCAAAAAAGTTTCAAAGTCAATTTTGAGGCACTTAGAATCCTTTTTTGGCCCCAAAAAATGTAATCAGTGAAGCTAGTTATAACTTGATAGATCTCTTCATGAGTTTTCCAATGCATCAAATGGTTTATCAATCGGCCTCACGGATCAAAATTTATGGCCTCCAAAAGTTGGGTATTCCGTATTAGAAAATGTGAAAACTTGTTGGACACAAAAAAGAGTTATAAGGGAGAGTTACACATGTTGGTATGTGTTTTGACACATCATAGGGAATCTTTGATTGGACATCATTTGAGTGTCACTTTTTTGGGTGGTTTTAGCTCATGGTTTTATAATTATTGTTTGATGATTTCATTTATTGTATCTCCTATTTATTAAGTGCTCGAGATGGAGGTTGTGTGTGAGAGTCTTTTAGATGTTGAGTTGCCTTTGAATCTCTAGTTCGTGATACTCCTATAAAAGCTTGCTCTGCAAGTATATTGTAATGTTGTTGATTTTTCAATAATATATTGGGCAGCTGAGTACCTTGTCCCGACTTGATCCCTCTATGTATATATATGCAGTTCCACTTTCCTGTTGATATGCTCCAATATATCTATATAGTGAAGAGGTTGTAACTTCCTTCCTTTCAGCTGTATATATATATATATATTCCTTTTTTATTCTATTTTGGTTTTGTATGTCCTTCTCTTTATGTTTTTGCTATGATGTTCAGTCAAATATCTCAAAATTATGTATGTCAATTAGAATATACATATATCAAAAAATATCCTGTTCCCTTTATACTCAGTAGATATATTTTTGATTGACCATTGATAATCTAATGCTTCCTTATTGTGATTCCTTGCTGATAGGATGGTATCTGATGATGGAGATCATTGAATGAGATAGATTCATTCCTCTTGTCTGAATAGTATATTTACTCTTCAATTCTCATCGGTTCTTGACCATATATTTATTCTTTCTTCATACAAGACTGCTTACTTGACTGATATATCAGATATTTTTTATTTAGAAATATCTATTCTTCCTTCTTTCCATTTAGATACTCTGAATATATATATCAGAGATGTATATTACAATTCAGAAACATGTTCTTATTATACTTCCAAAACATATATACAATTCATTGCTTCCTTTTTCCCCGTATATGTGTTCTCTAACTCCCAATTAGATATTATATATTTCTTTCTTAGACTTAATCATATATTCCTTGATATTCTTCCTGAACTACAATCTCTACCTTTTAAATGCTACTTACTAACTGTAAAACCCTGCCTAACACAATCGCTTCAAACACCTTAATAGTTTCCAACTCAGTACTCTTGCCTTTTATCATAAGAATCGATTTCTATTTATTTATACTCCAAAATATTTATTCTTCTTTTTGATGATTGATCCTCTATCGGCCATGCTCTGTTAGACTCCCTGAATTGATTCCTTGTATACCTCAATAGAGGCGTCTTTTACCAAGGGAGCCGTCTATTTTAAAAGTGTTGTTATTTGGTTTAATTCACTATTATAATGAGTTTTTTTCCTCTTCGGTGCTCCCCATAATCCTCCTTCTTGTCTCCTTCGTGACCTTTCTCAAAGGATATGGCATTGTTTTATATATCTTATTTTTAATAAGACCCTTATCTTATTACCCGTAAGCCCATTCATCACTGTTTTAACCTTTCACTTTAATGCTAATCTTTTGTCCTTGCTTTATAATATATTTGTAATTATATTTGTAAGAATCACTTTATAATTATAATTGCATTTATTATATATATAAATATATATATGATCATTATTTTAAATGGATGACACTTATATTTATATTTCTATTTATATTTATCATTTCTTATTTATCATTTATAAATATAATAATATATTCTTTAATAAATATATTATATTTCAATTATATTAAAAATATAATAATATTATTTATATATTAAATATTATAATTATCATCCAATTTGATGATGACAAGCACCCTATTTTATGAGAGCGGCTTCATTGCCTTTATCATGATGTTTCAATCTTTAATTTAAACAATGCCTTAATATCAGGACATGACAATTTATGTATAATTTCTATAACTGTTGTAAAACTCCAACAAAAGCAAGGCATATCACCTCTTTATCTACTATATTGAAAAATACAATCTTAGGCCTCATGGGCACACAACCAATGTAAAACAAATGAGTTAAGTCTTTATGATCACATGTTTCTCTCTTACACTCTTTCAACTCTAATTTAGACTAATATAATCTACTTGTTCACTTGGAAATATTAATACTCTTGGAATTCCCTTCTAGTCCATTCTACATTGCCTCTTGGGAATTTACAATAGACTTAATATGTTTACCTAGGCCCATTGAAAGTCTCATAAGTTGGCAGAAGTCAAAAAAGAAGGGAAAGTTGAAGCATTTCTAGGTGTTACAGACCATTTCTAGACACATGGTAAAACTGTCACTTCATGTACTGATAAAATTATTATTTCAAGACAAAACTACCTTGCCGATTTTACAATAACCATGGTGATTATGTAATAGTCACCTAGAAAAATTGGGAATATCACATTTTGACACTAAGACCTTCAATCTCCTTAATTTTCTCATTTTTTATGCTTGCACCTTGCACAAATGCATCTTCTAAATTGTGTTACACTTCACCATTAATTCTTATCATCCTTTACCAAATCAATCTTGTTCTTCAAAGGTTAAGAGAAAACATTCTTTATGTTAAAACTTTCCTAGTGTTCCTTTTTACAAAAAGCACATTACCAAATTCATTATTTTCAAGCATGTAATTATACTTAATCTAACTAAAATCAAATCCATATTTGAGTGGTCAAGATTGACAAACATATGAATAGGAAGTTTCATGGGGTTAAGTATTGTTAAATATTGCAAGAAGATTCTACAAGATAGCAAACCAACTACCTCTCTTTAGTGAAAGGGGATGAAATTTGCATGGAATCCTAAGTAAAAACAAGCATTCAAGGACTTGAACTACTCATCTCAACACCAATCCTATAGGTACCAATCACATGAAGAAATTACAATGTGTATAGAACCATCCCTAGATGGTAGGTGGGGTGGTGGGGTGCTAACCCAAAATGGAAGAGTAGTTACTTATGAATCTAGATTAGTGAGACTATCAAAAAAATCATCCAACTAATGATTTAGAATTTGAAACAATGGTTCATGCACTCAAAATATGGAGACATTTTCTCATTGGAAAACCTTTTTACAATAAAAAAAATTACAAAATTCTATAAATTATCTTTATCTAGTCTTACCTAAATACATAGAAAAATAGTTAGTTGGAATTTATCAACTACATTATTGCCATTTCTCATGTCAAGGGTAAGGAGAACACCATATTGTCATTTCTGATGTCAAGAGTAAGAACCTGATAGCAAACACTCTTATTTGTAGATAATATGTTGTATCCATGTCACCAATCACATCAAGACTTCGAGAAAGGACTCTAAACCAATAGAAAAATGATGATTTGTGTATGTAAGCTCTCGCATCCTTTGCTTATCCTACCCTTACCTCAAAGAATGGTGGATATCTAATGGTCTATTACTGTAGCTTATTTGAGTGTATCTTCCTTAAAGGATTATGTAATAATTACAACATGCACCTTGTATTCTCCATCCTAAAAGATTTAGACTTGGCAACAACGGTTTGTGCACTTAAAAGGTAAGGCACTTCTCATTCGAAACATCTAAAATCAAAACTCAACACAAAATTCTAAATTTCAAATTCACTTAGTCTTACCTTCTTGTGTAACAAAGTAGTTAGTTGGAATTTATCAATGAATCTGATATTGGCATTTCTCATGTCAAGGATAAAGAGAACATGATAGCAAATGCTCTTATTTGTAGATGATATTATAGTGGAGCTTAAACATCTACATTTTTGGCTTGGTTTTAAAAAGGATGTGGTTTATTTGATAGCTAAATACTTAAAATGATAGAGTCAAGGCAAAGCATTGACACACTAGGGGATAATTGTATAATGTCCACACAAGGTTCTAAGCACAAGTGGGCAATAATCTCTAAAGACTTTATTTTAAGATTTATGAAATCTCAAAACAAGCACAATAGTATGGTTGGTAGTTGATAAGTTGACTAAAGTTTGAGCATTTCTCCATTGAAATTTTAAAAAATAATGCCTCACTTTTTGCTAAAAGATTTGTTAAGGAGTCAATTAAGCTTTGTAGTATTAAAAAAATGAGTTGTTTAACTCTAAATTCTAGACAACCATGACCATAACATTCAAAACTAAGATGAAACTTAATTCAACATATTACCTTGAAAAGGTTGGATAGAATAAAAGGATCAAAAGAAATCTCCACTAACAACTAAAACTTTGTAAAGTCACAAGCATATAAATCAATCTAATAGTCATTGAGAAGATGCCAAAGGAGGAGTATTAATTCCTTCACGTATAGATGAAGCTTAAACCTCTATAGGATCAATCCAAGGTAGTAAGTAAGCTTCACAATGAAATGGTGAAGTATATCAAAGATTCACTTACCGATGGAGAAAAGAGCTTGATTATATTTATATCTTCCCTTGTCATGTTTTACACCAAAGCCCAACATTGGAACCTAAATTCAAGAAATCAGCATGGAAGAATTTTGGAAGGCTTGTACGATTCCACAAAAGAAAGAGAAACACAAGGAATGATGGATTGGTTGAATTTCCATTATCAGACCAAAATAACCTTAAGTCAAACTAAAGTAATTGGCACTCGAGATGATTCTTCAATCATTCAAAACCAAGCTAAAGAATGTAGGCAAACATTGGAAAACATGTCAACCCAATAACCATAAACAAAGGCACAAGGACAATCACCCCATTCTTACATCCAATCCATGAAATTTGTCATGATTAATCAACTAAGTTAATTGTTAAGGAGTCAACTTCTTTGAGCTCTGTTGATGGGTGTTTTAGCACACAACAACGTAGGTATGATTGTTGGTATCACACCTCTCTTGAAAAATGTATCCTATCCAAGATAGGACTGCCCCAAGGATAATGCAGCTAGGTCTTAGCTTGCTTGGAATGACTCAGTGGTATGTCTAGTTGTGCCAACAAGGGGTCTTACATAAAATACAGGGTTTATAGAATATGATAGTAGTATGCATGCAACAACCCTATGATACTTTTAGCAGATTTGTAATGTAGATGCTTCTTATAACCTAACCTAACAAACTTGATATAAATAAAATGCAAAAGGAAGAGGAGAGAGAGAACGGATAAGAGATCCTAAGTGACAGTCACAATGGGGTAAAATGTTGCAGATAGACAAATACTTTCAATAAACCATTCCCTATTTCACCAGGATAGGAAACCCACAATGTTGCAAGAAATGATGCACTCTTCAAAGGATCCTTATGATTTTCAAATTGCATTCACTCATTAAACACCTAGACAATGGTACAGCTTAACTAGTGGAATGTAATCAAACTATATTCAATGACAAGGCCCAAGCTAACTATACACAGCAAATTACCATCAGCAAGCACTAATAGTATGGACCAAAGCATTCATCAGATATCTTAACATTTACCCATCATTGCAAAGGCACAACTAATTAAATGCAGATTGATATGAACCATGAAAACCAAAGAGGATAACACAAGAACACAAATTCCCAGCAACCTAGAAAACTTGCTTTGTATTGATCACAATATGGCAAAGTCTCAGCAATTGAGTATCTAATCTTACTTACAAATGAGAGAAAAGGATGGCCCTTTTATAGGCAAGGCACCATACTGAGTTTTTCAATGGATGGTGGAGATTAACTCAACACCAACGGTCCAGATTACATGGAATTTAATGAGATACATCAATTTGTTACATTTTTGGATTTGCCTTTGTCTTGTAGAAAAAAGATAAAATACAGTTTGCAAATACATTGAATCTAGACAAAATGGATACCCATTTGGTTGTATATGATGAAAAGTCAATTTTCAAGGCCTAATAAAGCCAAAATAGAGTCACATGACACTTGGAAACTTGAGTTGAAGTGGATTCATGGGATTCCAAGTGATAAATGGACCAAGAGGAGTATTTTGGTGAAGGTATATCTAACTAGATGCTTGTTGGACTGATTCTTGATGACTGGACTGCCAGAACAGCTGCATGCCTTGGACATTGGACTGGATCTACAAGAACTACCATGAAAGAGGTGTGATCTTCAATGTCTTCTAGTTTTAGGGACTTATTTCCATCATAACATCATATTAACTTCCTCTTGCAGGTACAACAGTAATTTGGTTGATAAAATAAAGTTTCTACATTTCTAGGTCAGTACTGCATATATGTGTGTACATCCTTCCAAGACGGCTCCAACAAGCTCTTGTGTCCTCCAATACCTACAATTCACAATGCAAAGCATCAATTTCATCTTAACAAGTTATTTTTCATCAATTTGGATCAAAACATGTCCATTTGTAGTCATGGATCAGTCAAAAATAGCTCATTGTCAATGTTACTTCCTCATAGACAACTTCATAAATCTAGTGATTTTTGCATGATTTTTTACATTTTTTACCATTTTCAAGTATCTATTTGGCCAATATATTGATCTAGAAATTTTTTGCAATCATTAGGATCCATTTGGGAACTTTTATTTCATGTTTTTCTAGCATTCTCTGCAAAAAAATAAGATTTTTGGGGGTCACCGACCTTTTATGAGCAGTAGCATTAATTGTAGTAAAATGTGCCAAAAATCCACACAAACTTGGTAAAATGTTCATCATGATATGACAAATAGATATGCAATTCAAATCTATCAATAAAATCCAATTTGCCCCTTGAAAAACTCAATTTTAGGCCAAAATACCAAAAAGTGTTGATTTCGTTTTCATCCGACCTAGCGGGGATTTTGGGTTCATCCGACCTTGTGCGGATTTTAGGTCCATCTGACCTTGCAGGGATTTTAGGTCCAACTGACTATTAATGTTTCATGAGGTTAGTTGGTGTGAATTTCAGTGCAAGCCAGTGGTGAATGAATTTAGCGCAAAGTGTAAAGTGTTAAGTCAGGGCTGATTTTTTACGCAACCAACTTTGCGCAGATCTTGAAGGTGTCCAACAGAGGTCGGTTGACAACATTTTCAGTGCAAGGTCAGACCATGGTGATTTTTGCACAAGGACTTGGTGGTGGGATTTTTGAAGACTGCCGACTATTTTTATGTTTGGGGTCGGTCAAGGGCACTTTTAGCGCGAGGTCTGTGGAAGTTGTTTTTAGCGCAAAGGTCAATTGGGGTCATTTCTAGTGCCAAATTTGGAAAGGTCCAGGGTGAAAGTATATTTAAAAATATATTTAAGTATAAGTTTAGATATTATACTTTATATATTTTTAAATATACTTTCAGGATGTTTGAGATGGGTTCCAAATCCATAGGATTTCATATGCAAATTCTAGAATTTTGAGGTTCCACCAAATTTGAGACTTCGACATTTTTAAGGATTTTCAGAGTTTTAGACTTAGCCAAATCAAGGCTTCAGGAACATGTATCAGGGTGAAAGGTTATGAACCCCTTAGTGAAATCTGATGGAATTTGACATGATTTTGTAACTGTAAGATCTAGAAACTAAGAATTTCAACATGACACATCTTGTAAAAGCAATCTCAAGGGCAATATCTAGTGACATGGGATTTTGGAGCAAGATGCAGTAACACCCAATTTTAGCGCAACAGGCAACAAATGGCTATTTCTTAAGCACAAGACCACCCAAAACACCTCCAAATCAATCATGCACAACATCAAATGACTCCAAACATGCAAAATACTCAAATCTAGAACAAATCCTACACTCTAAGCACAAATTCACTTTCTCATCATCATAAGCAAGAGAGGTCGAGGCTCCAAGCCAAAGCAAAAGAGGGGGTCTCCATTTGGAAAAATGGGGCATGTGTACAAGGCACAACAAATGGTGACTCTGCGGGAAAATACTCCAAAGCATTTCTAAGATAAACTTAAGTTTCGAACCCAGAATCTCTGTGTTTCCCACGTGCTAGACAAGAAAACATGATATCTTATCAAAGAATCAAAGCACAATAACCAGTGCAACCATCCATATCCTGAAAACCTCAGTGTGTGCAATTGCATTCATTCCCATCCCTTGGCAACTAAGTTCACCCAAGATCCTTTGTACTAAGTGATGAAGTTGGGATTATTTTACCACCAACAGAATGCTCTAATGTTGAGATGTGATGAACCTTCAAGTAGTAATCCTTCTGTAGTGATTTCCTTCTTGATAATGTCTTTGATGATCTTTGATGCTAAATAATCTTCAGATAATAGTCTTCATGTGAGAGTCTTCAAATGATAATATTAATACTTTGTACTGGGTCTGGTGTTGAAAAACACCTTTTATTTTTACCCAGTAGGCTAGCAGTATTTAGTACCACCTACCATTCTCATCTGGATCCACAGAATTGGTGTTGGTGGTAAAATTGGGGACCCAAACTCTTCACTTACACAAGATCACCAAGACTCACTTAGCTACTTCAGGATTATTTAAAGTATGAGAGATATATGGTTAGAAAAAACTTTAGGTGCACTGACTAACAACTCTTTTCCAATGAACAGACATCATACTCCCTGATATAACAGCAGGACCCACAGCAAAACCTAAGTAGAAAACTTCAGCTTCTCAAAGAAATATCCCAGATTACTCACCCAACAATGAAGCACCTGCAGGTCTACACAACTACCACCACGTCAAAAAAATGGAGAACCCTGACAGAGCAAGTGCAGAAAACAAAAGCAAAGCAAACAAGCAGCTAACCTAAACAAAGCAAACTACTCTAACCAAAGAAAACAAGTAGAAAGCAACAACTAAAAACTAAGGAAAAGTAGCAATAGAAGTAGAAATTAAACTAGAATAGAAAGAAACTACCAAAACCTAACTAAAAACAAGCAAGACTATGTACAAAGACCTTGGACAACAAGTATTTACACTTCCTCATGATTTATTTCTTAGGACATGCAGGAGTAACAAGGTGCAGGTCAATGTCCTAACTCTGGCAAATTAATCTTTGTACTCTGAGAAGTAAGGAATAGGCAGGTTGGGTTCATGTTTAGGGTGTCAGTCATGTAGGATCAGCAGTTGGGACAACTCATTAGGGCCATGATCAATCCAGATGCAAGTTGTCCTACCTAAATCACCATAATCAAATTGATAACCATTGAAACTGAGTGGAGAAAGGGAAGAGACAACCTGATTTGTAGTACCATCAATTGGGTATGTAAGTTCATCATCTTGCTGCATTGTACTACTGACTTGTGCACCTTCAAGAGGTCTGAGTCCATGTTGGGTCATGTCATGTACACCAAATACCTTTAGAACACTGAATGTTGTAGCAATCTCCCAAGCAAACAAGAAATCTGGACAACCTTCTTCAGAATGCAGATTATCTAGATGAATTCGACATGAATTAGCTAAAGCAAAATATGACATATGCGGTGAATTGCCATGCAGTAGCATATCCTTACTCATTATTGGCACTAGCACAATGATATGATCAAGTGACTGACATGAAAATATTTCCAAGCCATCACTCTGCATGATAGTTTGATTTTTATTCTCAGATTACAGATCTTTACTTTCATCTGTTATTATCGAGTCAACATCAATTAGATGAAATTTTTCTTTATTGTAGGTGTGAATAGAACCAACTTGATGAATATATGATAAACTTAAATTGTCTTCATCAAAATCAGTCACATGCTCTGAGAAAACTTCCTCTGTACTAATCAACAACCTTCCTATTTCAATTAAGGGCTAGCATTGGGTTGGCAATTCACTATCTGCAGCAGCAACAAGGCCTCTTTCTTCTTGCATAGCTGGATTTATGATGTCAATGTTGCTTTGAAGTGATGTATCATCTTCTTCTTCTTCATTTGGCTCAACTTGAGATTCTTCTGCAGCAATTACATCGACCTGATATGGCTGATTATGATAATTTACTGGGCTGATACAGTCCAAAGTCTGATCACTTCTCTATGGATAATATGATTGTAGCTCAGATATGTCAACTGAAACAATTTTCTGCACTGCTCTCCATAACTGTTCTTCATCTGGAGTACTAATTTTTTTTTTCCCTTGCTCCTATTTCACTTGATCCATCTACTACTCATATTTAGTTTCAGACTCAAAATTTTTAGTACACTAAATTGAACTATTGTTTTATACCTCTGCAGCAGCAATTTCAGGCTCAGAACTTGATATCTATGAAGTATTTTGTTGTTGATCTATAGCCTTAACATGGTTGTTCATCTAGTCTGATTTATAATCTATCTTATCCACCCCCTTAGTAGCATAAATGTGACCCTGTATGGTGCCCTGTTCATTGTCCTGTAGACTAAGTTTTAACCAATCTGGAATAGCATATCATGTGGCTAATTTGTCTGACTAAGAAAGAGAGTTTATCCAGTTGTGGATCTCATATTCATTAGTTGTGTAATTTGCAGACCATGGGTGTTGTCTACCATTCTCATCTAGATACGTACTTTGATGAACAACTTCAATGTCTTTTGTATGCAAACTACCCTTTTAACTGTGATCATTTGTGAATGGATTTATAGGTCCTACAACATCAACTCTTTGAGTGTTCTTGACTAAGATATGACTACATGCATATGCGTCCATCTGTATTACAGCTCCTCCATGCATTGCCTTGCCCTGAATATATCTGTTATGCACATATCCTGCTTCAGGATTGTAAACTTCAAAAATAGGAAGCAATCCATTCAAATGCACATCTAACCTCTAGAGAAAAGTTAGATAGTTAACTTTGTCATGCAGCTCTCCAGGATATACGATGCAGATCTGAGGTGAGCTAAAATCATGCAATGTTAATGAAGGATACTTCGCTCTTATCTGCCTATCTAACACTTCTTTCAAAAGTCGGATATCAACTTGGAAGTTCTCATGATATGACTGCTGAGATGGTCCTCTGAAGAATGAAGGGATTTCATGACTGAAACCCTTATGTGTATCCATTGGATTAGAATTTTTTGTACATTCACTTCATTTCAGCACGTGCAATCAACCAAGAAAACTGAAATTTTGCATAACATCTTGGTTCATGCCCTCCTTCTAGCGCCAATTCTATTGATGGGTGTTTTAGCACACAACAACACAGGTATGATTGTTGGTATCACATCTCTCTTGAAAAATGTATCCTATCCAAGATAGGACTACCGCAAGGATAATACAGCTAGGTCTTAACTTTCTTGGAATGACTCAGTGGTATGTCTAGTTGTGCCAACAAGGGGTTTTACATAAAATGCAGGGTTTATAGAATATGACAGCAGTATGCATGTAGAAACCTTATGATACTTTTAGCAGATTTGTAATGTAGATGTTGCTTATAACCTAACCTAACAAACTTGATATAAATAAAATGCAAAAGGAAGAGGAGAGAGAACGGATAAGAGATCCTAAGTGATAGTCACAATGGGGTAAAATGCTACAAATAGATAAATACTTTCAATAAACCATTCCCTATTTCACCAGGATAGGAAACCCACAATGTTGCAAGAAATGATGCAATCTTCAAAGGATCCTTATGATTTTCAAATTGCATTCACTTATTAAACACCCAGACAATGGCGCAGTTTAACTAGTGAAATGTAACTGAACTATATTCAATGACAAGACCTAGGCTAACTATACACAGCAACTTACCATCAGTAAGCACTAATAGTATGGACCAAAGCATTCATCAAATATCTTAACAGTTACCCATCATTGCAAAAGCACAACTAATTAAATTCAGATTGATATGAACCATGAAAACCAAAGAGGATAACACAAGAACATAAATTCCCAGTAACCTAGAAAACTTGCTTTGTATTGATCACAATTTGGCAGAGTCTCAGCAATTCAATATCTAATCTTACTTACAAATGAGAGAAAAGGATGGCCCTTTTATAGGCAAGGCACCATACTGAGTTTTTCAATGGATGGTGGAGATTAACTCGACACCAATGGTCCAGATTCCATGGCATTTAATGAGATACATTAGTTTGTTACATTTTTGGATTTGCCTTTGTCTTGTAGGAAAAAGATAAAATATAGCTTGCAAATACATTGAATCTAGACAAAATGGATACACATTTGGTTGTATATGATGAAAAGTCAATTTTCAAGGCCTAATAAAGTTAAAATAGAGTCACATGACACTTGAAAACTTGAGCTAATGTGGATTCACGGGATTCTAAGTGATAAATGGACCAAGAGGAGTATTTTGGTGAAGGTATATCCAACTGGATGCTTGCTGGACTGATTCTTGATGACTGGACTGCTGGAACAGCTATATGCATGCCTTAGACATTAGACTGGATCTGCAAGAACTACCATGAAAGAGGCATGATCTTCAATGTCTTCCAATCTTGGGGACTTATTTCCATCATCTTGAACATCATACTAACTTCCTCTTGTAGGTACAATAGTAATTTGGTTGATAAAATGAAGTTTCTGCATTTCTAGGTCAGTACTGCATATCTGTGTGTACATCCTTCCAAGACAGCTCCAACAAACTCCTGTGTCCTCCAAGACCTACAATTCACAATGTAAAGCATCAATTTCATCTTAACAAGTCATTTTTCATCAATTTAGATCAAAACATGTCCATTTGTAGTTGTGGATCAGTCAAAAACAGCTCATTGTTAATATTGCTTCCTTATAGACAACTTCATAAATCTAGTGATTTTTGCATGATTTTCTGTATTTTTTACCATTTTCAAGTACCCATTTGGCCAATATATTGATCTAGGAAGATTTTTCAATCATTAGGATCCATTTGGGAACTTTTATTTCATGTTTTTCTAGCATTTTCTGTAAAAAATGAGATTTTTGGGAGTCACTGACCTTTTATGTGCAGTAGCATTAATTATCATAAAACGTGCCAAAAATCCACACAAACTTGATAAAATATTCATCATGATATGAAAAATAGATATTCAATTCAAATACATCAAGAAAATCCAATTTGCCCCTTGAAAAACTCAATTTTAGGCCAAAATACTAAAAAGCACTAATTTTGCTTTCATCCGACCTAGCAGGGATTTTCGGTTCATCCGACCTTGCGGGGATTTTATGTTCATCTGACCTTGCAGGAGTTTTAGGTCAGACTGACTAGTAATGTTTCATGAGGTCGGTTGGTGTGAATTTTAGTGCAAGTCAGTGGCAAATGAATTTAGCGCAAAGTGTAAAGTGTTAAGTCAACGCTGATTTTTGATGTGACTGACTTTGCGCAGATCTTGAAGGTGTCCGACAGAGGTTGGTTGACAACATTTTTAGCGCAAGGTTGGACCATGGTGATTTTTGCGCAAGGACTTGGTGGTGGGATTTTTGAAGACTGTCGACTATTTTTATGTTTTGGGTCGGTCAAGGGCACTTTTAACGCAAGGTCCGTGGAAGCTATTTTTAGTGCAAAAGTTGGTAGGAGGCAGTTTTAGCACAAAGGTCGGTTGGGGTCATTTCTAGTGCCAGATTTGGAAAGGTCCAGGGTGAAAGTATATTTAAAAATATATTTAAGTATAAGTTTAGATATTATACTTTAAATATTTTTAAATATACTTTCAGGATGTTTGAGATAGGTACCAGATCCATAGGATTTCATATGTAGATTCTAGAATTTTGAGGTTCCACTAGATTTCAGACTTAGCCATTTTTTAGGATTTTCAAGGTTTCAGACTTAGCCAAATCAGGGCTTCAGGAACATGTATCAGGATGAAAGCTTATGGACCCCTTAGTGAAATCTGATGGAATTTGACATAATTTTGCAACTGTAAGATCTGGAAACTAAGAATTTCAACATGACAAATCTTGCAAAAGAAATCTCAAGGGCAATATCCAGTGACATGGGATTTTGGAGAAAGATGTAGTAACACCCAATTTTAGTGCAACAGGCAACAAATGGCTATTTCTTAAGCACAAGACCACCCAAGACACCTCCAAATCAATCATGCACAACATCAAATGACTCCAGACATGCAAAATACTCAAATCTGGAACAAATCCTGCACTCTAACCACAAATTCACTTTCTCATCATCATAAGCAAGAGAGGTCGAAGCTCCAAGCCAAAGCAAAAGAGGGGGTCTCCATTTGGCAAAATGGGGCATGTGTGCAAGGCACAACAAGCTCCTCATTGTATGTTTTGATGATCCTTTGGATAGGTTATGAGTAGCATGTATATGCTTTATAAATTCTATAAATAAGTTGTTCCAATAATGCACAAAACATTCCTTTATTTTATGTGGTTAGCAAACTAGACCTTGTAATTTGATTGATTGTCTTACTTTTTCATTTGAGGGACTTAGTGGAACCATATTTTTATTGATAAAATAAAATGAGGTCAGTTGAAATGCATGTATAAACTTTAACAAGGTTAGATATATCTTCAATCTTCCATTTGTCTAATGCATAAATATTTATGGAGGTTTTTAATATAAATTAAACAAATTTGTACATATCTATCATCACGTCTTTTAATAACAAACAACTAGCATAGTAGATTTTTGTGATAAATTGGAGAACACATTCATTCCACCATTAATATTACTTATTGCTTTTGTCATGATACATCATTGCATTGGAAAGCATTACACACATTCTAATAGCTAAAAAGACAAACTAAAAAATGCCCTAAAAATTGTAAATATAAATATACTTCAAAAACTATAATGACATTCAAATTGTCTTGATGTACAAACTAAAGCCAACATAAATCAGTTGGTGGACAAATTTTGGCAGAATGGATTCCTCTAAATCCTCAACACCAAGCCAAAAGAAATTGATAAATCATGCATGGAATGCTTATGGACTACAAAAAATATATATATCCAGATGATTATTCTCCCAACAAACAAACCAAAAAAAAACATAAATTATTAGGTAGTTATTCCCTTTGAGCTTTATGTGACTCCTTGATCCCTTTTATGGTAGTCTTCCATTGGTTTGCATCTTTGCCCTTAAGAGCCTATTGCCCAGCATGAGCTCTAGGAAAGCTGCAATTCAAATCTTTAAAAATATTGTAAAATCACCTACTCAAGCCATAAATACCCAAAGTAACCCTTACAAATTGAAAACTAGCTCCTTAAACTCAAGAGGGCAAAACAAATCACATGTCCAACAAGGAATTTGAACTTCAGAAACCCAAACTCCACTAAAACCAAGTAATCAGTTAAAATAACAAAGAAAATCCCAAAGTCGGTAAAATGTTTTTAGTACATTAAATTAAAACCTATAGTATGAACCAAAACTTCGTTATGGCTGTAGCAAAAATATGAGGAATACATTCATTGTTTTGAACCACTTAAATATACATGGTAATACATAATTGTTTCAAATCCTTTTTAGTCAAATTTATTTAACATAATAAATTTAATAGAACTAAAAATAAAGGCATGTTTCTAGTTATTCTATGTATTGCTTTAAAAATGACACACTTTTAAGATTGTTATTTCATAGCACACATTCCCCAACAGACCATGTGCAACAATAATGCTTGAATATTTGTTATTCAGAATGATTGGCATCAAATTTCCCTGATAAATTAATTTGGTAATGCACCTTATATACATTCTTGTCTGGGACCTATGCCTTTCTAATGTGCAGTGCAACTCAGTTTCTGTCATTAAGAGTCATTTTTAACTATAAATTATAGACCCATCATGACCAATTCACAACTTAATCCAAATAAAAATTTCCCTTAAAATACAAAAAAATCATATTACAAACTCTTAGGAAATGAAATATGATATTTATAATGTTTATTATTGCATATAATATAAGAATCTGGTTGTTGACAAAATGTTCCTCAATGGGCCTTGATAGTTGCATATTGTTAGATTTCAAGCAATTATAGGCAGTCCCAAAGAAATAAACAAATCATAGCTCTCTAGCATGTAATGCTTCCAAGGTGGTTTCAACTTGCACCACATTTGACATTTCCATCTTGATTTTATGAATAAATTTTAAAATGTAAGTACCAGCAATATCAAATCCTTGATTACAGAATCTTTAAATCCATTTGGCAATGGAAAAGTATATAAAAATCCACCTCTTACACTAGAAGGGATAATTTTCTCGCTTCTTTGCACAAAATCTCTTCAATTTGCATTTCAGGACAGCCAGCATAACAAGCATATAACAATTCAATAAAAATGCACCTAGGACTAAACTCTGTGTTGTTAAAGCAAGCCTTGATTCTCTCTCTAAAAAGAGAATTGCAATGTGTAAGGAAGAACCACTTGTGTTCCCATCATGATCACACAATCATATTTATCCTAGAAAACCTATGAAGTGATAAGCAAAAATAATATTGAGTTAAAGAAAAAGGACATCAAATGTTTCTCCATCAACTCAAAAAGAAAGTATTTGATTCTTTATTTGTAGTGTTAATCTATCTTCAGGATATTAATCAGATTTATCTTTCAAAATAGTGACTTCATAAATGTCTCCAGACCCAGCTAATGTAGTGTATCACATTAAGCATAGACATCCAACTACAAGATAATTAATCTAGAACAACAACACAATCCTACATTAAATGCAGCTTGGCAATCTAAAATGCAGTAATCTACAAAGCATTTGTAGTCAAAACAAAGGTACTGAGAATTATTATGTGCACATTACCAGCTGCATACAGGTAATGACATGTGACAAAGAGTAGATAAATCACTGATGCATGACCAAAAGAATCATAAGTCTTAAATAGAGGTCTTCGAGCTAATCTTGTCTTCCTGAATTGTCTTTTCCCACATTGCATCAGAGGTCTTCGAGCTAACCATTGGAGGAAAGCTCCCCGGATAATCTTCCCCTTCCACAAGGTGCAACTGCATAGGAGTATCCATAGGATACTGATCAATTATAAGATCAAGGTCATTTCCATTAATCTCCCTCTTTTCAATAAGTACCTACATTCCCAATGCAAAATATCAACCATGGGCTCACAATTAAAAGATTTCTAGTTATTGCACATAATTCTTTTGATCATTCAAATTTTGTTTCCCCATTATTGACTTTCTTTAACTTGAAATTTACATAAGTGGCACAACCAAGTCATCTAAATCCTTAAACTATGAGACATATCAGAATTGGACACATTACTATTATAGTCGAGAATCAACACAATGGGGCATTGCCTCCACAACATTCATAAATATGACTTTATGGTACTTTATAGCAATGTGATGCATAACACTTTTTCTAGTAGTGGTATTTTTTTAAGCATAAAAAAAAAGATAGATATTAGTTCTTATCCAACAGCACAAAGTATAATACCAAATCTTAAAATGCACCAACAAAGACAGCAATGATCTCAAATTTAGGATCAGATACAAAAATCAAGTTGATTATCATATCACTATCTCCTGGATGTCCACAAGGATTTGATCTTTACCCAGAACCTAACTTTCACATTACACAAAATAAGAGATTTATTTTCACAATTGTTCTTACTTTTATCCTTAGCATTGCATCCTAATCAAAGATACTTATATTTGTCCTCTCTTACATCATCCAAACTGTGGTATTGTAGAAACAAAAGATGATGAAATAATGTAGTAATATCATAAATCAGTAATCCTTGTTAATTGTGTTCGTCTTAGTGAGTCCAAAAGGGATGGAGTTAAATGGATCTCTCTTTAAAAAAACATAGTCAATCTAAATTTAAATGTAGCATTAAGAGGAAAACTAAGCAAAAGCAGGTACAAGAGGTTTGTTGAGAAAATCATAAAGGCAATGTATCATTGGCCTTTAGAATTGGAATTTACAAGGATACTAACATGAAACTTTAATGTCAAGTATGTTGACTCAAAATGACCCTTCATAAACAAACTCAATTTGCTTGATTCAGGTGAAGAGGCTTGGGATGGATTGGGGGGACAAAATACTGTAATGATCAATGATTGTCATGACTCTGGAGGATCCACAAGCCTAGTTGGGTCTAATATGATAGTTTATGGACAAATTCCTTCTCCCATTGTTAGGCACAAATTGTAATTGTTATGTTAAGTATGTTAGTTGTTATCGGTGAGTAGTTACTTCCGACCGGTGTGTCGTTCATGACGGTTGGTAACCGTCCACAACCTATATATGTATTGTCACTTCATTGTATCAAACATGGAGTTTTTGGTGTTTATTGTAAGTGATGTTTGAATCAATAAATGCATTCAAGTTTTAGATTATCAATTAAATTTTCATTCTTGTGCAATGTGATAGTCCAGTTATCTTTCTTGTTTACTCTATATGAAATTAGTATACTCATTCAACAGTAAACAATTTGGTGTCGTTGCCGATATGAAGTCAGGAAAAGGTGACGAGTAGTGGATGACAAGTAGTGGTGGACGGGTTGAACCGTCAGGGGAATTAAATAGTCGGTGAAGAAGGAAGGAGACAATGGGGATAGAAATATAATGGGGCAACTGATTCATACCGACAAGGAATTAGAAACTAGAAGACAAGTGGAAAGAATAGAAGAAGAAATTCAAGAAGATCGAGCGGAAAGAGAAAGAGAAGACAACGAACGGGAAAGGAACGATCAGGACTTGATGATTTAACCCAAGATCTCATATACCTCTGGCAACTGTCGGTTGGATAGTACGTAAGAAACGAAGCCATCCACAGGGATATCCCGGAGGACATCATTGGAGACAACTTGGAAGTTAATAGCAAGGTGGACAATCTTCTCAATCGTATTATGCGATTGTTGGCAAGAAACTTGATAATTCTACAAGACCTCCGAGAAGAAAGGTATAGAGAACGACGCCGACAGCAGATACTCAGGAGGTATGAAGAATGCATGAAACAAGAGGAGGAGGAGCGCGACGCTAACCGTCGTCACATGCCATACAACCGATAATCGTACGAGTGCTAATTCATGCCCATACAGGTTAACAAAGATAAAAATCAAATACCGATTGGGCAACAAACACCTGAAGAGAAGTTAAGAAGATCCTTAAGATTAAGAGAACAAGAAGAACGAAGAAAAAGGTTAAAACAAATTGTTGAAGAAATAAATGAGCATCATGAAATAAGCCAAGATACCACAGAAGCACACCAAAGCCTCGTCAAGGAAATCGACGAAGAAAATTTCTAAACACCAGTTATTAACAAAGAAAAAGAGAAAGTTGATGAAAATGAATTAATGGAGGAACTTGAAAATAGTATATGCCGTATCTGGGAATTGTCAATATCAGAAAACGAAGAGCCAAGGACTAGAGGACCCGAGCCCAAAACCTTCGAGCAAAAGGAGTACTAGAAGGAACCCAAGAAGACTCAAGCTGCAAGGGACACTGAAGAGGGATGTGGGAAAGACCCGTATGTGGCCAAGAGTGCAAGGAAGACACCAAAATGTCAAGGGAGAATCAGTTCAGTCAGGTCGAACGTACAAGGAGGACATCGAGGAAGAAACATGGTGACTCCACCAGGAAGTCCGAACATGGGAAGTCTGAGCACAGAGAATCAAAAGCTACTAAAGTTCCTTGGCAACGGATTAGAGGACCTGGTCTGACATTGCAAGACGTGCGAGACCATATGGGTAGCCAATGGATAGGACGACAGGTCCTATTGGCTAAGATCATTTCTAGCCACTCTAAGGGGAATTGCGATAGATTGGTATACAAAATTGGATGCCACATCAAGAGACAGTTGGGATGCTTTGAAGAAAGCATTCCAAGAAGAGTTTAAATTATTGCGGGATGACAATGAGATAGTGGTCGAGATATATAATACAAGACAAGGTAAACATGAAAATGTTTGAGCGTATAACTGAAGACTGAAAGAACTTCTCGTAAAACTAGAGAAGGAACCGGTTGACGGGTTAAAAAAGAGATGGTTCACTGAGGGTTTGATTCCCTTGATTAGGAAGAAAATGAAGATAGTACCGCCAGCATCGTACGCTGAGGCTTACAACTGGGTGATGGACATCAAAAGTGAAGACAAGATGTCAAGCTAAGAAAGAAGAAAGAGGACGACGACAGCTCGGATGACAGTGGCGAAGAGGAATCAAAAACTGTACAAGCATTAAGAAAAGACATGATCAGAATGATGAGGGAATTTAAAGCTGAGAAGGAAATGGTGAAAGAAAGTAAGGAATTATGGTGCACATAATGCAACAATGAGGGCCACATCAAAGCAAACTACCCTAGGAAGATGTTCTACGAAATCTGCCAGGTGATGGGGCATTCTATCAAGGAGTGCCCGTACAATTTGAAGACAAGGAGCACCCAAGTACTTTACACTCAGGGGGAGCAATCTACCCCGCCAAAAACACCACCCAAAACAAACAATCAAGATGCATCACATGGAAAATACCACAATAACCGGAGAGGAGGTAACAACAACAACAGATATAATAATAGTGGGGGAAGAGGTCGTATCCAATACGATGCAAAGGGATAACCAATGATCCAATGTCAGCAATGCAACAAGTGGGGGCATTTTGTGAGGGACTGCCTGAGCAACAACAAGAATAAACCAAATGCACTATGCAAATGGTGTGGACCCAAAGACCATGAAGACAATTACTGCCTGAAATAGAAAGGTACGATGAACCTCATCCACATTAAAGAAGAGGATGACGAAGTCTTTGCGTTCACCCAAACACAAGCAAAGAAGGCACACTATCCAGACCCCCGAATGGAGATAGAAAGACTCCATGATGCAAGAAAGGAAGTGGAGATTTCCATGGAAACCGAACGAAGGAACTCAGACAAGAAGGCAACCACAACCCTAGGGTCAGAGTCCGATAGGAACATTACAAGCCAGGCACTACAAGTTATCATACCAATCAAAATGGTAGATCTTCTCCAGAGCATGCCACAGTTGAGGATGGTGATATCCAAAGTGGTGGAAGAAAACCTGAACGAAGGCTAGGCAGAAGATAATGTAATAATGGAACCATCGCCAACTGGTGAGAAAGTGCTCGACCCGAGGCTCTTGGCAATTGACATGGGAAGAAACCGGCCGTAGTACACATGGAAATCTTCGGAAGGAACCTGACGAGTGCAATAGTGGATGGGGGATCTAGGGTGAATGTACTACCAGAAGAAACCTAGAAGAGCCTCGGCAAACCCACCTTGTGGCCGCAGAACTTCCAGTTAGTGGGAGCCAACCAGCACGGAATCAAAGCGTTAGGAGGGCTAATGGCTCAGAAGGTAAGGATCAGTACTCAGCAATTCTTATTGAATTTTGTAGTCATAATAGCACGGAATGCATCCTATGATGCATTACTTGGTTGAGGATGGCTAATAGCCACCAAGGCCAACCACAACTAGAAGAAGAACACCCTATCAATAGAAAATAAGGGTAAGAAGTTTATTATTGATTTAAGAACACAAACCATTAGTGAGGAGTTGGCATCGGACTCTAGCTCAGATGATGGGGAGTTGTCAGAAGGAGAAAGAGGGCCGATGGAACTTGATGACGAAGGGGTACTAAAGTTATAAGAATTCTCATAATATGAGACAAATTCCTTCAGCAGGTTATTCCATTGGCAGATGGAGGATTATGAATTTTTTCAGCTAGAATGTAATATGATCTCAATAAAAGAAATTGGTGAGTGCTTGGGGATGACTAGTGAACCACTGGGCAATTTGCGGCTGATGAGTGAAACACTTGGTGACATTGAAACAGTTGGTAAGAAGGAATTGATGAGTGGCAAGGGGGAAGAAGTAACCCACACTTTTTTGGCCACCTATGGGGAATACAAAGAAGTGAATGCTGAATTAGATAGCACACTGCACATCAATTTGAACTTGAAAATAAGATCATGTACGAGGAACCATTGACAAAGAAAGTTAATCTTAGTGAAGAGAGTAGACCTAAGGTAATTCTCGTCGGAGATGACTGGGATCCAGTACTAAAGGCAGCAACGTTCAAGATTTTTTTGGAGTACAAAGATATTTTTGCCTAGACATACAAAGACCTGAAGGGGATACCACCAAAGCTATGCATCCATAGAATTCAATTGATACCAGGAGCATGTCCAATGAGGAAAAGGCCATACAAAATGAACAAAAATTATGCCGCCAAGGTGTAGGAAGAAATAGAGAAAATGCTAGAGGCCAGGATAATCTTCAAGGCGGAGACGAGTGAGTGGGTTTCACCAATTGTCATATCACTCAAGAAAGAAGGGGGACAAATCTAGATTTGCGTCGACTTTAGATGCCTCAATGTAGTGATGATCAAAGATCCTTTCCCCATTCCATTCATAGACTCCATCCTGGAGGAAGTGGTCGGACATGAGATATATTCCTTTATGGATGGATCCTCAGGATATAACCAGATTAGTATTGTTGAAGAGGACAAACTCAAGACTACATTTGTGGTAGAGGATGGTGTATACGCATACAATCGAATGTCATTCAGTTTGTGCAATGCACCAGCAACATTTCAAAGGATTATTCTACACATATTTGATAAAATGTCGGTGGGCAATTTTAAAGCATTTCTAGATGACTGGTCAATTTATAGTGACCAGCAAATGCATCTGAAGGCTCTCACCAAGTGTATGGAGCATTGCAGGTCCACATGGCTGGCCTTAAATCCAAAGAAGTGTTAATTCATGGTACCGCAGGGGAAACTTTTGGGCCACATTGTATGCAAAGCAGGACTAAAGACAGATCCTGACAAGATTCAAGTAATTGTGGAGATGGAAGCTCTAGGGGATGTCACCGGGGTAAAATCATTCCTCGACCATGTCGGCTACTGCAGAAGATTTATCAAGAACTTTGCTCAAGTTACATATCCACTGGACATGTTGATGAGAAAGGGTGTGCAATTTGTGTGGTCGGATGAGCAACAGAAAGCGTTTGAAGAATTGAAGACAAGATTGATCAGTGAACCTATTTTGGCCTACCCGAACTGGGACAAGGAATTCCATGTGCACGTCGACGCATCAAACTTTGCAATTGGTGCCACTCTGGTACAGGTGGGATCCCATGGTCTTGACCACCCAGTATACTTTTACAATCGACTACTCTCAAAGGCTAAACGAAACTATAGTACGACTAAGAGGGAGGCTCTGGGGATGGTCTATTCGGTCTAGAAGTTCAGGCATTATCTCTTGGCGATGCCATTCACCTTCTACATGGATTACCAAGCCTTAATGTATTTGGTAAACAAATCTATCATTCAGGGGAGAATTAGCAGGTGGTTGTTATTACTGCAAGAGTTCACTTTTACAATTATTGTACAACTAGGGAAGAGTCACATAATTGCTGACCATTTGTCACGTATTAAGTCAAGGGAACTAGTGGATGGAGTAAATGAAGACTTTCCTGATGCTCACCTATTCCAAATAACTACCCTCCCACCTTGGTACAAGAAGATGGTGAGTACCTTTCAACATCAACATTCCCTCCGGAGATGTCTGCCAGTGAGAGGCAAAAAAATTGCACTCAAGACAAAAACATTTCAATTAATAAATGGGCTACTTTATAAGATGAGGCCTGATCATATTCTCAGAAGATGTGTGATGGAAGAAGAAATAAGGAGTGTGTTGGCAGAAGCCCATGAAGGACTCGCGGGGGGCCATATGGGTCCCGATGCCATGGCAAGGAAGGTTCTACTCGCCGGTCTATGGTGGTTGACATTGCATATAGACGTTCGAGAGTGGGTAATCCAATGTGACACCTAACAAAGGGTAGAAAAGCCATTAAAGAGAGACTACATGCCCCTGTCGCCATGATAGCCTCAGGAACCATTCGAAAGGTGGGGACTTGATTTCATAGGACCATTAAAAGTCAGTCAGCTGCATCGATGCAGGTATATCGTGGTGGCCATCGAATACCTCACCAAGTGGGCAGAAATAAGGGCACTAGAAGACAACATTGCATTAAGTACAGCAAGATTCATATATGAGCAGATAGTGACGAGATATGGAATACCAATCCAACTGACAAGTGACCGTGGGGGACACTTCATCAACCACACCATTCACCTCATGACCTCAGAGTTCAAAATCTTCTACACACTATCAAGCCTGTACTACCCAAGGGCAGACGGACAAGCAGAATCAACAAATAAGGTGCTCATATCAGTAATTCACAAGTCATGCAGTATTAAAGGGTCGGATTGGGAGGAAAGGTTACCGATTGTGTTATGGGCCTACCAAACAACTTACAAAGTGACGACTGGACACACTCCTTTTCAGTTGATGTATGGTCAAGAAGTGGTAGTGCTAGCTGAGTACCTCGTACCAAGTCTCAAGATAGCAGTGGAAAATAGATTGGGAGATACAGAGAGTTTAGAAGAGAGATTATTCCAGTTAAACAAGTTAGACGAGAAGAGAATTTTGGCTCAATGGTCGACGGAAGTTATGCAAAAATAGCAGAAGTATTAGCACGACAGACATCTACGGAAGATGGAATTCTGACCTGGACAGTTAGTTTTGAAGTATAATGGCCGTAACAAAATCAATCTGGGGAAGTTCAAAGTTTGTTGGTTGGGACAGTTTAGAGTACAGGAAATATTGGACAACGAGGCTATAAAACTTGACAATCTAGATGGAACCCCGATCAAGACGCAGTAAATGGATCAAAGTTGAAAATATACAAGCAAAGAAGAGAAGAAACAGTGCAAATAAATATGCTCGAATACGCAGTGAAAAACCAATGTGGGATGGAAGAATGACCTGGCGAAACAAAAGTAGGAAGCAAAATTGATGGAATGGTTTTTTCAAGCACGTACTTTGAACCAGTGACTGGATTCTTTGCACCTAGAACACTACAAATAGGAGCCCGATAGGGCATAATTGATGAAGATTATAGTGGTGTGTGTTAGAGTTGGATATGATTGGAGCCACCGTGATGTGTGAATATTATTTAACAAATAAATAGTTAAATAATATGAATTATCCACATAAGGGTAAATTGGTTAGGTGATAACCCTGTTCACACCAACACCCCCTTAAGTGCAACTTAGGGAGTAGTTGACTAAAGAAAGATGCAATGATGGATGATGAATGAATGGGTCTCAGCTACTAAGCCATGTTAGGTACCCATGTACAACAAATCTCAAGTGGAGAAAAGGAGAAAACCTCATGGGACAAAACTCCTCTCCAAAAGTGAGAATGCATGAAACAATGAAAGTGAAAGAAGAAGTGATAGTAGGAGGACTCAACATGACCCCCCAAGGACAACTTCTATCACATATGTACAATCAAATACCCCCCATAGGAGAGAAAGAGTAAGACTATAGGTCCTCCCCACAATGAAGTAGCTCCTGTGCCAATGGTGAATGCCTGAAGATGAAAGAAGGAAAGTGTCCTGTACCGGAAAACAACATTCCTCCCTTTAGGAAAAAACCAATCCAAAGGCTAATGTTGAAGATACTCCATCTCCAAGAAGAAATATGATGGAAGAAATCTCATGATGGATGATGTCTCTAAAAATTGCTCAAGTTTCCACATGTCAGAATCAAAGAATGGCACAATGCAATGAGGTGTGACCAATCCAAAATCCTAGGTAGACTCATGAAGAACAACCTCCAAAGACAAAGTAGATGGGATAACAATTGTGTTGTAACTGTCATCAAAGAGGAGAGATGTCCCCTCAACTATATCCTTTAAATTTGTAATATGAGACTCACAAAACAAGTCTGATATACCTGCCAAGAAAGTATCCCACAAAACTGTGTCTGAAAGACTAGAATGATCTTGCTCTACTGAAGTAGATGGAACCATGTCAATGTCTATCTTTGAAGAAGCAGGAGGTTGAGGTGATGGAAGCTCAGCACTAGTCTCATGAACCAAAGTGGGTGAATGAACACTAAGGTTCAAGTGACCAAACTTCTCAGAAACCTGATGCACACTTTATGCATGAGTGTGAATAGCAATCAATGGAACTACATCATCAGAAGAAATAAAATGGGAGAATGTATACAAGCGAGATGCATGATTAGCCATCCCAATAGCAATGATATGTCTACTCTCCAAGTCCCATATGATCACTAAATTAGGAGTGAACTCAACTGTCTTCCCTACACCACAATGAGTAATCTGGTATATGGAAAGGAGATTGGTTGACAAGGAAGGTACACACAACACATTGTTGAATGTATTATCTCCAACATCAATGGTTCCTTTACCAGTTGCATGCATGTATGTATTGTTACCCATCAAAATAGGTGGCAAAGCACATGACTCAAATGAAGAGAACATCCCATGTGAAGATGTCATATGATGAGAAGCTCCAGAATCAAAAAGCCATCTCTCTGATTGTAGACTTGTTAAATCAAAGAGTGCTTGTCCTTTTTCTTTGATTATCCCATTGGCAATACCTGATGTCCCTGTCGATGTAGATGATGATGGTGTCGAAGAAGAGGATGTACTAGGAGATGATGATGGCATTTGGATATTGTGCTTTTGAATAATGTGAGTCAACTCATCAATTTTATTCTCATAACACTTATGCTCATCATGTCCTAGTTTCTTGCAATATGCACACTTTGTTCTCTCCTTAGATGATTCCTCCTTGGGAGAGGATGAGGACTTAGGTGATTCGGTTGACTCCTTTGTTTGCTCATTGTTCTTGAAATACTTATTTTTGTGTTTCTTTCCTTTGCTAGTTGAAGCCCTTTGATCCTTTGTACCTTGATTAGCAAGAAGAGCTTGAGGTTTAGGAGACTTCAATGTACCCATGTGTAATAACTTATCTTGCTCCCTTGTGAGTGATGCAGCAAACTCATCAAGTGAAGGCATTGTGAAAGCTTTCCCAAGTGCATCCATAGTAGCATAAAAGGTAGAAACAAAAACTAAATAGTCAGGACCAAGCTTGGCAAGGATTGAAAGAATCAATTGAGTGTCCTCTTTCTCAATTACACATTGTTTGAGCTACAATCTAAGTGATTTTAGCTTTGTGAAGAAGTCTTGGATGCTTGCAAAGTTGGTTGGATTCAAACCAATTAGTTCATTCTCTAATTTGAAACCTCTCATAGTATCTTTCTTACCAAAGAGATTTTCTAAGGTAGTTCACACTTCATTAGGTGTAGTACAAGATTCAATATGAAAAAGTAGATTAGGAGAGATAGACAAGCATAGTGTTCCATAGGCTTGATCACATCTATTGTACCACTTTCTCTTTTTTGTAGCTATTGTTGGTTCAATTTCTGTACCCATTGTTACTCTATGAATTTTTAAACTTCTTAAATGAATCTCCATTTTAGTTTTCCACTCATGATAGTTATATGGTGTGAGTAGAGAAAGTTAGTTTGGATCCATGATGCAACAGTAAAAAAAAAAATGCAAGTACATCCCCTGTTAATCAAAGAGATCACCCCCTCAAAAAAAGAATGATTGTAGCACTTTATACTTAGTGCGATTTACAATTGTCCTCAAGGGACCAAAAATGGGAAAGCATCAAAATCTCTTAAAACAGAGATCCAAAGGAGATTACAATCACTCACACTGATTGATTAGAGCAAAAAAATCCCTCCAAAACAAGTTTCACTTCCTCAAGTCTCAAAATGCCAAGTTATCACTCAAAAGCCAAAAAGTTGACAATTTGAATAAAATGAATCTAGAGCTGAATCTAAGGAAAGTACATTGATGGATTTGAAGAGCTCCTGAAGACTCTTCTGATGCCACAAGAATCACGAAAATTAGAGATCGTTGCAGAAAGTTGTGAGTTCGGAAGCGAAAAACAAAGATCTGTCTTCAAACTGTTGTATCAGTCACCTGTGATAGAATATCAGAAAAATATTGATGCTACTGCAAAGTTCTCTCTATCATCTTTCTAAAAATATCTTGTCTGCCTGCTTTTGCCTCCATGGACAAAAGTTATGGAAAAAGGAAAAAAGCCCCCTTTTAGGGCTTTGAGGGGCAAAATTGGCCCCCTAGCGCTGATGGAATATTCCTCTAATTGTCAGAATATGCTCTGCTGGGATGGAAGATTCTCTCTGAGCCAAAATATTCTTAGCAGGAGAAAAAAATGTGATTCTGAGCAAAAAAAGCCATGGTTTGGGCGAAACTGCCAAAGGAGATCAAAACCACTATTCAGGGAGATCAAAACTGCTTGTTTGGAATTGCTGGAAACTGTCAGATTTTGGTGAAACCACCCTTCATACACCGAAACCACTTTGAAATTGGTGAGACTGTCTATCAGGGTTCACGGAGTGGCTTTCGAGATGGTATTGGCAGGACTAAGCCTTTTGAGGTTGTCGATGAATGTTTACCACTAGCTCAAAGAATATGGCAATTGGAACAACCGACATGGATAGAAAATTTTCCAGCGTGAATTTTATTCAGCGTAAGACAATTTATATTTGCACCCGTCCTTCTCGCTTGTATATTGATGACCTCTAAATATTTATTCGGAAGGGAGACTAACACCAGTATTTATTTGTTTCCCCCAGTTAAAGGAAGTCGTCGCCGAAGAATTCAAGGATATGCCGATAAGAACACCAACGAGTTTAAAAGATTTCTGGCATGAATAAAAATTTTCCAGCGTGTAGATTTTGCACCGAAGTTTATATGCATGGAGATGTTTATGAAGAGTGGTCACTGCTAGCTGATACAATGATTACAGAGGCCACCGAAAGATCTTAATTGGATCTACTAAAATGGCACGCAGAGATATGAGACCGCCAAACGCCAAGTTGCAGATTAGCTTTAAGATGTCAGTTATTGAAGAAATTTTATGTCCGCTAGGAGATGATAGACCCCACCAGCTGAGGGTTGCCATGTAGGAGAGTGGGGACCCGTGCCCTACGTGGCACCCCACAAAGATTGGCCTGCAGGTAGGGTACGACTGTTCCCTGAAATAAAAAATTCCACAGACAAGAAAATAAACCACAGACGAAGATTTAAACTAGAGGGTTAATACCTTTTGACCATCGGACAAAGCTGAAGATATTGCACAAGTACTGCACCAAAGATTCCAAAGATTTTGTAGGATAATTCTCTGCGACAGTCGATCTGTACGGTCAAGGGGCAAAAAAAATTTACCTTTTGTTGTAACTTTCTCCAATTTGGATGATTTTATAGTCAATCTATAGGTTTTTGGGCGTCCTGAGCATGATGGCAAGGTCTGATTTTGCCCAAACTACTCTGAAATTGCAGATACCTCTCAGATCAGGTATCCATTCCCCAAATTGAAAACGCTATAGATTTGGCATCTGGTGTCTGATTTGGACGAAACAAAAGTTGATCCTGACTATCTCAGACCTCCTGAACACAATGGTGTGCTTATATTTATAGTAGCATGCTCTGAAATGAACCTACAATAGATGGCCACAAAGGGGAAACTCTCACAAATCTAGTATTTCTATCAAGTTTTTCTAATTCTCCAGGTCATCATTTGATGCAAGAGAAAAACATACTCAACTATCAAGATCCACCATGAAATGCACTCAAGATCTCTCAAAATTTGTCTAACACAAAGTGATTCTTCCTAGAGCTCTGATACCATGTTAGAGTTGGCTATGATTGGAGCCACCCAAGATCTAGGACTTCATGAAAGCACAAGAGAGATCAAATGATAGAATAATGATATTCTATCAATGAATGCAAAAGATTGCTAGATTACAATACATGAAGAAAGCCTTGCTTATGAAGGCAAGGTGATAGAAAGGTGGAGTGAAAGGTGGAGTGGAAAGTGGAGATATTCCTACAACATGTGACAATTAGAGGATGATAAGTAATTGCACATGTGGAGGATAAGACAACTCACTCCAACTATCAACAACTCAATACACAACTAGACTCAACTAGAAACACCTAGAAGACTCACTATGTCAACTTAACATGTGTGAATTATGTGTGATGTGTGAATATTATTTAACTAATAAATAGTTAAATAATATGAATTATCCACACAAGGGTAAACCGGTTAGGTGATAATCTTGTTCACACCAACAGTGCGTGGATAAAAAAGGACAACCAAGAGGAAGAAGATGCCTGAAATGAATGGATAAAGGAATGTAATAAAGTGCAGGACAAATTTGATTTTTTGTTACCAAAAGAAGTAAAATCCCAACCGAAACATAAGTACTTGGCAGAGAGCATGTTTATTGTTGAACGATCACCCTATTGCAATGAAATTTGGGAGCTAAGGATGAAAAACTGGTCGAATGGAGCACTTCATACACAGCTTCCTAAGAGTCAAATATGGAAAGCCAAATATAGAAGCAAGAATATCAAAATGAATGTCGATGGTAAAACATTTCAATGGGTTCAAGAGCCGATGGGATGGAATCTTATGAGCATCAAGGACCAATCCGTAGTATTTGACCAAATATGCAAATTGGAAGAAGTTGATAGATGTTGTTCCAACAACTGTTTGCCACAGAAAGGTTATATAAACTATATTTTCTATCACATGACCAAAATTGAAGTCCTGGATGAAAAAGTAGCCAAGTCTGGGAAAGGTAAAAAAAATAGAGTAAAAAAAAAGAAGAAAAAGAAAGAAAAGAGAAGAGAAGAAAATAAAATAAAATAAAAGAAGTTGAATAAAATAAAGTTGAGGGTCGTATGAACCCCCACCCATCGTACAACCACACTATACCGTACGGTTGTAGAAAGTTCAAACAAGTAAAACCTAGGCATCAGAGAAGTAAAAGAGAAGTCTACCAAGGTAATCATCGACAAAGGAAGCAATCGCCAGGAGGAAGAGTCATACGATTGGAGTAAGGAAGAGCTAATCAACCAAGAACAAAGAGTAAACAACAAATAAAGTGTCACCAAGGCAATCATCAGGGATGGCAGAGGTTAGAAAAGGAAGCATTCACAATAAGGCATCACCATCGATGGGAGAAAGAAAGTCGTACAATGATAAGAGAAAGAAAGTCGTACGACCGTACGACGAGTGGAGGAGAAATGGCATAAGTCTTAAGGCCATATGATTGTAGAAGGTGTTTTCCAAACGTACGACTAGAACTTTTGGTGTAGTCATACAACTATGCCGTGCGATTTCATTGCCTTGAGGTCGTACGACTTGTCTAGTACGATTGTAGTTTCTGTCGTGCAGTCTCATTGCCTTGGTCGTACGAGATGAAAGAAGAACCTGTAGTCATATGATCCACAAGCATGGGAGAATGTATGATTTCTCTTTGTCTGGGGGATAGGTCATCAATTTGAAAATCAACTATGATGAGTTAATGTTGGACAATTACCTTTCCCTATAAGGAGTTAAAGGTTTAACTACCTAGGTTGTACGCCTTTCCTTGCCAGGTCGAGCAGTTGTAATAACAGTTTCTACAACATACAAATACCAATGCTGAAGATTGTCAAGAAAGTACAAAATGGACAAGGGGAAGAAAATAGCACATTACAGGCTAAAAATCGCATTTGCATCCGGCAAGAAACAAAAAACAGGCAAAGACACAAGAACCGATGCCATGGCCTAGGAGAGTTTAACTGGCAACGAGTGTAAGCAATGGTAGAAAAATACTCAGGATGATCATGTGCTGAAGGTAGCATTAAGGCATGCTCAGGTAGACAAGGTCATCTTCTTAACCTACTTCAATGCTTGAGAGTTCAAACCATATTTAAAAGCCATGGTGGAAAACTATTGTAGACATTCAAGCAAGTCTATACTTGACTATAGAGGTAGCACAGTGACGTTATCATTCTAGCCGTCAGACTTCGCAAGAGTAATGGGTGTTCCAACAACGGGTTCAGGAATCACTAAAACAGGTAGAATGACTCAACAACACAAGGAAGCAATCATAAGAAGAGTATGCAGGAGTGACCTCACTCAAAAGGAGAAAGACAACATTTGGAGTTTAGGGAACCGAGGGTTATGAAAAAATCTCTTAGCAACACCCGAATGGAAGTGTATTATCAGTTTGATGAAGTGCAGACTAATGGAGGCAAGTCGAGCATCAGACAGAGCCATCTGGATGGTAGACTATATGATAGGGCTGAGCATGGGAAAAGTGTACAATTGGGCACGGTTAGTCTCTGAAAGAATTAAGGAATTCTTGACACAGTCACATAAAGTATTCTACATGACTCGGCATGCAATCGCATTGTTCCTCGATGCAGTACACATACAGGTTCTATCAAACAAATGGGGTGAATTGGAACCTGCACCACAAGTAGACCCAGGATGGCCCACAAGCTTCTATTGGAAAGGCTTAGATACTACCCACAGAGAAGAATCCTCACAACGGCCAAGGAAAAGAAAACAAAAAGAGGCATCTGAAGAAAACGAGGAAGAAGACAACGAGGAAGATAATGAGGATGAGATTAATGACGAAGAGAACAATGAACAATCTTCATCATCCGATAGTGATTCAAGGTCAGTACAGGTAGTGAGAGTGACAAGAAAGGTCCAGTCCACAGAAGAAGTATCACTTGTAGGGAATGTAGAGGTTGCACAAGAGATGGATGTGGAGGAAGCAATTGTAGTACCAACCCTGCGACCGGCAACCTTCACACTCTCCACACTGCCAGTCACCACATCGACATCATTGCCATAGCTAGCTAGCTCGTCCCCACTCCCAGTCAGCACACCATTGCCAGACGGTACATTAGCCCCAGTGGGGCCAAGGACATCATGGGGAACAATTATACAACCCAATACAGTATTGGCAACTTCACCACCAGCAGCCACAGGACCTCTAGGAGTAGCACAGATTGATAGTTGGCTCAACACAGTGGGTTTAACATTGGAGGTGCTAGAGTTGCCATCACAGACTTTGGCTAAGGGATTGGATGAGGGATCCACCCCTAGAGCAGTCAAGAGTGCAAACATATAACACCATTTCACCCGCAGCCCACGGCACCCAACATGAGAGTATTCCACAGCCACTTCTAGCTATACATGAGATTGGAGGACCTTCACAGTCTCCCATGGCAGTTACTAGTTCACCACCTACCCCACCAGGTGAGGAGGAGGATTGGGATGGACTAGACGGATTGACATTCACAATGGCTAAACCTGATGCTTTGGATCCACTTGGCATAGTTTAGAGGTATGTGGAGGACCTTTAGAATATGGCATTAGTTATGTAGGAGGTAGGAGAGATCTCCAAACAGCTTAAGATCGGTCGGTCACATATGGTGGCACAGGAGGTCGAAAGGATTTTGTGATTTGTTCAGGTGGGTTGAGAACAAGAATTTGCACATTGTTTTACTACTAGAGGCTAGCCAGAAGTAGACACATGTAATATGATTAAGGCATGGCAGGGAGCACGACCATTGATTGGAGGGAGAGATGGCCAGGTTATAGCAGCCCTATTCAGTATTGAGAAGGCCTTTAGGGATGTTTTTTTACCAAATGAAACGTGAGGAGGTAGAGGGTGAGGCAAGAGGTTAGGAAAAGGAGGAGGCCCTGCAATTAGTACAAAAGATGAAGGAGGAGCTGGTTGGGCACATGAAGTTCTAGGAACAGTTGGCCTAGCAAACTTAGGTTAGTAACACGGAACGGGCACGAGCATCAGCCTTAGAGGCCAAAGTATAAGAGATGGAACATGACACAACTGAGAAGATGAGGGAGATGGAGTAGAAAGTGAAAGACTTGGAGGCACATCTAGCAGCAAAAGGAGTGGAGGTGGACCAGGCCAAATCTCAAGTGTTGGAAGCAGCTCAAATGGTGAAGGCAACCAGGGAATGAGAGATTATGGCCAAGCACCAATTGAGGTTGTGTTTAGAGGAGACTAGGAGATCACCCACACCAACATCTTTGATCCATCTAGGACTGTCTCCACAGCCCCCTTCGTCTTAGTAGTTATTTTGTTTACCCCTATTTTTGCTTGTAATGTCATCTGGAAGACGACAATTTTGCCTAAAATTTTGGCAGTAAACACCCATATCATGACTTCTACTATTTTGCCTAAAATTTCCTTTGTTAACATTGCACTAAAGAACATTCAAAGAAACAAACATTTGAAGGGGCACCTCTTGTTTTCATGATGATATGGATGGGGTGTGATCTGAATAGGATGAAAGATTTTATCTGATGAGAAAGCCAGAAAATGTAGCTAGACTGTGATGATTCTAAAGGCTTTTATTGTCAATTAGAGTGATCGGTGTTCCTTCACTGGAAAACTGAACCAGACTGTCATCTTGCTCAGGAATATTCATCCCAAACCGAGCACAAAGACCTCATGGTATATGTGGCAATCCTTCAAAACCATCGCTTAGCTTTCTATGACTTCCCAGTGTTGAGTGATCATAACTTTTTTGTGTACATTAGTTGATCATACTCATAATTAAAATTAGGGATTGTTCATAGCAATGGTACAAGACTCATTTAGTACTTAGAAAACTCACCACATCCCTAGTTGATCTAGGCCAAACGTGGTGTGTAAACTCAACTGCAACTCCAGGCAACTCTTTGTCAAACTTACCATGACTCACAAGTCTCAAAGATCAAACTATGACACATAATAATCCCTCAAAATCCAAAAAAAACAAAAATAAATATATAACAGACTTTGGAGCATGGTTAAACTTAAAACTGCATGGTTTCTAGGAAACTCCATTATAGGAAAATGGACCACATACCTAACCTTGTACCTATAGTTTTCAAGGTGACTATATTTATATGTAACATAGCAATCTCCTTCTTCATTTACTTGTGTTCCCTATTTTGATTAGTGTCCCTATCCCCATACCCGTACTGGTACACTTGCATCCCCTAGTAATTGTGGTTAAAAGCAATAAAATCATGAAAATTGGCATGCACAATGAAGGTCCCTATGGCTTCAAAGGCATTAATTTGGGCCTAGTGATGGAAGCTCCACCCTTCAACCTTGTCCCATATTGTGATAGGGGGAAGCACCAAGGGCACTACCTCTCGATCTTGCTACACATTGTTGCACACAAACCCCTTTTTGGTTTTAGAAGGCAAAAAGTACAAAGCTTTTTGGGATGCCCCAGATGGAAAAGTATCATGTTTTTTCCTTTATTTGGCTTGAAATAACAAAAACAAAAAATTTGTTTTCCCTATTTTCATGAAATTTTTAGCTTTTTTTTATTTCCCATTTTTCCCAAAGAAAATATCAAGTAATTGAATTACAATTATACTTTTGGTTTGCCAAGTCAATCCCAATCCCAAGAAATAATACTATGGTTGTAGCAATATTGAAGACCTATCTAAGACACGACCAAAGGACCCATTGTAGCATTAGTGATGCTAAGCTAAGTGATGCAAGGTGCTATCTACCATAATTTATGACTTTGTGTTTGTGATTTTTGTTTGATGCCATAGATATCATGATCCATGATTTTTGTACACCAAAATCACTTAAGAATTGTAGACACCTAAAAATGTCCAACACCTTGCCACTAGCACGTTTTGCCCTAGGTACCTATATCATTCACCTAATTAGTTAAATAAATCTTCTTTATTTAACTAATTTTCATTTTTTCCCTTTCAATCCCATAATCCCTTCTTCTATAATTAAATAAAATTTATTTATTTAATTATTCATGACCATTAATCCTCTCTAGTTAAATAATTATTTTTAATTATTTAATTAGTCACTTGTCTATTTCTCTTATACTTAAATAAATTTTATTTATTTAATTATCTGCATCATCTACCATCACAATCCAAATTAATTAAATAAATTAAATATTTATTTAATTAATAAAAACCTAATAAAAATCATCTTGCTTTCTTTCTAAAAATACAACTCATGCATATCTAATTAATTTATTTAATTAGATAATTTATTGATTTATTCCTCTCATCTTTTTAGGATTTATTTCCTTTAAAGCAGAAAATCAATATCTTTCTATCTTTTTAAAATCCTACCTTATCTTGTTTTATTTCCTCTTTTGTCTAATAAAGCAAAAATCAAATCAAATCCAATCTTTATCTTATCTTCAACCCTATGTCTATAAATATGTTTTCCCACAAGCCATTTGGGGCATCATGCATTGAGTTCGATATCCTTACTCTGCCGAAATCTTCTTCCAATCCTCTATCTATTTTCTATCTATCTTCTTCTATCCTTTTTCATCCAATCATCATGTTGTAGAAGTGAGCAAATCAACATCAAATCAATCTACAACCATCTTGTACGCATAATTCATCATTCAAGGTATTAGAAAAGTTTGGTCAAGTTTTGCAAGTGATTGTTACAGGTGACCTCCTAAGCTAAAACAGACATCACGGTGCGTCCAGAAGGGCCAAGAGGCGTTGGAAAGCTAATAGGACAAACTTTGCAGTTGTAAAGGTTTCATCAGGTGAGCTCATCATTTCATCAGGTATTTTTGTAGCTTGTCAAACATGCTTGTCAAAGAACGAAGGACAAAAACATACTGATATATCTTTTGCAACCTCAAGTAGTCAAAGAATCTATCATTTATCACTAAAGTAGGCACACTTTAGTTTGGTGCTTAAAATTAACAATCTGCCTTCTTCGTGCCTATTTTTCATTTTTCTTTGTTTGCTTGCTAAGATTATGTGTTACCTGATTTGGCAATGAAGGTATCCTCTCCCCTTGCCTAACCAATGGATATGGGGTGCATGAGAAATCATTGTCAACTCTAGAGGGCATACCTTCCCATTGTGAGAAGGGGTACGACCCAAGAAAAAATGGGCTAAAGCCAAGCCATTCCAAGTTGCTATATAAATAACATGTTTGTGTCGAAAGTCACAAGTGATAGGTGTTGTTGCGCTATACCGATGAATGTTTCCCCCAAAACCCTGTGGAGCGTAACCTCTGCAGGCTAGGAAGCCTCCATTAACGAAGCAAATCACTGCATGTATTGCCACCTGAACGGAAGCCCTTACTAGAAACCTTTGCGTAGAAGCCAAAATCACCTATCTGTTGGTACAGGAAGGAAACTCTGATAGTTGTCCCACATTTTCGCGGTTTATGGCAAAGATAGCAAGGTACCTTAAGATCTGCACGTCTTGAGGACCTGGAACTTGGTGTGCCTGAGAAGTGAGTGCACTGTAAGGGGGAGCCTGTGCCCCAAGTTCCTAAAGCTATACACAATAAGTAGGTGCGGCTGGGTAAAACCAAGTGGGAACCCAACAGGTATTGTCTCAGTCAGCCTAGGTGGTAACTGCTTGTGAATGGCTTGTGCATGAGTGTTTACTAGCTTGTCTTCTTTCCATAAAATTGCCACAAAGCTGTAAAAAAATAAACTCCCTGTCACGAAACAATTTCATCCTAATCGCTTCCCACTAAGCATTACACATCATCCACTTATCAAATCTTCATCCAAATCACTCCACATCCGTGCATCCTAATCTACCACTTGTAAACATGGACATGGCATTTCTAAACAAAACCTATGAGAATGATCCTTATGGCACCAAAAGAATGCTTGATCAACTTAGGTGGTTATATAGAAAGGAAGAAGACCCTGTGTCACCACAACATCAACAATTCCCACAACATCAAGTCCTACGCCAATATCAATGATTCCACATTCAATCACAAGCCCAACAAGCACATAATCTAAACACTAATGCCAACACATCCATACTGCAAATCACTCTCATTATTCCTAACAACACCACAAACATAAGTGCTTCCATAAGCATACCATCCAATGATCCTAACTCCATTGCCTTCATATCACAATTACTTTCTCAACAAACTTCCAACATCAACCAATGTCCACAACAATCCACCTCACAAAACCTTTCACCTACAAATCCTATTATGCCACCTCATCACCAAACCTATCCACATGACAATCAAATGTCTTTACAAGAACAACATGCAAGTCCAAATGGCCCTACATACATGAACCAAACAAGCCCAAGTTCACTTTTGCAACAAACATCATTGATAGACTTAAGTCATCTTATGCAAGACCTAAAATCCTTTGACAAGAGAGAAACCAACCTAGCAAGTGCCTCCTTTGAGTCACCTTCATCATCCAATCATATGCCAACACATGAGCCAACTAGTCATATCCCAACACCTTTATCAATCCCTTCATCGTCTTCATCACCTTCATACCCATGTTCCACTAATCCTTCATTAAAAGATTCCATGGAGATACTTTTAGAGAAATTGGTCCAAGCAAATTTGATTGAGCTATACCCATTCAGAGCATATTCTCCATCTATGTTTAAACCTAGTTGGTATAAAGATGATGAATATTGTGCATACCATAGGTATAGGGGCCATACCATATCCACTTGTGTCTGATTTCAAAGATTGGTCAAGAACCTAGAAGATTGTGGTAAGATTATCTTGGATAAAACCAATCCGTCTAATTCCATTATCTTTCCATCTAGCCCAAGTCCCAATCCATCTAATCATATTATCCATCCAATTATCCCTCAATCTAATCATGATCCTAAGCCTCCAACCCTATCCACCCTTATCATCCACCCCCTATATTGTCCATTGACCCTTATCCTTGCAAAGGATGTGATCCATTGGCTACTAGCAAGGAATAAAACATTGCCATGTCACCAAACACCTATTTTTGAGCCTATATAAGAGTAATACACCATGCCTAGTCCTATCCTAACACCATCATGTGATCCACAAACAATCAAGCCTATCATGAACCCAATTCAAGAGCTATTGTACCTTCATGTCAATAACCCTCAGGAATATGTCAAGCCTATCCAAGCATTATCCATTTTCATTCAAGAAAACCAAGAGTTATGTCAAGAGCACAATCCTAAGCATGAAGAAACAATAGCCCCTAAATCTAATCAAGATCAAATCATCCCCATCCAATCTATCCATAACATGTACCTTCTTTATGATCAAGATGATACCTATGAAGAAGCTATCCATGAGCACCTTGATCCTATCCATAATCCTATATCCATCCATGAGCAAGATATCCACATTGCTCCTAGTCATCCGCCATCTAGCCCTATCCATAATGAGCAAACATCCATTTGGCATGATGAGACAATTGCCTCCCAAGAACACATAAGCCTAGAAGATCTAACCAATAATGATCCTTCCACCTCCACCATCAACTCCACTTCAAATCCATCAAATCCTACTGGTCTATCCACCCTTATCCGTGAGTGTTCCTCCTTAGAAAACCAACAACCATTATCCTCTATCTCACCTTCTCCATCCAATAAGGAACTCATGTCTAGTTTTCTACCTATACCTAGTCCCATTTTTCACCGTATGCTTCAAAACATGAACTACCAAGGCAAAGGCTTAGGCCCTCTTGAACAAGGAATTTTGGAGCCCATCCATGTCAAAGTCCCTCCTCCGTGCTCATTTGGCCTTGGATACACACCCCAAGGACAACAATCTAATGATGTTGGTACTTCTTCCATTCATCCAAAATCCACCACCTTCCACCATAAATCCCATCATATACCTAAATCATATGTTGTCATCGCTCCTCCATCGTCATATCATTCACAAAAGCATGTGATTGTACATCTCCCACCATCCACTTTGCCTCCGCTACTTCCAACTCCTAATATCCTTCCATCAAATCTACCTCCACTACTTCCAACACCTTATCCTTCCATTCATAAATCCTCTAAAAATCCCAATCATGGCCAACAAATGCACACATCATGTAAACATAAGGCCTCTACCTATAAAGTCAAAAATCCTAAGGGTCCTCATGCCTTAGGACACAAAAGCCAAGAATCAAAGAAATATCCATCTCAAAAGCTCCATACACCCACACACCTCAAAGCAAAAATGAAAAAGGTGTGGGTCCCCAAGCAACAAGTAATTGCCTCAAAAGCTGCACAAAAGCTGCATATATCCAAACCCATACATCCACAAACAAAGTCAAAAACTAAAATGGTATGGGTTCCTAAGAAAAAAATCCATCCAGTCAAATGAGGCATCCACATCTCAAAAATCCCAACCATCCTCTTCCATCCATTCCCTCCAAAAGCCTCAAATTCCTCCATCCCATATGAAAATAAAAAATCATAAAAACACTAAGTCCATGTGGGTCCCTAAATGCCTAAATTGACCATCTCCTAAGCGAACAACACCATTGCTTCCTACCCCACCATCTCATCAAAAGCTTCAATGTTCATCATGGTGTGTGCAGCCACTGCTCATGATTCCCTTCCATCCCACAACATTTCCATAAATCTCCATCATGCCATCATTCAACCATTATCCTACATATCTACTTTATCACCTCCCTATGGTCCATGCTTTTGCATAATCCTTTCACCCATCTTCTTTCGTAAGTCTTACATAGTTCATATCATAATCCATTATCCTTCCATCCATAATCCATATCATAATCCACCATCTACCTAATTCATCTCACTTTCATGCAATCCCCTACCAACATCTATGAGCACACTCGACAAGGTTCATGCGACGACATCCATCTACTGGGACTATCACCTTTCATGGCACTAGACACTTGAGTCCCTCATGTCCATATTCACCCTATCCAATCCAAAAAGTTAAAAAAAAGGAAAGAAAATGAAAAAAAAAAAAGTAAAGAGAAATCCCTTCGTCCAATGGTGAAAATCTGGTAAACAGGCGCCTTGGATAAGTACCATGATGAAAACCTGGCAAACGGGCGTCATGTGTAAGTTGATCTTCTATGGAACCTACACTTGGGGGCACCTTGTCTCATCCTCCTATCATTTTCCAACTTACCATTTTCCATCCTATCTTACCATACCATTTCTTACCATCCTTATTCATTCCACATACATATACCTATCATATTGCATCCATTCATCCTCCCTTCCTCATCTTGATCTTGATATGGGGCAAAAATGTTGAAACATGCCTTAGATATCTCTTGATGTACCTCATCCTTTCCATCCAATCCTATCACTAGCCTATTGTCATAAGCATTGTCATAAAAATCCTAAGTATTACACCCGGAATGGGGCATGTTATTATTATGTGACATAGCCTTTGAGATCACATCCTTGCTCTCTTACGCGTACGCCCTTCCCATCCACTATAGCTTATCCTTGTACCCATCCATCTATCATAAGATTTATATCCTATCGCCCATCCTTTTATCCATTTCATCCATTAATCCAATCCTACCTTAATCCTTACACCTAGACTTGGTTTTCCCTTGTCATTGGTATCTAGCACAAACGCTACCCAAATTGTAAATCCATTGACATCCCAAAATATATCAAAATACCAAAACATCATAAAACGTCTTGAAAAAATCCCTAAACATCATAAAATATCCTAAAAAATTCTAAAAACATCATAAAATGTCCCAAAAAAATTCCAAAAACATCATAAAATGTCCTGAAAAAATTACAAAAAAATCAAAATATTCCCCAAATACAAAAAAAAATCAAATATCCAACAAAAATCCAAGCCATAAAATCAATCATCATCAAAACAAATCACATCACACCCATCAAAACAAATCCAATCAAACCTATCAAATCAAAGCAAATCAATCTCAATCCATCCATAACTCGATCAATCTATCCACCATCATCATCACAATTCAGAACTACATCTCATCTCTATTGTTAAGTGCCTTGATCTCGTGGATACCGGTATGTAGGCAGTCTAGAGTATGAAGGCACCCAGATTTAGGCACAAGATGATCTTCCCCCTCATTATCCTCATCATTCATCTTATCCTTATCCTCATCATCCATCTCACCTTCTTCTATTCATCCATCTCCCACATCATCAATAAACACCCAGAACTACATATTCATCATGTCTCATCATCATCATGTGGTGCTTTGATCCTGTGGATACGGGTATGTAGGCAGTCTGGAATATGAAGGAAGTATCCAGTACGCAAGTACCAACAATTACCTTAAATGCAATTACCTTCTTACCCAAACTTTTTGAATACCTTGAATGATGAATTATGCGTGCAAGATGGTTGTAGATTGATTTGATGTTGATTTGCTCACTTCTGCAGTATGACAATTGCATGAAAAAGGATAGAAGAAGCTATATAGAAAATAGATAGAGGATTGGAAGAAGATTTCGGAAGAGTAAGGATATCAAACTCAATGCATGATGCTCCAAATGGATTGTGGGAAAACATATTTATAGACACAGGGTTGAAGATAAGGATTGTATTTTATTTTATTTTTGCTTTAAAGGACAAAAGATAAGATCGGATAGAAAAGATAGAAAGAGATTTTATTTTCTACTTTAAAGTAAATAAATCCTAAAAAGATGAGAGGAATAAATCAATAAATTATCTAATTAAATAAATTAATTAGATATGCATGAGTTGTATTTTTAGAAAGAAAGAAAGAGGATTTTATTGGGATTTTATTAATTAAATAAATATTTTATTTATTTAATTAATTTGGATTGTGATGGAAGATGATGTGGATAATTAAATAAATAAAATTTATTTAATTATAAGAGAAATAGATAAGTGACTAATTAAATAATTAAAAATAATTATTTAATTAGAGAAGAATAAGGGTCATGAATAATTAAATAAATAATTAAAATTTATTTAATTATAGAAGATAGGATGATGGGATTGAAAGGGGATAAAATAAATTAGTCAAATAAATAAAATTTATTTAACTAATTAGGTGATGACCTGGGAACCTAGGGCAAAATATGTTAATGACAAGGTGTTGGACATTTTTAGGTGTCTACAAGAATATTTTAAATAATTAAATGTCTTGCTTCCTTAAGCTCAAATCTTCTTTTTGTACTTGTTTGATGTATACTTGTTGGAGAAATGAGCCACACCCAGACCATAAAAGGACCAGTCACAAAGTGGGCAACACAAAACAGAACAATACATATGGTAGAATAGTTCTTCAAATTATAAGGGGAAGCTCCTTGAAATCTAGCTAAACCTAGAACTATAAACAAAATTTACAACTATGCACAATGTACAAGATTTCATTGGAGTTTTGCAATAAATATATATTGTTAATTAGTTATATTTTTGCCCCAAATGCAAGCGATAGACTAGCAATAGTCAAGCCTTGTAGTGAGATTTTCAAATTTAAAGAGGGTAAACTAACTCAAGCACAAACAAAGACAACTTCCTACTAGTTAAAGCAAAGACCAGTATTCAATTGCAATACAAATTTTAAGGAAAAACATATATGAATGCCAACCACTAGTTAAATTAGACACTAACATATCTACATCAATAGGAAATGGTTAAATAGATGAACATCACATGATTATTGAAAATAAATTGCTAAGTAGTATACAAAGCCACTACTTTATGAATAACAGACATCAATTCAAAGCTTGACAAAGTTACTCAAATCAATTTATTTTATGAAAGCACAAAATATGGGAAAACAATAACATTTGTTGAACAACAACTTCTACCGCATAAGCCTAGAATCTACTTTCATTCATTCACTAAACAAAAACATAAATGACTTGACTTCAAAGTTCAAATAACAATTTATGTAGCATAAGCCTAACCTCAACTATCATTACAAATTGTATGCTCAAGGCACAAGTTATAAGCTCTCAATAGGTAGCCTTTAGGGATAAAATAATAATCAAAATATTCTAAAAAAACATTGCTTTAAAGCAACCTTATCCCTAACTAAAGAAAAGAGAAAATAAAACTTTTTAAAGCAAACAAATTCTAAAAAAAAAAAAAAAAGAACCTAATAATCTGCTCATCCCTATCTCCCAAAAAAATATGCTAATGATTATGAGATCTATCAAGTGCGGTTGTGCTAGAAAAATATAAACTTTGACTTGCAAATTCTATGCAATCCTCTGAAATAGGGCATACCCCTTCCTAAAGCCTCGAAAAGCCTTGAAACTTCATGAACATGAATTTGACGAAATCCTTGCCATTGCCAACTTAACACCCCAACACTTGAACCTTTATTATAATGAATCTATTGATACTTTGGCATGCCTGATATGCCAACCTTCTGTATTTAAAACCCTACTTCAACTATTAGTGTAACGTCTATGAAGATCAATCATACATCTATCATTTCTCTGACATTTCTAGGTGTAACCGTTGCTTATTCTTTATTTTCTCATATTCTCTCGTTGGGGTTAAAATTAGTGAGTCATTCAAAGGTTATAATAATTTGGATATTAGACATTGAGGGAAGTGGAGTGGAAATTGTTGTAGGATGGATATATAGTTGTGATATGTTGTAATAGAGTTGTATTCTAGATTTATTAGAAAAGAGCTATCCCTTGCTATGTGTGGATGTAGCCATTTGGTGAACCACGTTAAAAAAACCTTTTTTCTTCTCTTTGTTTTTGTCTGTGTGTTTTTTAATTTATTATTTGCATTTAGTTTCTTTTATCTATTTTTATTCCTCAACAATTGGTATCAGAGCTCAATGATGGAGCTGGTCAAAAATATGTGTAGAATTTATGGAAAATGGAGGAAGTAGATAAATGGAAGATAGAGAAGTTCGTGGGGTAGAACCTCAGATTGTGGAAGCTTCAGATGGAATCGTTGTTGATTAAGCAAGATCTCTCACTCGCACTGGAAGGGAAAACCAAAGGAAAAGGTTCAATGTTTGACGAGGGAGAAATTGGATAAGAAAGCAAGGGCCGCAATTTTTCTTTCGTTGTCACGCAATGTCCTCTTCAATGTTTCAACTAAGAAGACATCGAAAGAGCCATGGGACAAACTTTCAGACATGTATGAGATGGCATCAGCATCAAACAAGGTATTTATCATGAAGAAGTTATACAATTTAAAAATGAGAGAAGGTGGGATCATGTCTAATCACCTCAATGAATTCAATACCTTGGTCACTCAATTGATTTCGGTGGGCATAAATTTAGAAGATGAAATTAAAGCAATTTTGTTATTATGTTCTTTATCTAACAGCTGGGAAGGAGTTGTGATGGTAGTTAGCACTTCGGTGGCTGCCAAGAGTAAACTAAAATTTGATGATGTTGCAGCAACTCTTCTCAGTGAGACATGAGAAAAAATCAAGAACCCTCATCCGATGATGCCTTGACTACTATAAGTATAGGCAATAGACGAAGGGGTCAAGACAAAGGTAGAAATAATGATAGAGAAAGATCAAAATCTATAGGTAGAGATGACATTTGCTAGTTTTGTGGCAAGCAAGGTCACATAAAAAGGAACTGCTGGTCTGACAAGAAATCTATAGAACAACCAAAGGAAATTGAAGCCAATGTAGCATACCAAGAAGATGCAGGTGTTCTTATTTTAACTAAAGAAGAAATTCCAACTAATGTTTGGGTGCTTGATTCAGGTTCATCATTTCATGTCACTCTGTGCAAGGAGTATTTCAAAAATCTACAAATTGGTGACTTCGATAAGGTTTTTCTTGGTAACAATGATTCTTGTGATATTGCTGGCAAAGGGGATATTTCATTAAAACTAAAAAATGGATATAGTTGGTTGTTACGTTATGTTAGAAATGTTCCCCAGCTCAAACAAAATGTAATCTCGGCTGGACAATTGGGTTCTCAAGGTTGTGAAATTAGTTTTGAATCAAATAGATGCAAAGTTAAAAAGGGGGCCTTGGTAATTGCAAGGGGCAGCAAATTAGGCACCCTATATGTAATAGAGAGTCATGTTGAAGTGGGAGATGTTCATCCTACTTCAGATTCATCATTGTGTGAAATATGGACTACCTAGAAAAGTTTTTTAGATCAATTAGATGTTGAAACCGATTCTGTTATTAATGTTTTTATTAGTATGTTTGACAGTGAAAGTTTTGGGAATCAATTAGATGATGGTTAGCAAGTTGATGCCAAAGAACCTGGGGCAGATGGAATTGATAGTGATTCTTAGTTGGGGCAAAGTGCAAGTTGTAATCAAGATCTTGGACTAGAAGATAAGATAGTAGATGTGAATTCACATGAGATGAACAAGACCGAGACCTTGCTGCAGGCTTTCTGGAAGGCAATAGATGTCAGAATTAAGGAAGAAACAGAGATTATTGAAGGAGAGATTGTTGAGATTCAGATAGATCGGCCAACTGTTCCAGGTGTTGCATCAAAGACTAAGAAATTAACGCTGAAAATGACAAAGATGGACACTATGGATGAATTGGGAAGCAAGATGATGGAGGGTTTGTCAAAGATTGATGTGAAAGTGAATTTGGCGGATGCTTTGATGAAGCTTTTACCAAGGGAGAATTTTGAGTTCTATAGGACTTCTCTTGGCATTGTCAAGTTGTGGCAATAAGCCTAGAGTGGGGGATAACTCTACACAGCTCTCCTGCAACTATGATTGAACTTCAAGTGGGAGATTGTTAGTGTAACGTCTATGAAGACCAATCATACATCTGTCATTTCTCTGATATTTCTGGGTGTAACCGTTGCATATTCTTTATTTTCTCATATTCCCTCGTTGGGGTTAAAATTAGTGAGTCTTTCAGAAGTTATAATGATTTGGCTATTGTTAGACATTGAGGGAAGAGTAGAAATTGTTGTAGGATGGATATATAGCTGTGATATGTTGTAACAGAGTTGTATTCTGGATTTAATAGAAAATAGCTATCCCTTGCTCTGTGTGGATGTAGCCATTTGGTGAACCACGTTAAAGACCTTTGTTATTCTCTTTGTTGTTGTCTGTGTGTTTTTTAATTTATTATTTGCATTTAGTTTCTTTTATCTGTTTTTATTCCTCAACATCAACAACCATTTGATCTCTTAAATCTTTCATCACACAATAACATGATATCTAAAAATAATTTTCCCTTTTATCATATGAATTTGCCCTCTTTTGCCAAGATTTTGGCTTGCAAATCGTGATCTACTCAACCTGCTGAAAGGGAAAACAATTGTTTGGAAAAGGAAAACATCCATCCTAGGACTATATTTCAGTGAAGAAAAGATAATGAGGTAAAACATGAAAGATGTTGCTAAGGCTTCCTCAAATCTGCCTCCAACCTTGGAAACCTTGAATTTTGCTAAATTAAAATCATTCGCCAAGGCCACCAAGAATCGGGTATAGACTTGCAAAACATAGTCTTGTTTTTGTTGTGAACAATAGAGAAATGGCCTTGAGTTCAAATGCAAAACAGTCCTCATATAAATAGGCATTCACATACCGCAAAGTCTGCTTTTTGCTTTAAAACTGACTTTGAAACATCCCCTTCTTGTGGGCGCTAATCACTAATGCAAAGTCACTGAATTTATGCACCAACTTTGATTATTATTCTCTTTCAAAAGGCTAGCTAGATTCACTTAAATGTTTATCAAGTTCATAACATACTGAGTGGAGTTTTATGAGGATATTGTCACTCAAAAGTATGTTTACTATAACTTAAAATCCTCTCTACTAGATGGTGTGTTTCACTTAAGGACTTGCACTACATTAGGAATAATTATTCATGACAATTACCATCAACATGTGCGCCATATTTAAGTCTGTTTTTCTCCCATTATTTGGCATGAATTATTAAGGTTTCTACCACCTATTCGGCACGGCTTCATCTTGTCATTACCACCTTAAAGGTGCACCATAGCCTAGATTATTTCCTCTTTACACTTTGGCATGGATCCATAACCATTCTACCACTTTTCAACTATTAACTAGTAGAACTTCTCCCACTTACTGTCCAAATGCACTTTCTAGGTTAGTTTGCCCCTTTATTGGCACATTTTCCTTGTGGCTTTGCCACCTCCAAATGGTGCCACTTTGACTGATTTCTTCCTCTTCTCCATCTGGCACATCATGTGACTGTTATTGCCACCTTTTGATTGTCTTAGGTGCAAAATTAGATGGGTTTTTCCACATATTCTATTGTTGGGTGAGAATCTTACTAGGCTAAACCACTAAACAAGTATACCTAAGTCAAATCCTTTTATCTCCCTTGCTAGCTAGCATGCTTTTCTTATCTTTTTGGCACTTAGATTGTCATTCTACTACTTGGCTTCTCATTTATCTCTTGCCTCCTCATCTTTATCATTAACTTTCTTTATTGATTCTACTTTCATTCTGTTACTCTAATGTCTGCTCTTTAGAAGACTATTGCAGATGAATGAGACAAGATAGACAACTTTACGTCATGTAAATACACAAAAACAACATTATTAAAGACTACATCGGTCCTAATTGGAAAAATTAGGTCAGTTATTGTTGTTTTCTATTGTAGGTCGATTAAATTATGAAAATCCTATTTTTGACTAGAAAATTTTGTAAATTTCATACAGGTACCAATAAGTGGGTTTTTCTAAGAACCATGGGACAAACTTCTCAACCATAGGAGAACTTTAGAATTTCTAGAAACACAAGTGACCTATGTCTTATCCAGAAGGAATAGAATTGAGCCTATTCTAACACCTAACCTAAAACAAAATGATAACAAACACATCACATGAAAGGGAAAAATATTACATCATCACAAATATATAAAAAGATAAGATAACCTACCTACCAATGAACTGAGAGGAGACATACTGGCTAGACAAAATTGTTAATGGTTGGGGAAAATAACCCCTCCATTTGAGTTGAGGTCCTAACTATGGCAGCTCATAATCCTAAAAATCTATGCAAAATTTTCATGAAGATCCAAAGTTCAATCAGGTAGGAATAATCATGCAGCAAAATATTTAGCACAAATTGATTGATATTGGTTTTGGACAATCTTTTTTCAAAATGGAAAACCTTTCAAGCAAGTGACGACATTATGCCTCATTTTCAAGTATCTAACAAGGTCCTACAGTTGTAGCACATTGTAATAATGTAATGTCCCCTTTTGAGCCATTGTTGCAAAGTGACTTAGATAATTGGAAAATTACAAAATAACTTAAAGCTTGAAGAATGGAAAGTCACTTTGAGTAGTTAAATCGCATTTAACTATTTTTCCTTGGCAAGATGATGTTGGATTATAACTTGGAGTAATTTTGTGGTATTTATGGTGAAATCAAAATTAATTAAATAATTTGCCTTGTGGAGGAGCAACCCACTTGGAAGATGGAAAGTGGGAAAAATAAAGGGAAAATAAAAATAAAATAAAATGACAAATAAAAATAATAATATTTTTATGCCAAGGGTGGCGTCCCATTGGAGAAAAGAAAAATAAAATAATATTTTATTCCATGACTTGGACGTCCCAATTGGAGGTGGGAAAATTAAAATAAAATATTGTTTTATTATGGAGGTGGACATGAAATAAAATAAATTATGGCAAAATTGGGCGCTCAACTTGTGGGTTATAAAAGAAGGCAATTAAAGGTTGTTTTTATCATTGTGTATTTGTCATTTGATATTGAAGGTTTTTCCTTTGAGCTGCAACATTGGTTTAGCTATTTGTCTAAGGACGAAAACCCTTAGAAAATTAGTGATTTGGATGAAAACCCACTCCCCTTTGAGAGGTGAATCCATACGGGGTTTGCTATTGAGCATATTTGCACGATCCGGCATCACTTTGGAGCTTCAAAGACATCTTTTTCTACAGGTCATTGAGGGTTTATTTTGCATTGATATCATAGGGTTTCATGGAGGAATCGATGTGCTTTTGAAGGAAGATCTAAATTTCATTTTTGTCGGCCATTAGGGTTTGTAAAGTATTTGATATCATCAAGGACAAATTGCAAATCCGGGCAATCATATAGGCAGGTCGTGGAGTTTTTGAGGAAATATCATATTATCCCAAAGCCTAGGGTTTGGGCTTTTCTGAAGGAGTCGACGCCACATTTGGAGGGTTTGTTCATCATCATTTTGTAAGTTAATTTCAATTTCAGAACTCTGCAGACACATCAGATTGGAAATCAGGGCTTTTTGGTGACATTTTCATCATCCATTACCAAATAGGGTTTGAGCACTCCATCACAAGTCTAATCATTGTCTTTTGGAGAGGTTCATGGCCATAAAGGAATTTGTAGTAGGCTATTTACATCAGGGTTTTCATCACAGCAGACATATTTCCTTCATATCAAACCTTCTCCATCTTCTACAACATCATATCATTGGTATATTCTCAACCAGGTATGTTGTAATCAGTCTAGAATTCAAATCTTTAATCTGAATCATCTTTGTAATTGTTGTCATATGATGTTATCAATCTGATCTGAGTTATATCAAACCTGATTTTATTGTAATCAACCCTCTTACTTTGAGAAATTAAGTTATTTTTGGAGTGGGATATTGTTGTTATACATTTGGGTACAGTTGTTTTATGTTTGTTTGTCAAAATTGCATTGAAAAACACTGAAACAAACACACAACATTAGTAAATCAAATTCAGACCAAAATTTAGAGGGTTTTGAAAACATTTATTTTCTAGAGCATTCAAGGAATCAAAACTAAAATTTTGGGTCAAATCTACTAAGGGTTCTTACAAATAACCACCCTAGTTTTTTTTTTCAATTGAAATGAAAATGCTAACATGCAAACCCTCAACACCTTCTGGTCACCTAGATATGGGCCCTGGCTTTTTGAGTTTTTCTATGGAAATTTGTGACTCAAACTGGCTTTTGAGTTTTTATGGAAATGCTCTACCAATTGTTCCGGATGGATTCAATCTGCAGGTTGCCTGTTGTCAATAGATATGGGCCCCAAGTCTGTTTGGTTTCCTAATGGTTCAAGGGAGTCACTCTAGCCACCAATGTTGTCTAACGGCTTACGTATTGGGATAGTACCCCTCACTCAACAACTCAAGTAAAACTGATAACCGCTTTGTTGCAAACGACAACTCTTGGTTTACCTCACAGGTGGGAAGTAGTCAATCAGGTAGGCGTCGTTGCCCTTTTCGCTGGTAGGTCCTCTCAATGGGACAGCTACTTGAAGGTTCTTGTGGTACTCCTCATAATGAGTTTTAGGGCTATATGCCCAACTACTTCCCACAGTTAAGTGGATAGGGATGTTCCCTAATATGAACCTGCAATGCAAATGAACAATACAGATATGAACAAATTTGATACTGTTGCACAATCACAGCGCATGGAGGGCCACTGTGGAAAAAAAATGGCAAAAATCTACCCAACGAGGCCAAGAAAGCGCTCTGATACCAAATGAGAGGAACCTCTTGCAACAATTTAATAAAAATGTGTGAAACAACAAATTTATTTATATAGCAGAAACACAGAATGAATTTTATTGATCGCAAGCCATTTCGAGGGGGCAGCCTCCTTTGAGCAAGCTCAATACATTAAATTCGTGGATGCCTTCATTGGTCTCAACACTTACTTATATACTATGTCTAATCTAAACAACTACTACTTCCCATGAATGTGGGATAAAAAAATATGCTCACAGGACGACTTACAAAGCATATGCATCCATAGAAACTAATATACTAACAAAGTAAAGAGAAGGGTTAAACACGGGTTCCTAACAGTTATGTGGATTCAGACTAGGCAGGGGATATGGATAGTAGACGATCCACCAGTGCTTATGTGTTTACTTTATTTGGTGGTATAATTAGCTGTATGAGTAAGCAACAGGTTGCGGTTTCTTTGTCCACTACTAAAGCTGAGTATATGGCAACTACTCATGCTTGTAAAGAAGCCATTAGGCTTAAGAGACTATGTTCAAATATCAGAATAAAACAAGGTGCAGTGATAGTTTATTGTGATAGTCAAATTGCGATCTTCCTAGCTAAGAACCTGACATTGCATGCCAAGACCAAGCACATTGATGTACGGTATCATTTTGTCAGAGATATGGTCAAAAATGGTAGGGTGAAGCTAGTTAAGGTAGAGACTTTGATGAATGTTGAAGATTCATTAATTAGGCCTATGAGCACAGAGAAGTTCAAATGGTGTTCAGAGTCTATGGGCCTCTCGACCCCTAGAAATTAAATCATGGTGTTGATAGTCCATTTTCTCTTGCAAGGTGTTTGACAACTGGAAGAATGATAAGGTGTCTCAACCTTGCAATTACAAAAGGGTTACACTATTTTTAGTAAGATTGCATTTGAGAACATATGGATCTGAAATCTTCCCCCAAAGCTATGGAATTGTCAAATAAACATTTTGGGTGAGTTTTGACCCAAGATCATGTCTAGATATCAAGATATTAAAGTTCCCAGTTATTGAAACTCCTGAAAAAGTTTTGAAGTCAATTTTGAGGCACTTAGAAGCCTTTTTTGACCCTGAAAAATGTAATCTATGAAGCTAGTTATAACTTGATAGATCTCTTCACGAGTTTTCTAACACATCAAACAATTTGTCAATCGACCTCACGGATCAAAAGTTATGGCCTCCAAAAGTTGGGTCTTCCGTATTGGAAAATGTGAAAACGTGTTGGACACAAATAAGAGTTGTAAGGGAGAGTTACGCATGTTGTTGTGTGTTTTGACACATCACAGGGCATCTTTGATTGGAGATAATTTGAGCGCCACTTTTTTGGGTGGTTTTAGCTCATGGTTTTATAATTACCGTTTGATGATTTCATGTATTATATCTCCTATATATTAAGTGCTTGAGATGGAGGTTGTGTGTGAGAGTCTTTTAGATGTTGAGTTGCCTCTAAATCTCTAGTTAGTGATGCTCATGTGTAAGCTTGGTCTGCAAGTATATTGTAATCTTGTTGATTTCTGAATAATATTTTGGGCGTCTTTGTAGTGTGGTGTTTTTCTTCAAGAAGTGTTTTCCCCATGTAAATCACTGTATTGTGGTATGATTCCTACTTATGTTTATTTCTGTATAATTTCTATAATTGTTGTAAATATTTGAAAAGTTTTGCATAACCCTCCTCTCAAGATTAGTGTAGGAAATCGTTCTGCTACTTTAGCTTCCTTACAATTACAAACTTTTGAGAGAAAACTCCAACAAAAGTAAGGCATATCACCTCCTTATCTACTATCTTTAATGAAAAATACAATCTTAGGCCTCATGGGCACACAACCAATGTAAAACAAATGAGTTAAATCTTTATAATCACATGTTGCTCTCTTGCACTCTTTCAACTCTAATTTAGCCCAATATAATCTACTTGTTCAATTGGAAATATTAATATTCTTGGAATTCCCTTCTAATCCATTTTGCATTGCCTCTTGGGAATTTACAATAGACTTAATATGCTTACCTAGGCCCATTGAATATCTCATAAGTTGGCAGAAGCCAAGAAGAAGGGAAAGTTGAAACATTTCTAGGTGTTACAGACCATTTCTGGACACATGGTGAAACTATCACTTCATGTAATGACAGAATTAGCATTTCAAGACAAAACTACCTTGATGATTTTCCAATAACCATGGTGATTATGTAAGTCACCTAGCAAAATTGGGAATATCGCATTTTGACACTGAAACCTCCAATCTCCTTAATTTTCTCATTTTTTATGCTTGCACAAATGTGTCTTCTAAATTGTGTTACACTTCACCATTAAGTCTTATCATCCTTTACCAAATCAATCTTATTCTTCAAAGGTTAAGAGAAAACACTCTTTATGTTAAAACTTTCCTAGTGTTCCTTTTTATAAAAAGTACATTACCTAATTCATTATTTTCAAGCATGTAATTACAGTTAATCTAACTAAAATCAAATCCATATTTGAGTGGTCAAGATTGACAAACATATGATTAGGAAGTTTCATGGGGTTAAGTATTCTTAAAGATTGTAAGAAGATTCTACAAGATAGCAAACCAACTACCTCTCTTTAGTGAAAGGGGGTGAAATTCGCATGGAATCCTAAGTGCAAAAAAGCATTAAAGGACTTGAACTACTCATCTCAACAACAATCCTATAGGTACCAATTACATGAAGAAATTACAATGTGTATAGAACCATCCCTAGATGGTAGGTGGAGTGGTGGAGTGCTAACCCAAAATGGAAGAGTAGTTATGAATGTAGAAAAGTGGGACTATCAAAAAAATCATCCAACTAACGATTTAGAAATTGAAACAATGGTTCATGCACTCAGAATATGGAGACATTTTCTCATTGGAAAACCTTTTTATAATAAAAAAAAACATTACAAAATTCTATAAATTATCTTTATCTAGTCTTACCTAAATACATAGAAAAATAGTTGGTTGGAATCTATCAACTACATTATTGCCATTTCTCATGTCAAGGGTATGGAGAACACCCTATTGTCATTTCCGATGTCAAGAGTAAGAACTTGATAGCAAACATTCTTATTTGTAGACGATATGATGTAGCCATATCACCAATCACATCAAGACTTTGAGAAAGGACTCTAGACCAATAGAAAAATGATGAGTTATGTATGTAAGCTCTCACATCCTTTGCTTATCCTACCCTTACCTCAAAGAATGGTGGATATCTAATGGTCAATTATTGTACCTTATTTGAGTGTATCTTCCCTAAAGGATTATGTAAAAATTATGATTTAGAATTGGCAACAATGGTTTGTGCACTTAAAAGGTAAGGCACTTCTCATTCGAAACCTCTAAAATCAAAAATCAACACAAAATTCTAGATTTCAAATTCACTTAGTCTTAACCTATTGTTTAACAAAGTAGTTAGTTGGAATTTATCGATGAATCTGATATTGGCATTTCTCATGTCAAGGATAAAGAGAACATGATAGCAAATGCTCTTATTTGTAGATGATATTATGGTAGAGCTTAAACGTCTACATTTTGGCTTAGTTTTAAAAAGGATGTGGTTTATTTGATAGCTAAATACTTAAAATGATAAGAGTCAAGGCAAAGCATTGACACGCTAGGGGATAATTGTATCATGTCCACACAAGATTCTACGCACAAGTGGGCAATAATCTCTAAGGACTTTATTTTAAGATTTATGAAATCTCCAAACAAGCACAATCGTACGGTTGGTAGTTGATAAGTTGACTAAAGTTTGAACATTTCTCCATTGAAATTTTAAAAAATAATGCCTCACTTTTTGCTAAAAGATCTGTTAAGGACTCAATTAAGCTTCGCAGTGTAAAAAAAGAATGAGTTGTTTAACTCAAAATTCTAGACAACCATGACCATAACATTCAAAACTAAGATGAAACTTAATTCAACATAGGTTGGATAGAATGAAAGGATCAAAAGAAATCTCCACTAACAACTAAAACTTTGTAAAGTCACAAGCATGTAAACCAAAGGAGGAGTATGAAGTCCTTCACATACAGATGAAGCTTAAACCTCTATAGGATCAATCCAAGGTAGTAAGTAAACTTCACAATGAAATGGTGAAGTATATCAAAGATTCACGTACCGATGGAGAAAAGTGCTTTGATTATATTTATTTCTTCCCTTGTCATGTTTTACACCAAAGCCCAACATTGGAACCTAAATTTAAGAAATCAGCATGGAAGAATTTTGGAAGCCTTATACGATTCCACAAAAGCAAGAGAAACACAAGGATTGACGGATTGTTTGAATTTCCATTATAAGACCAAAATAACCTTAAGTCGAACTGAAGTAATTGGCACTCGAGATGATTCTTCAATCATTCGAAACCAAGCTAAAGAATGTAGGCAAAGATTGGGAAACATGTCAACCCAATAATCATAAACAAGGGCACAAAGACAATCACCCCATTATTGCATCCAAGCCAATAAATGTCATGATTACTCAACTAAGTTAGTTGTTAAGGAGTCAATTTGTATGAGCTCCTCATTGTATGTTTTGATGATTCTTTTTCCAATAATGCAAGAAACATTCCTTTATTTTATGTGGTTAGCACACTTGACCTTGTAATTTGATTGATTGTCTTACTTCTTCATTTGAGGGACTTAGTGGAACCATCTTTTTATTGATAAAATAAAATGAGGTTAGTTGAAATGTATGTATAAATTTTAACAAGGTTAGATATGTTAATTTCATATCATAATGTAACTGTTTCTTGATCCTTTGGATGGTGATTCTACTGCCATATATATCCGATTGATTTTAAGAGTCATGACTTTAGGCTTACCTCCCGAAGTTACCAAAACATCAACACTCCCTCTTAGCTAGGGAGGTATCCTTCCAGATATCCATGTCATGGAGTCTCTCAACATGACATCCACAATGCCTACACCCATTTGTGAAATAGTTCATCATGGAGTTTCTCAATGTGATATCGTCATGGAGTCACTCAACATGACGTCCACCATGGCTACTCCCATGTGTGGAAGGAAACATGTGCACAAGTGCCCATCATGGAGTCTCTCAACATGACGTCCACCATGGCTACTCCCATGTGTGAAAAAAATCACAAGTACAAAGGATTCATCACAGAGTCCCTCAACATGATGTTGTCATGGAGTCTCTCAACATGATGTCCATCATGGCTACTCCCATGTGTGGAAGGAAACATGTGCACAAGTGCCCATCACGGAGTCTCTCAACGTGATGTCATCATGGAGTCTCTCAACGTCCACCATGGCTACTCCCATGTGTGGAAAAAAACACAAGTACAAAGGATTCATCACGGAGTCTCTCAACATGATGTTGTCATGGAGTCTCTCAACATGACGTCTCATCTCAGTCTCAAAGATGAACAAGGGCTTGCAACTCATATTTCTCCGTCTCAGAGAAATATACACTACAAGGGCTTTCACCTCATATTTCTCCGTCTCAGAGAAATATACACTACAAGGGCTTTCACCTCATATTTCTCCGTCTTAGAGAAATATACACTGCAAAGAACCTTCATGATGATGTGACTCCCTCTAAAGATCCAAGTACTAACATCAACCTCCTGACCTCCTCGTCCAAGGTTGCCTCTGTTGGTTTGTCAGACTCCCTCCTCTTCGAAGAAACTAATCGACTTTAGAATAAGAAACCTTCTAAATTGACTTTAGAGCTTATCCACTGGTGAACTCTATCACTCCTCCTATGTGCCACTGCACTAAGGAACCTCTCCAACATGGAATGCTAGGAATCAACATTGCTTCCTTTCCTAGCTAAAACAGCCTCTAGTTTTAACCTGAGTTGAGCTAACAAATCTCTAATAAAGCTAGATGTTGATAATTCCTTGGAAGGTGCTAGACTCAAGCCTGAATCTCGAATGTTGATGAACACTGACTTGCCAACAACAAGAGGCATATCAAGAACTTCTACCTGTGTATCAAAGTTCACGAGCTCCTGCATTTCTTCATTTGAATTTGTGGGAGAAAGACACCCCATATCAATGGCATACATGAGATTTCTCCTTACGATGTCAACTATGATGGCTACACGTTTACCGTCCACAGAAGACCAATCCTTAACTGCAATTTGAGCAATTCTAAGCTTAAGGTCTCTCAAGAAAATAGAACCACTATCATAAGAAGAATCTGTTTCATACACCATCTGTGCCAATTCCTTTACGCTCTCGTGATAGTATCCAGACCGGTTGTAAGGAGCCATAGCAGTAATCTCGAACTTCCCATCATACAATTTTACTATGAAGTTTTCCTGAGATTTGCTGCATATTTGAGAAATCTTCTCTTGGAATTCTTGGATAAGGTCAATTACATTTGATTCATCCACATCCTTGATTGCAATGTAAAATAGGCCTTTGAATAGTTTTATCTCTTGCTCCAATAGATTGAGCCCACTTTGGAAGTGGCTGAAAGCAGACTCTGTATCCTTAAGGTTCCTGTTCGCTTCTCTCAAAACTGCCAAGCCCCTCAAAGTCCAAGAGCACATACAAACACCTATCTCCTTCTCCTGTAGTGATGGTCATCCACACACCATCAGTGCATCTTCCACCTGAAACATCAAGGAGAGAGCCTGACAAATTGTTTATTGGATCAACCTAGCTCTGATATTATGTTAATTTCATATCATAATGTAATTGTTTCTTACTTGATCCTTTGGATGGTGAATCTACTGCTATATATATCTGATTGATTTTAAGAGTCGTGACTATTCCAAGAGTCATGACTTCTGGCTTACCTCCTGAAGCTACCAAAACATCAACAAGATATATCTTCAATCGTCCATTTGTCTAATGCATAAATATTTATGGAGGTTTTTAATATAAATTAAAAAAAGTTGGGACATATCTATCATCATATCTTTTAATAACAAACAACTAGCACAATAGATTTTTGTGATAAATCGAAGAACACATTCATTCCACCATTAACATTACATATTGCTTTTGTCATGATACATCATTGCATTGAAAACCAATACACATTATAACAGCCAAAAAGACAAACTAAAAAATGCCCTAAAATTTTAAATATAAATATACTTCAAAAACTATGACAATCAAATTGCCTTGAAGTATAAACTAAGGCCAACATAAATCCGTTGGCCAAATTTTGGAAGAATGGATTCCTCTAAATCCTCAACACCAAGCCAAAAGAAATTCATAAATCATGCACGAAATGCCTATGGACTATATATATATATATATATGTTTATTCTCCCAACAAACAAACCAAAAAAATATATAAATTATTAGGCAGTTATTCCCTTTAAGATTTATGTGACTCCTTGATCCCTTTTATGGTAGTCTTCCATTGGTTTGCATCTTTGCCCTTAAGAGCCTATTGCCCAGCATGAGCTCTAGGAAAGCTGTAGTTCAATCTTGAAAAATATTGTAAAATCACCTACCCGAGCCATAAATACCCAAAGTAACCCTTACAAATTGAAAAACAGCTCCTTGATCTCAAGAGGGCAAAACAAATCGCACGTCCAACAAGGAATTTGAACTTAAGAAACCCAAACTCCACTAAAACCAAGTAATCAGTTAAAATAACAAAGAAAATCCAAATGTTTTTAGTACCTTATTAAAACCTATAGTATGAAACAAAACTTCATTATGGCCGTGGCAAAAATATGACAAACCCTTGGTACATTCATTGTTTTGAACCACTTAAATATACATCATGATACATAATTGTTTCAAATCATTTTTATTCAAATTTATTTAACATAATAAATTTAATAGAACTAAAAATAAAGGCATATTTCTAGTTATTCTATGCATTGCTTTAACAATGACACACTTTAAGATTGTTATCACACGTTCCCCAACAGACCATGTGCAGCAATCATGCTTGAATATTTGTTATTCAGAATGGCTGGCATCAAATTTCACCGTTAAATTAATTTGGTAATGCACCTTATATACATTCTTCTCTGGGACCTATGCCTTTCTAATGTGCAGTGCAACTCAGTTTCTGTCGTTAAGAATGATTTTTAACTCTAAACTATAGACCCATCATGACCAATTCACAACTTAATCCAAATAAAAATTTCCCTTCAAATGCGAAAAATCATATTGCAAACTCTCAGGAAATGAAATATGATATTTATAATGTTTATTATTGCATATAATATAAGAATCTGGCTGTTGACAAAATTGTTCCTCAATGGGCCTTGAGAGTTGCATATTGTTGGATTTCAAGCAATTATAGGCAGTCCCCAAGGAATAATCAAATCATAGCTCTCTAGCATGTAATGCTTCCAAGGTGGTTTCAACTTGCACCACATTTGACATTTCCATCTTGATTTTATGAATAAATTTTAAAATGTAAGTACCAGCAATATCAAATCCTCGATTACAGAATCTTTAAATCCATTTGGCAATGGACAAGTATATAAAACTCCACCTCCTACACTAGAAGGGACAATTTTCTCACTTCTCTGCACAAAAACTCTTCAATTTGCACTTCAGGACAGCCAGCATAACAAGCATATTACAATTCAATAAAAATGCACCTAGGACTAAACTTTGTGTTGTTAAAGCAAGCCTTGATTCTCTCTGTAAAAAGAGAATTGCAATGTGTAAGGAAGAGCCACCTGTGTTCCCATCATGATCACACAATCATATTTATCCTGGGAAACCTGTGATGTAATAAACAAAAACAATATTGAGTTAAAGAAAAAGGAAATCAAATGTTTCTCCATCAACTCAAAAAGAAAGTATTTGATTCTTTATTTGTAGTGTTAATCTATCTGCAGGATATTAATCAGATGTGTCTTTCAAAACAGTGACTTCATAAATGTCTCCAGACCCAGCTAATGTAGTGTATCACATCAAGCATAGACATCCAACTAAAAGATAATTAATCTGGAACAACAACACAATCCTGCATTAAATGGCAATCTAAAATGCAGTAATCTACAAAGCATTTGCAGTCAAAACAAAGGTACTGAGAATAATTATGTGCACATTACCAGCTGCATACAGGTAATGACATGTGGCAAAGAGTAGATAAATCACTGATGCATGACCAAAAGAATCGATAAGTCTTAAATAGAGGTCTTCGAGCTAATCTTATCTTCCTGAATTGTCTTTTCCCACATTGCATCAGATACCTCCATAGGAAGTTGCTGAACTCCAACCATTGGAGGCAAGCTCCCCGGATAATCTTCCCCTTCCACAAGGTGCACAGGAGTATCCGCAGGATACTGATCAATTATAAGATCAAGGTCATTTCCACTAATCTCCCTCTTTTCAATAAGTACCTACATGCCCAATGCAAAATATCAGCCATCGGCTCACAATCAAAAGATTTCTAGTTATTGCGCATAATGCTTTTGATCATTCAAATCTTGTTTCCCCATTATTGACTTTCTTTAACTTGCAATTTACATAATTGACACAACCAAGTCATCTAAATCCTTAAACTATAACTGTGGCAATTGACATAAAATATCTGATCCCTCACATAGACTATGCAGACAGTGTAATCACTCACTTGGCTTAAGCACACAGTGCAGAAGGGTCCAGTCAGAAACATCAAACACTAACTTCTCTTTATCTTTCTACTTATCACACACACACATCAAGAGATAGGGATGGTTACCAACTTACATAAATAGCTTTGGCTAAAGCTGCATGACGATGTTTTATCAATGTGAGTGTACGTCTGTACATGTCATTAAGCAGTTTTTCAGCCCTGTAGGTCATGTCATCATCCAGTCTATGGTTGAGAGATTCTTCGTGGAAGTAATAGTCTGTATATAGTGAACCTTCAAATTCAATTTGTGGACCAGTAATGCCTGGAGCACGTGCCCAAGGAGTTTGTTCTGCATGCACACTTATAGTTGTCTCCAAGTTCCATCTGCATGAAGAGAAGTTAGATTATAACTTGATGTCATGGAGTTCAACAAACAATGACAGAAATAGTTAACATCAAGTCAAGTTCCTTTCAATGTCAACAAGTTCTTACACACTAATGATTTTGTGAGCAAGCCAAGTTGCATCTGGAAGGTATTCTAATGATAGTGTTGATGTATCACGTCCATACATCACCTCTTCAGCTGCCCTACCTCCAAGCAGTACCTGAATGAAGTATTGTAAACACCTCGTAATCTCTATACAGCTATACAGAGAGAATAACAATTCATTTAGTGCCCATTTAACTAGTCTGCGTGCAATTTCTTTAGGATGTTAAGCCGGTAGTAGGAAGTCAAACCTGAAGTCGATGCAAAAGTTCAGGTCGTCTCTCATAAACATAAAGCTCATTATCGTCAAACCTGTTAAAAATCGTCCGTGACATAGTCTGTATGCAACAAAAAATAATGAAGCATCAAAAAGACTCATTTAGGTATTAACATCAAACATTCAGTACTTTCACTCTTATAGAAAATATATCTGTGCAGGAAAGTACAATGAATTTTAGAAAAGGATCAAGAGAGCTCAAGATTCTTTTTGAGACTCAGGTGGTGCAAACATTTAATAAAGCATGAGATCAGTAATTAGAAAACTATCAGCTAAAAACAAAATTCAGTCGGGACGAAAAAAATCAATCTAATTCTGATGAAATTCTGGTATAAAGAAAGTGTACATCACGGGGAACCATAGATATTCGAATAGAGTATTCGACATTGGCATTCTCAAGCCGCCGTAACAAATGTGCTGTCAATGCCAAACCAACTTCAGCAGCTGCCCTTCGTACTGGATATGCCGTTTTGACCCTTCGTTCTGGTCCCACAGTAAGCCTATCAACTGCCATGTCCATGTCATATTGAACAATTGAATCATGGCCGTGCCTAATTGACATCATTGCAGCTTCCTGAAGAAGCTGTGCAAGTCTTGCACCCGTCCATCCTAATTCAAGAAGAAATTTTCAGCATAATGTATAATTTTGGCATGCAACACAGATACCTTGAAATTGAATAAACAAAGAAAATAAAATGGACAAATTGCTCTATCTGGGTATATATATATATTCAAGAAGAAATTTTCAGCATAATTTATAATTTTGGCATGCAACACAGATACCTCGAAATTGAATAAACAAAGAAAATAAAAAAGCACCAATTGCTCGGATATATATATCTGTGTGTGTGTGTGTGTGTATATACACACACACACATACATATATGTATGTATATATATATATTATACATACATACATACATATATATATGTATATGTATGTATGTATGTATAATATATGTATATATGTATATTGGGAAAATGTGATAAATCAGGACAATCGGGGAATAATTGATCATTATTTTAGGTATTTAGGATGGTTTAGAGATAAATTGGTAGATGTGGGGGATTAGGACTTGTTTTGGAATAAAGTGGTCAATTTTAGGTGTCAGCACCTTGAATTCCTTGAACTTGGAGTCATACAAGAGAACCCAATCTCCTCGCTGAAATGTCCTCCTTTTGATATGTTGATCAAGCCACTGTTTTCTCTAATGCTGCATGATCGCTGTTTGTTGTATGGCCTCCATCCTAATCTCATCCAACTCGTTGAGATGTCAGATCCGATCCTGTTGTGCAATGGACAATGGTAACCCAATATCAAGTGATGTTCTGAGTGTTTTGGAGTCGAGGAATTCACAGACAAGTAGGCCATACTCTAGCAGGCTCAAAATTATTCCTATGTTGCAAGGCACTCATGCAAAATCTGTGGCAATTTGTATTCATTTTTTTTATTGTGCAATCAAATAGTCTGAGATTTACTAAACAAAAGAGGATACATATCTTTGGTGCAGAAAATTTAACTAGGCACCCTTGTGTTGGTATAATGGTTTGTTCGTACCCCTATGAAACTCCATGTTTAGACCTCCTTTTGTGCGATAATGTCAGTAAGTCCAGTGTCACATCAAGTACAAGTCAGTTATTATTCTCCCAGTCAAGATTGTCAAAATGGTTTTGTCCAGTCTTTTCAAACAAACAATATGTTTGCAGAATGCTCATGGACGAGGAATGACGAATAAAGATGATCAAGTTCTTAAAAGATTGACAGCTTCAGCATAGAAGGAAGAAGATGCAATGACGACGACCCAAATCAGAATGCAAGAGTGACAGATGTCAAAGAAAACTCCTTCAAATGGCAATTGCATTATGAAACTCCACCAAAGAAAGAACTTAAGTCAAAATAAAAAGGAAAGTGCACTTTTCCAGTGGCCAAGCGAGGGAAAAGAAGGTGCCCTTGTCTAAGCCCTCATTTCACAGAAAAAAACTCTGTTGTAATGTCATTAGTCAACACTAAGGAGGCCAATGATATGGAACTAAACACCCACCTTCACTATTTTTTATCGAAACCAAATACTTTAATCATATACTTATTCCTAATTAATTTCAATAACTCGTAAGCTATTACTATAGCATCATGTTTTTGTCTCACTACAAGGAATCCACTTTGTTCTTTTCAAATGACACTTCCTAGACAAGGCTTTAGCCTAAGCACCATAGCTTTTGTGACAATCTTATACAAGACATTGCACAAAGCAATGGGTTGAAAAGCATCGAAATAAGGTGGGTTCTTTGATTTCGATATAAAAGCTAGGAAGATGATGTCCCATCCTTATTCAACTATTTCATTGAGATAGTAAAGCTTGAGCTTCACTATCTCAATAAAAATAAATAAATAAATAAATCATTTGATGGCCCATGTGGAAACAGAAGGCCATCTATGAACCCAAAATAATCATAGAAGTGGTGATTCTCTCATTCTTTGGAAGCACCTTCTTTCATAGCCAGTTTCTAACAAAGTAGTGTAACTTACTAGGGTCTTCATAAGAAGGATTAATCATACTTAGCAAAGTCATTGAAGCAATGGTGCATGAAGGTAGCGAGAGTTTTGCTTGGAATGTAATGTCCTGAACCCAATTTTTGGGTCTTTACAAATTTATGATGAAAATGCATAAACCCTCACACTTTATGACCACCAAAATCCCAATGTGGGCAAGGTGAGAGCATACAATGATTGGGACACTACTGTATTGGCGGCAAGCCACACAGTTCTACAACGCATGCAAATACAAAACTGAATGATGGATATGGAAGTTGGCAGCTCAAAATGCAAACTGAAAACTACTACAAATCTTTATAATTTATGGCGGTAAATAGCATAGAAGATATTAGAAAAACAATAAAAAGAGGTGTTGGAGAATGCGTGAAATTATAACTACTATAAATCCTCTTGAAAAAAAAGTTAGTGTTAAGTGAAGCTTATGTTAGTGTTAAGTACCTCTTAGGATGTAGGCTTTAGAAGGGTGTCTGGGTTGTTTTGTGGGAAGTCTTGATGCTTTGAGATGTCTTTGTTTTCCATGTGGAAAGTTTTGTTTTGGCATCCTTGGGCATTTTGTAGATTGCATAGATCTTGACTTGATGATACCATTCATGATTGTTTGTGGATCATCTTGATAATTTAACGTTTTGATTACATTCTCTTTATTGGTTGTTAGATGACTTGGATAGATTGGTGATGATTTAAGTATAATGTTACCCTCTGCATCTACAATTGATTCTCTTCATGGACTTTACAAGTTATGTCAATGAGACTTGTGAGACTCTTCATTAGACGGCCATGACGAGGTTTTAATGGCAGTTTAGTTATGTGTGATTGGCATTTATTCTACCTTAGTTTGTATTGTTTTGTACTAGCATGTGCAAGTAGCTTGAGGAAGAATGTTCCTATGGCAATCCACACTTTAGGGTTGCAAGCATTATTATTTATATATATGATTGCAAATGTAATGTCCACTTCCTAAGCAGCTTCAGTTTGGGGGTTAGTCTACTACTCGGGTTCTCGTAGATTAATGTGGATGGTTAGGGAACCCATGTGGGTTGTGGTTTATCTCGAGATTCAATCAGCATTTTCGGAGGGTAGATTTGAACTCCTTTTGGCAGGATGTCATTTCTAACTTTTTTTGGAGTGATTTCAAGCCATGTGGTCCAAACTTTCTATTTTTAGCAGGGTCTGCTAGACTTGGTGCGAGTCGGTGCGACATTCTTGGACTTCACTCGATTTTATTTGGCCTTCTTGGCAGTGCTACGGAATCGACAATTGGAGTTCATTTGAATTAATTTTTTAATGGTACAATATATTCCTAAGTTAAATTAAATATTTAACTTAATGATAAAGTTATTAAGTGACTTTATAAAAAGGGACTTGAAGTATTTAAAATAAAATAAAGTCATATTGTTCCCAATGTTGGGCACCATGTCATGTCCCTGCATTATGTATTATTCATTCAAATCAAAGATATGAATGATATTATAAATTGAATATATTTAAATAATATTTATTTAAAACAATTAAAAGATATATTATTATTATATTTATAAATAACACATAAACAATAATAATATATTATAAATATATCTAATAATATAAATATAAATATTCTTATATTTATCTTATATTATAATATAAATATAAATAATATAATATAAATCATATATCATTTACTATGATATAAATGATATAATATAAATAATACAAAATAAATAATATATCATTTATTATAATGATATAACATAAATACAAATAATATAAATAAACTATATGTTAAGGGAGTTACGTATGGGAATAACATAAAATAATAAAAATTATGAAGGGTAAGTATGTCTTTTACCACCAGGCATAATAAATATCCCTTGAAAGGGAAATAAATAAAGAAAAGAAGATGGGCAATAAATAAATAATATCCCATAAATAAATATATTTAGATCCGCATTATATTTATATATATTTCTGAGTCATAACTAGAAAAGATATCATAAATATATATAGGGAGGAATTATTCAAGTAAAAATAAATATAATAATAATAATAATATATAATAGTAAATATATATTTATTCATTGCATAATATAAGGGCATTCATATATGGAATCGGGCTGTTGAGAAGATGCCGATCTCATAATAAGGAGCTCTTAACTAATACAAACAAATATCGAGTATCAAAGTTTAATAATATTTATTTATTAAGGGTGGTGACGGTTGGTGAATTGCACCCCTTCAAACTTATAAATATTAATGGGCCCATCTAACAAAAGAAGGGAAATGAATAGAAAAAGGAACGAGGAGAATAAATATCTACCGCATCCAAAAGGTACCTGCAGATCGTCTGAACAGCAGGTAAGTATTTTAATATATTTAATTATTAAGATGTAATATATCTATATATATGTGTAAATATATATACATAAATAAATATATATATATACACAATAATATTAATAACATATATAATAATACAATATAGAGATATTATTAATATTATAACAAATATTATAATATATAAATATTAAAGAATAGGCAAAAGAGAATAGAATCCAGTGAGCAGATTCAACATGACAAGTAGCATAAAGAGGTACATGCACTTTCCTTATTAATAGGTTAGGCAATATAAATGTTGTAGAAGAATAATATGAATATAAATGGACTGTCAAGTTAATTGGTATAATTATGATGTTAACTATAAATAAATGCACTTAACTTAGACAAAACTATGAATGCACAGAAACTAATATAATGAATAAATGTAATGATATATGATCAATATTAATATAAGGCATCTTGTGTTAAATGCCAATAAGAACAATTATGATATTTATGAAATCAATTAAAGATACAGTAATGGTATGTTCATCTCATCACTTCTATTTCCCATAACCATAGGAGAGGCGGTCTTGTTAGGTAAAGGCGGGGTAATTCCATCACGATGGATTGGAGAGGATTTAACGCGCCCTAGACAAGGATGCTAGGGAGAGGCGGAGTAATTCCATTCCCAATCGCATTGGAGAGGGTTCAACGCGCCCTAGACATATAATTTCCCCATCCATGGTTAAGGAATAGAAGGAAGATGATATGGGAAGATGAACTTAGATTATTACTTCTATATTTCTCTATTACTTCATCCTTAAAGGAATGTTAGGTCTTGTGGGGAGAGGCGGAGTAATCCCATCCGTAAGAAGGCCCGTAGGCTGGGACAAAGTCTCCCGTAGGCTGGGTCAAGAGATAAGCCCGTAGGCTAGGACATAGTTCCCGTAGGCTAGGTCAAGAGATGGTTTCAGCACGCCCTATACATGTAAAGCCTAGTTCTATGAGGAAGAGTAATAAGGAAAATATGCATGATTGAATTATGGAACGTATTATAGAATAGTTATCAATAGCAAGTAACAATTAGGAAATAAATAATCCTTGGAATGATGTGAATACATTATCATTGATCTTATTTGATCCATTCATCGAAAAATTATTAATCTATAATATTTCTAATGTCTCCTTGAGAAGCACTTTGAATGCAAATTTAGGTTTAAATGTTTCCTCTAGAAAGAGCGACATTACACACCAATATCAAAAGGGTGAATAAAGTGAAATTAATATTAAATTGTTTTATTTCTCCAAAAGGGGCGTTGAGGAATATGAAGGTTTTAAAAAGAAGCTTGAACGCTCATTTTTTTTATTACAATTGCATATTTGGTGAAAGAAGTGTTTCTTGCTGGCTGAGCCAAGGGTTTCGAACCTGCAACTTGTGGAGACGAAAACCTTCACGAAGTTGAATACCTACATAAGTGAAAGATCTTTCTAGGGTATTGTCGGTGGTCTCATTTCAAGGATCACATTTGTGCTTCATTGCAGAGTTGAATGCTTGTCACGAGAGTGTTTCATTGCTAAATCTTGTGTTTTTCAAACGGATAATTTGTAGGAGGGCCTGAAGAATATTTTTGATGCATCCAAGGAAGATTTAATGTTGTGTTTACAGACTTGTGAGGTTGCAAACAGGCCGTACTTCTCTAGAGCTGGGTCGTACCATATTGAGGGCAGTTTGGGAGTGCTTGTAGTTATTTTCAGTGTGTTCTTCCTTGCAGCCTAGGCGTGAGATATTGCAGGTCAGAGTGGGATATAAAACAGCAGTTTCCAGGGCAGTTTGGTGTGGGTTTAATCCATTTTGGTTGTTGATTCAGTGCTGCAACAGGCCGTACCAGCATGATGATCAGGCATGGGGTTTCTGTGAAGGCAAGTGCCTAGTCTATTGTTGTCTCATTTCATCTTTGTAATGCACCAGTATGCTGCATGTAGTTTGGTGTTAGGTTTTATTGTGTTTTGGTGGTAAATTTGTGTTCCAGATTTGTTGTAATATTCATTATCAGACTTATGTTATCGAACCAGCAAATGGGTATGTTGACAGTTTGATGTTTTGCTTAGTTCTCCATATGGGTATTTGCTTATTGTTATTATATTACGCATTTCCCACATAAATGAGCATCTGGGTAGTTTAGAATGCTTTATTTTCTGAATATATGAATGCATGCAAAAAACCCTATGTTATGTTCAAACACATAAAACGCACTAGGTTCAGCAAAACTCAGAAAAACTTGAGGTAGAACATTACAGTGGTATTAGAGTTGGTTTTCCTACTAGCCTGTGTTGAAAACCGTTCATGAGTGAGTGGAAACAAGTTTATACCAGGGAAACCAATCAGTGGCAGCCCCCACAAATCCCAAAAGGTGAAACTATATCAGGTGTTTTGGGTATGCACAGGAACTCATCCAATGGCAATGATAGTATTAGAGGTCATATGGCGAACATACATAAAAGACCAGAACAGCCAGAGAGCCCAAACTCCAAAACAGACAGGGAGATTGATATTATGTTAGATATGATGTCTCAATTACTAGCAAAAATGAATCAGAATATTCCGACACCAAAAACACACACAGCAAACGATGGCGAGGCAAGCGGTTCTAATGTTAATAACCATCAGCATGATGGACATGGTAGTGGTCACAGTACTAGGACAGCCCCAGGATCGGTTCCCAGGCCTCTACAACCTACTTTTCCTCGCAGAGAGGAGGCCCCTTGTTATTCAAGCACATGAGGTACAGATACCCATGGCAGAGGAGGTAAGGTTGCATCATGCGGAGCATATGACTCTTCCCCCTGAAATCAGGGAGATGTTGTCATTGGAGCAGTTTATGAACCAGAAGAGACAGAGAGCAGGTATTGGTGGTAGGACGGATCATAGGGCACTGCGTACACAGAGAGATTATCAGCATGCCCTGAGCAAGGTTTCTTTAGAGCATTTTGATGGGAGTGGCAAGATGTCAACTAGAGCTTAGGTGCAAAAGCTAGATAACTATTTGACCCTTAAACCCATGCCAGAGGATGAAGCGATTAATTTTGCCACCATACATTTAGATGGAGCAGCCCACGAGTGGTGGTATCATGGTTTAGTTACTTTGGGTCATAACTTGATCACCACATATGATGAATTTACAAACAAGCTCATACAAAAATTTGATAAGGATCCTAAGTTACATTTTAGAGAGTTTGCACAGTTGAAGCAGTATGGATCACTGAAGTCTTACATCACAGAGTTTCAGAGACTTTCAGTTATGGTTTCTAGCATTTCAGAGAGGAGACTTGTAGTCCTTTTCAATGAAGGACTAATGGAGCCACTCAAAGGGTGGGTTAAGGCTTTCGATCCACCTACTTTACGAGAAACTATGAAGAAGGCACGTAGTATGGAGCTTGCTGCCCCGAAGAATAAGTTCCAATCTAAATCATTTCCTCTCACTAAATCATTTCCTCTCAAGAAAGATAAGAAATATCATCATCGAGATCCAGACCTGCAGAAGAAACCAGCCATTAAACTTGATGATGACACCAGTAATGACCTAAGGAGGAGGAAATTTGCTTCAAATGCAAGGGTCCATGGTACCCTAACCATAAGTGCCCTGTGAAGGGCAAGGTAAATCAGTTTGAATACTTTTCAGCAAAAGAAACAGCGTCAGAAAAATCAGATCAGCACACTAATTCGGAGGATAATGAAGCAGATAGTTCATCAGATGAGTCCTAGGGTGAGCAGGATGATGATAGACCCACAACCCACCTTTCTACCATTCAGAAAGAGGGTTCTTTCAGGATTTAGGGAGTCTTGGAGGGGCAGAGAGTGACCACACTTCTTGACACAAGGGCTACACATAACTTCATCGATGAGGGTCTAGTGGCAAGGAGAGGACTCAAGACAGAGGAGTTTGAGGGATTCAAGGCCAGGGTAGCAAATGGATTTGTTATAACTTGCAAACGGCGAATCAACAACTTAACTATTAAGTTCAGTGATTATGAGTTCCAGGCTGAGTACTATGTGGTGAGTATGGGGGATATGGATGTGGTCCTTGGCATGAAGTGGCTTCATGCAATTGGAGAATTCTACCTCAACTTACATACCATGGAGATGAAGTTCGAGGTGGATGGAAGGAAACATGTGCTCAGGGGAAAGTCAGATGGTGGTCTTCGAGTGGTATCTCTTAGGATAATGGAGAGGTTACTCAGACATAATCAGGTAGAGTGGGCAGCCGAGCGTGTTATTATGCCTACAGTTACAGAGCAGCCGAAACAGAGCTACCACCCAAATATACAGAAACTGATAACCAAGCACAGCAAGGTTTTCAGTAGCATACCACCAGGAAGGCCTCCTAATAGAGGCATTGAGCACGTGATTGAGTTGGACGGAGCCAAGCCAATCATCATCACTCCCTATAGACATCCGAAGAGGTTAAAAGATGAAATAGAGAAGACTATCAAAGAACTTCTCGAGATGGAGCACATTAGACCTAGTAAGAGCCCCTTTACCTCTACAGTTGTTTTAGTTAAGAAGGATGGGACACTAAGAATGTACATCGACTACAGGGCTCTAAATAAAAAGACCATCAAGAAAAGGTACCCCATTCCACGCATTGATGAGCTCATTGATGAGCTACATGGAGCATGCTACTTCTCCAAAATTGATTTGAGATCCGGGTGTCATTAGATTCAGGTCAGCTAGAAGGATGTGGAGAAGACTGTTTTCCGGTGTCATTACGGGCATTTCGAGTCCCTAGTTATGCCTTTCGGCTTGACCAATGCCCCAGCGACATTTCAGTCCTGTATGAACAGGGCTTTTCGAGACTAGTTGAGGAAGTTTGTCCTCATTTTTTTATGATATTCTAATATTCAGCAAGACTTGGGAGGAGCACCTCCAACACATTGAGAAGGTATTGAGTATTCTGGAGAGGGAATCATTATATGCCAAAGAGTCGAAATGCAAATTTGGCATGACAGAATTGCTATATCTGGGTCACATTATCAGTGCTGAGGGGGTTAGAGTGGATCCAGACAAGATTCGGGCTATTGTTGATTGGCCCCCACCCACGAATCTCTCGCAGCTTAAGGGATTCTTCGGCCTTTGTGGTTTCTTCCGCTACTTCATCAAAGGTTTCTAACAAAGTGTTGCTCCACTGACAAATTTGACGAAAAAGGGAGCGTTTGCTTGGACCGATGAGGCACAACAGTGTTTTAACAAGTTCAAACAGGTGATGAGTTCTTGTCCGGTGTTGGCTATACTGGATTTCACCAAGCCCTCTGAGCTTGAGTGCGGTGCCTCGAGAGAGAAGGCATAGGTGCAATGCTAATGTCGGACAAGCACCCAATTGCTTTTGAGAGCAGAAAATTGAGGGTGCAGAGAGAGGTTACAGCATTTATGACAAGGAGATGCTAGCTATAATGCATGCCTTAGCGAAATTTGGGTAGTATTTGATAGGGGGCAAATTTGTGGTGAAGACAGATCACAACAACCTCAAGCATTTCCTTAACCAACGTGACCTCAATGATAGGCAACAGAAGTGGGTTAGCACGCTGCAAGCCTACAACTTTGACATAGTTTATGTCAAAGGGAAAAAAAATATTGTTGTTGATGCACTTTCACGCAGACCTCACTTGTGTTCTTTGGGAGAGATTAAAGCTGATTGGAGAGAATGGATTTCAGCAAAGTATGCAAAGGACAAGTGGGCTATCGGTATTATCGATGGTACCATTCATGATGACAGGTATACAGTTGTAAATGATCTTATTATTTACAAGGGGAGGATACTTTTGGTACCAGGATCAACAATGAAGATGAGGGCTCTGAGAGCTTTTCATGATATTCCTACAACTAGCCACCCCGGATATTTCAAAACATATAGGCAGATTCGGGAGCGGTTTACATGGAAAGGTCTCAAAATAGATGTTCTGAAATACGTAAGGGAGTGTCCTACTTGTCAACAGAATAAACAAGAGCACTCCTTTCCGGCTAGTTTACTACAGCCCCTACCCATTCCTAATCAGAAATAGGAGTGCATTTCTATGGATTTTATCACGGGCTTGCCCAAGGCCCAAGGCAAGGACTGTATTTATGTTGTGGTTGATAGGCTAACAAAGTTTGCTCACTTTTTTACGATTTCAGCCACATATACAATAGCGCAGGTTGCTGATTCGTTCTTTAGAGAGGTATTCAAGTTGCATGGATTGCCGCGGAGCATAGTTAGTGACAGGGCCAGCAAGCTCCTGACTCATTTTTGGCAGGAGCTCTTTAGATTGAGTGTGACTGAACTCACTCCCAAAACCAGCTATCACCCATAGACGGATGGGGAAACAGAGATTGTTAACAAGTGGGTGGAAGGATACCTCTGTAATTACAATGCAGGGCAGCAGAAGGCATGGGTTAAGTGGTTGCACTTGGGGGAGTACTACTACATTACTACTTACCACATGTCTCTTCAGATGTCACCTTTTATGCCTCTCTACGGATATGAGGCTCCTAACTTTCTGGATTTGTTGTTCCGGGACAGTAGAGTACCTAAGGCCAAGGACTTACTTCAAGAAAGCCAAGATATAATGAAGTCTTTGAAGGAAAACATACAGAAGGCATAGAACCAACAAAAAAAGTATGTAGACCAGCACAGGGTTGAGCGTTCTTTTGAGGTGGGTGACATGGTCTATTTGATGTTGCAACCTTATAGACAGTCCACTCTCAAAAATAGTGGTACAAAAAAGCTCAAGCCACAGTATTATGGCCCTTTCAGAGTGTCCAGGAGAATAGGGGAAGTGCCTTACGAGTTAGAATTACCGGCAGGGAGCAGAGTACACAATGTTTTTCACGTGTCTCACCTCAAGAAGGCGTTGGGAAATAACGTAATACCTTCCACCGAGTTACCCCCTTTGGATGAGGAGGGTACGTTGATTCTTATTCCAGAGGCCATCATTGATACTAGGGAGCATACCTTGCGGAAGAGGGTCATCAAGGAGTACTTGGTAAGGTGGAAGAATCTGCCGGTAGAGGATGCTACATGGGAGAATGAGCAGATCTTGTAGCATCCAGAGTTGAAATTGCTTGTAAGCAAGCAATTTTGGGGAGGGTGGATTGCAATGTCCCCTTCCTAAGCAGCTTTAGTTTGGGGGTTAGTCTACTACTTGGCTTCTCGTAGACTAACGTGGATGGTTAGGGAACCCATGTTGGGTTGGTTTATCTCGAGGTTCAATCAACATTTTCGGAGGGCAGATTTGAACTCCTTTTGGCGAAATGTCACCTCTGACTCTTTCTGGAGTGATTTCGAAACATGTGGTCCGAACTTTCTATTTTTAGCAGGGTCCCGCGGACTTGGTGCGAGTTGGTTCGGCATTCTTGGACTTCACTCGATTTTATTTGGCCTCCTTGGCAGTGCTACGGAATCCACATTTGGAGTTCATTTGAATTAATTTTTTAATGGTACAATATATTCCTAAGTTAAATTAAATATTTAACTTAGTGATAAAGTTATTAAGTGACTTTATAAAAAGGGACTTGAAGTATTTAAAATAAAATAAAGTCATATTGTTCCCAATGTTGGGCGCCAATATCAAGAGGGTGAATAAAGAGAAATTAATATTAAATTGTTTTATTTCTCCAAAAGGGGCGTTGAGGAATATGAAGGTTTTAAAAAGAAGCTTGAACGCTCATTTTTTTATACCATTGCATATTTTGTGAAAGAAGAGTTTCTTGTTGGCTGAGCCAAGGGTTTCGAACCTGCAACTTGTGGAGACGAAAACCTTCACGAAGTTGAATACCTGCAGAAGTGAAAGATCTTTCTAGGGTATTGTCAGTGGTCTCATTTCAGGGATCACATTTGTGCTTCATTGCAGAGTTGAATGCTTGTCGCAGAGAGCGTTTCATTGCCAAATCTTGTGTTTTTCAAAAGGATAATTTGTAGGAGGGCCTAAAGAATATTTTTGATGCATCAAAGGAGGATTTAATGTTGTGTTTACAGACTTGTGAGACTGCAAACAGGTCGTACTTCTCTAGAGCAAGGCCATACCATATTGAGGGCAGTTTGGGAGTGTTTGTAGTTATTTTCAGTGTGTTCTTCCTTGCAGCCTAGGCGTGAGATATTGCAGGTCAGAGTGGGATATAAAACAGCAGTTTCCAGGGCAGTTTGGTGTGGATTCAATTCATTTTGGTTGTTGATTCAGTGCTGCAACAGGCCGTACCAGCATGATGATCAGGCGTGGGGTTTTTGTGAAGGCAAGCGCCTAATCTATTGTTGTCTCCTTTCATCTTTGTAATGCACCAGTATGTTGCATGCAGTTTGGTGTTAGGTTTTATTGTGTTTTGGAGGTAAATTTGTGTTCCAGATTTGCTGTAATATTCATTATCAGACTTATGTTATTGAACCAGTAAATGGGTATGTTGGCATTTTGATGTTTTGCTTATTTCTCCATATGGGTATTTGCTTATTGTTATTATATTATGCATTTCCCACATAAATGAGCATCTGGGTAGTTTAGAATGCTTTATTTTCTGAATATATGAATGTATGCAAAAAACCCTATGTTATGTTCAAACACATAAAATGCACCAAGTTCAGCGAAACTCAGAAAAAATTGGGGTAGAACATTACAGCAAACCATTTTGTTCTTGCTCTAGGGAATATATAGCTTGTTGATGTGTACTTCACCATTAATATAGTTTGCTTCTTGCTTTAGGGTTTTAATTCTTGCTTATATGTACAGAGTTCTTTCATGCACTTTGTTCTAGACTTTGGGATGATGAGATTTGTTGATGCGCATTTGATTCAATTGTCATGGACTCTTTGATTATGATGTTACAGCTTGTACCATGTGTAGCCTTTATGAACTTGCTTCATGTCCCTATGATATTGTATTATGGAGCTAGATTATTCATTAACAAAATTAACTTGGAATTTGGTGCCTCCAATAATATATTAAGGCAGTGGTGGTCCCTTGGCTCTCTTGTAAGCTCTCTTCTGCGACGGATGAATCTTTTGTTGGGATCTCATGGCCTACATTTCTTGTCCTATGCTTTACAGTTGAGTGAAGTCTATAGATTCTTATCCTTTCATGTCAATTTCATCTTCCATGTTCATAGAATGTTATGTCCCAAACTACAAGAAACTGAATTGGATCAAGTTGTTGCATCTTGCATCTAATACTGTAACACTGATCTTGCTTTGAGAGATTGATTTTCATCTATGGAGCATAGCATGTATTGTTTATTAATTGCATCAAGGGTTTGTATTTGAAGGAGATCACTACAGAGTGCCATTTTCATTCTTCCCTCCAAGTCTAGTTTAAGTGGTGATAATCTTGCTTAGAGAGATTGATTTTCGGCTATGGAGGATGGAGGGCATTGATTTCTAATTGCATCAAGGGTTGGTATTTTGATGAGATGACTACCATATGTCTTTCTTCTTCCCTCCAAGTTTAGTTTAAGTGCATAAAGTAGTGATTATTTACACATTACTATAACCATGTTTCATTCTTCCCTCCAAGTCTAGTTTAAGTGGCGATAATCTTGCTTAGAGAGATTGATTTTCGGCTATGGAGGATGGAAGGCATTGATTTCTAATTGCATCAAGGGTTGGTATTTTGATGAGATGACTACCATATGTCTTTCTTCTTCCCTCCAAGTTTAGTTTAAGTGCATAAAGTAGTGATTATTTACACATTACTATAACCATGTCATATCAAGCTCATTGATCACCAATTGCAAGCATTCTGAGATACTTGAGGTTTGCATATCATTGCCTTAGGCATTATCCATTGATGATCTATGGAATATCCTATATCAAACTTATGAGGGGATAAGTTTGTGATATGTTGGGATCTCGGTTTATTTTTGTCAAACTTTGGTATTGTGTAACCATTATGGCCTACTTTGGTGTAATAGGAAGTCAATGTGTGGTATAAAGATCCAAAATAACGGTCCTTCACAATGAAATTGTATCTCATATATCATTCATTATTCAAAAAAATAAGAGTACAAAACTAGGGGCACATCCCTAGAAGGAAACTATTGTTTTTAACTAGGATCGTTACAGTCAAGCTCTCAAACCCCTTGTTGACTCATATAAAAAAAGAGAAGAGACTCAAAGGGAAGATTTGGCCACATGTAATCTCAAATGACAGGGCACTACAACACGCCCCATTTTGCTATCATTATTCAAAAAAATAAGAGTACAAAACTAGGGGCACATCCCTAGAAGGAAACTATTGTTTTTAACTAGGATCGTTACAGTCAAGCTCTCAAACCCCTTGTTGACTCATATAAAAAAAGAGAAGAGACTCAAAGGGAAGATTTGGCCACATGTAATCTCAAATGACAGGGCACTACAACACGCCCCATTTTGCTCTTAGCAAAATGAGGACCCCCCAACTTTCTTTTTGCTTTTTTGTTTGTTTTCCCCAACATTTTGATCGGATATCCAGACAAGGTAGTGGTATTATACATGTATAAAGGTGATATACACGGTATTCAGATATGTAAGAAATTTATTAACCCTAATCGTGAAATTACATTAAGTTTAAATTGATTTAATTCAAATTCACCATGGGGTAAACGTTAATTTGCATTTCTTACTGTTGTGATGTTGAAATTACACGCGATACTCGGTTTTTATTTTTCATAGGGTAAATCTGAATTTAGATCTAATTAGGGGAAAAGTAAATGGTAAACCCTAAGAAATTATAGCTAGGGTAACTTTGTGTTTTTTTGTTGATGGATAAAGGTACAGTGGCTGAACGAGCTAAGGATATGAAGGAGGAGTTCAAGGGTGTAAGCTAGTCATCCGAGATCTGGCCCTTGTTCGAGATAATTGTGAACACAATCCTAGGGCACTTTGACCTAGCCGCGTATGAGCAACAATTCACCGCACCAGACCCGAGCCCGGTAGCCCAAAACATTGTAAGGAGTGCACTTTTCAAAGTAGCGGAATTCCCACTCGCAATGGATGCTCAGGATCTAGTCTACCAATGCATTCACGAATATGATCCAACCAAACGTCACGTGATAAGCGAGGGCAGAGTTTATGCAGAGCTATCTCCCAAGGGCATTAGTCGAACTTTCAATCTACGCGTGCAAGCACGGATGCATAAGTTCAAGAAGGATAGAATGGATGCAGAGTACAAGGCAAACGAGGAGACTTGCAAAAAGGTGATTTTCGCCTCATGGTTAGCTGGAAACAAGAAACTGAAGGCAATGTCAAAAATGGCACAAACACTCTACAGAAGTAACTTCAATGAAGAAGTCAGGTATATGATCACTATACTGAGCAAGATGGTGGGTTTGATAGAAGCTAGTACATTTGAGCCTTGGATGTTTGCATACATCCGGATGGTGAAGGGAGACACAGACATGGTGCACTAGGCTCAAGCAATAAGTGATGCCATTCACTTCTAGATCGTCCGCTTCAAGAAGACCAAGGTCTTCCACATGTCCTCCTATATGGTATACTCATGTGTAGTTAGGGCACAGTTCAATGGACTTGTGAAGGTTGGCACTCTGGGCAACAAACCAGGACAAAATCCAGTATATAAATATTACCCTCAACTAGAAAGGAATCAATCGTTGTTGACTTACAGGAGGGTAAACGATGCCTTTCATATGTGGCTGGTCCAGATGATTGAAGGAGACTGAGCCAAAAGGATATCAACTAATGCACAAAGTACAATAGACCCTCATGGTAGCTGGTTTATCCAATTCCCAACATTCATGTACATCCGGATGGACGGGTTTACTGCATACCCATACATGCTTCCCAGATATCCATCAGATAAGATTATCTTGTTGGAACTCACCTGACAAATAAGCGAATCTTATGAAGCATTCCAAGATAAAATTGGTAAGGGGAACCTCAAGTTTCCTATTGAAGTCGACTAATACAAATGCCAGGGCCTGATAAATGCAAAGGCATTAGATAAGGAACTACAGGCGTTCCATTTACAACCCTTCATGCTGAAGAGGCTATATGATTCTTATAACAGGATCCATAAGTATATAAATAAGGAAGTACAACATGAACCTCATATTGAGGATTATCGGGCGGACTGCATGGATGACTACAAAGTCAAGAAACGGCAGTACAAAAGGCTCACAATTGAGCAAATAAAGACATTGGGTACACATGAAGTGCCCCCTCAAGTAAAGGATGATGAAAAGAAAGTCTTGCATCCCAGTTATGAAATGAATGAAGTATTCAAATAGACAATAAGTGATCCAGATTGGACACAACTTGAGGAGACATCAATAGATGTCATTTCAAAGGGAGTTCTAGATGGAACCAAGTTGTGGCTAGACGCCCGCATTCAAGCATTGAAGGCTAGGGGTGTAATGATAACTTACCCAAGCAGCACGAAGGCTACGAGGAAAGACAAAGAAGATACAAAGTATGATGATTTTCTCGTGAAGAAGAGAAGAGTGCAGGAGGCAAAATGTCATGTCCCCATATTAAGGCATTGTTTAAATTAAAGATTTAAACATCATGATAAAAGACGGAAGTCACTTTCGAAAACACGGATAATATTTAATAATATTATTATTAAAATATAATAAATAATATTATTATATATTCTAATATAATTAAATATATATGATATATTTATTTAAATTATGTTATTTAATATATGTAACAAATATGATTAGTAATATAAATATAAGTGATTTAATTATTATTATAATATGTTATCATATTATATAAATATAAATATAATATTATAAATTAATTAATATAAATATAAATCTTTAATATAATAAAGATACACTCCTATAAGAGAAAGTTAAGTCAGCGGTGAATGGACTGACATGAATAAGACAAAAGTTTTATTAAATAAGAGGATATTAATTCTTATAAAGAAGCGATCCATATCCCAAAAGCCACGTCCCTTTTTGGGACAGCAACTATTAAAAGTTGCAACCCTTGAATGAGATCGGGGGTATAAGAGGATACCGTTGGGCAATAGGAAAGGCATGGATGAAGTATTATAAAATCTGATTAGCCATCAGCAGCAACAGTATATATTAAAATCAGAACTCAGTAAATTAAAGTTCAGATCTGCAAAAAAGGCAATTAAAAGACTCAAGATCTAGGAGAACATTGGAAAGATAAGTAAGGCACCTTCATGGAACCATCTTATCTGATACAGCAATAATATCACCTCCTCAACGAATTCAACAATCAACCACGTAAAGCAGATCGAAGAGGGAAAATAAGAAGAATATATACAACAGTTACAGCAGTAAGACGAAAGAGACAAGCAATCAGATAAGTAGCAGCCACCTGAGTAGGAAGTTTATATGTAGAATAATAAGGTTTATTTATTATTGTTCAATTATCCAATGTGCATGAAATTTGATATATGATCTTTCATAATTCTATGTATGTTTGGAACTAACGTTATTATAATGTTATGGTTACTATGATGGTCATTAATTCATGTACATAATCATTTATATGTCATCTTCATAATTCATTATGCATGGCTGATATGATTGTTTGCAACTATGAGTATGATTAGTTATTATGCATTAATGTGGATTCTTGTATGAATGTCATGATTTCTATGATGGGGGAATTGAGGACCTACGAGGAGGGGAAATGACGTTGGGATCATCTTCTAAGTACGCCACCCCATGGTGGATGGCTGAGGCATGCCACATGTGGGCGAAGGGGGCATGAGAGGCTGCCCTTGGGCTTAGAAGGAATGATTTCCGGTACACCCTGCTGTAGCTGCACCCCTAACCTTCCATCATGGAAATTAATTGAATCATAAGAGGAATCAGAATGGTTTTGATAAGGGGAACGGTGATAGGATGCCTCACTAGGCACGCAACCCCATATGGATGGCAAGAGGCCACATGGGGCCAAGAGGGGTGAAGCACCCGCTCTTGGGCCTAGGGTAGAGGGTTTCTTGGGCACCCTATCAAACCATTTTGTTCCACGAATTAGAAACCCTAACCCTAAACTTGTGGGATTTGAATTTTTAGGGTAAAATTAGTATCGTTCCAATTGGGGACATTACAAGTGGTATTAGAGCATCTTTCCTGCCATCCTGTGTATGCTTTATGTGTATTCAAATGTATTCAACTGTATACCTTGTGATTTATGTGTATTCAAGTGTATACCTTGTGATTTATGTGTATTCAAATGTATACTTCGTGGCTTATGTCTATTTGAGTGCATTCAAAGGTATACTTTGTGACTTATGTTCATATGAATACTTCGTGTATTGTGTGTATTCGTGTGTATGCTTCATACTCATGTGTCTACTTGATGACCTTGGGATGGTGGATGGGTCCACGGTGTAGTATGGGATGCACCGAATCCCCTTCCCAATTGTCTGATGGTATACTTCATGACTATGTATTCGAGTGTACTTGTATTCAAGTGTATACTCTATGACTTTGTATTTGAGTTCATTCTCCATGACTTGTATTTGCATGACTTTGTAATTGTATTTGAGTGTATACTCTATGACTTTGTACTTGTATTTGAGTATGTACTCTATGACTTGACTATGTATTCAAGTGTATACTCTATGACTTTGTGATTGTATTCAAGTGTGTACTCTGACTTGACTATGTATCTAAGTGTATACTGTATGACTTGTATTTATATTCTAGTGTATACTCTATGATCTTGTATTCAAGTGTATGTATTTGAGTGTATACTCTATGACTTGTATTTGTATTCGAGTGTATACTCTATGACTTTGTGCTCAAGACTATGTATTCGAGTGTATACACTATGACTTTGTATTTGTATTCAAGTGTATACTCTATGACTTGTATTTGTATTCGAATATATACTCTATGACTTTGTACTCAAGAATATGTATTCGAGTGTATATAACTTTGTATTTGTATACTCTGTGACTTTGTATTCAAGTGTATACTTCATGACGATGTATTCGAGTGTATACTCTATGACTTTGTATTCAAGTGTATACTTCATGACGATGTATTCGAGTGTATACTCTATGACTTTGTATTTGTATACTCTATGACTTTGTATTCAAGTGTATACTTCATGATGATGTATCCGAGTGTATACTCTATGACTTTGTATTTGTATTCTCTGTGACTTTGTATTTATTACAGAGGTAATTGGTAAAAACTTAATTGAATTAACAATGAGCAAAGCTCAGATAAATGATTTACAAAATGTACAAGAAAGGCAGGTTTCTAAATAGAAACTGCAGAAGATCGTAAACACGATCTTACTAAAATAATTACAAGCAGTTACAAAATTGACCATTAACTAAAATTAGCATGAAATAATATTCTAATACCCTCTCTTTATGGTCAATCTATCAACTACACCAAGAGACCCCCTGAATTTTACAAACTAATCTGGACTAAGGGACTTGGTGAGGATATCGGCTGTCTGATCCTCTGTCAGAACATACAGCAACTGAACTGATCCGTCTTCAACAAGCTTTCTGATGAAATGACAATGAGTTTCTACATGCTTGGTTCTGTCATGGAAGACTAGATTTTTGGCAAGTGTGAGAACTCCCTGATTATCACAGAACAAGGGAGTCAGACCTGCTTAAGATATTTGCATATCAGCAAGCATCTGGCGAAGCCAAACTGCCTCACAAGCTGCCTTAATTGCTCCTCGATAATCTGCTTCTGTCGAGGAGAGAGCCACTGCCTGCTACTTCTTACTAGTCCATGTGACTGCACCAAATCCCAAACTGAACACATACCCAGATGTTGATTTCCTGTCATCAACTGAACCTGCCCAATCTGAGTCTGTGAAACCACTAAGTCTAGGATCGTGACTCCTTGAGTAAAGAAGTCCATAATCAAAAGTGCCCTTCACATAACGCAGCACACGCTTCGCTGCTACCCAATGATCAGCCTTAGGGGCTGTCATGAAGCGTGAAATGTAGCTCACTGCAAAACTGAGGTCAGGTCTAGTGGCAGTGAGATAGATGAGGCTGCCCACTAGTTGCCTGAACAATGATTCATCCACTACAGGGGAGTCTGACTTGGCTGACAACTTAAGCCCTTTTTCCATGGGTGTGGAGGCAGGTTTGCAATCCTACATACGGAACTTATCCAGAAGACTTCGAGCATACTTGGACTGGGAAATGAAGATACTGCTCTCGGTCTGCCAAACCTCAACACCTAAACAGTAATGCAAGAGTCCCAAATCTGTCATGTCAAATGTGTTGCACAAATCCTGTTTGATCTCAGCAATCAAATGTGTCGAGCTACCAGTAATGATCAGGTCATCCACATAGACAACACGAATCAGAATATCACTACCAGTGCATTTGACATACAAATTAGAGTCAGATGGACTCCTCTGAAAGCCATGATCTGTGAGGTACTTATCAATCTTGATGTACCAAGCTCGAGGAGCCTGCTTCAAGCCATAGAGTGCTTTGACCAATCTACACACCTTATGTTCTTGACCAGCAACCTTGAACCCTGGAGGCTGCGTCATGTAGACTTCTTCCTTCAACTCACCGTTGAGGAAGGCACTCTTAACGTCCATCTGATGGACTTTCCAACCAAACTAGGCTGCTAAGGCAAGGACAAGCCGAATTGTACTCATCTTGGCTGTAGGAGCAAAAGTCTCCTCGTAGTCAATGCCTTCCTTCTATGAGAACCCCCTAACAACGAGACGAGCTTTGTACTTGTCAAGGGTTCTGTCAACTTTGTATTTCACCTTGTACACCCATTTGCAACTAATGGGCTTCTTCCCTGGAGGAAGATCAAAAAGGACCCAAGTGTGATTTTTCTGAAGACAAGTATTCAAACTCCATAGCCTTTTCCCACTCAGGAATTCCTTTAGCCTCTGAATGTGTTTGAGGCTCATAGACACTGTGAATGTTGGCCATGAGAGCAAAATTAACTATATGCTGTTGTTTACTCTTGTTTCGGAAGGATCTACCCTTAATGAGCTCATCATCATGAAGATCTCCAATAGTCTTAGCCCACCATTTAGGTCGAAGAGTAGAAGTGCCAACATTGGATGCAACAGGAGGAGTCGGAACAGGTGCAACAGGTGGAAGATCAACATCATCTGGAGGAAATTCGGTTGAGCATCATCAAAATCAGAATTTGCATCATCATCCCTCCCATCAGGTGGACCTAACGGAAGAACACCCAAGTCAGAAGCCTTCAAAGGCTGATCCTCAGAATGTTGTACAGACGAGGAAGAAAGAAAAGGTCCTCGTTCTTCATCAAAGACAACATCTCGGCTGAAGGTAAGACGATCAATATCGATATCAATCAACCGGTAAGCCTTATGGTTGTCACTGTACCCTGTGAACATAAGCTTTTGACTCTTGGAATCCAACTTGGAGCGCTTGGCATCTGGAATCCATACATAATCTAAAGAGCCAAATATTTTCAAATGACTGATCCGAGGTTTGCGGCCAGTCCAAGCTTCTTCAGGAGTCTTCTCCTTAACAGCATAAGTCGGAGACCGATTAAGGAGATAGACGACAATGTAGACTGCTTCTGCCCAGTAGTTCTTAGGAACACTCATGTGTGCTAACATGGAACGGGCCATCTCAGTGATTGTGCGGTTGCGCCGCTCTACAACACTGTTTTGCTGAGGAGTATAGGGTGTGGTTAACTGGCGTTTGATGCCGTGTAAATCACAGAAGTTGGAGAAGGCAGTAGAACAAAATTCCCCCCCATTATCTGACCTAAGAGTGACTATGGAACAGCTAGACTCTTTCTCTACTAAGGCCTTAAACTTCTGAAATACAGTAAAAACATCTGATTTCTATCTGAGAAAGTACACCCACATTTTACGACTGAAATCATCAACAAAAAGCAAGAAATACCTGCAACCAATAACAAAAGGTGTATTCATTGGCCCACATACATCAGCATGAACCAACTATAGTACCTTGGAGGCCCGCCATGAGTCACCAGTCGGGAACGGTGTCCGATGCTACTTCCCAGCCTGACAAGCTCCACAAACACCGTGATGCTGGGTCTGGATCTCAGGTAAACCGGCTACAAGGCCCTCCCGGGATAGCTGAGAAAGATAGTGCACATTTAAGTGCCCATAACGCTGATGCCAAAGACTAGTGATGGAAGAATTTCGGGCTGCCATGGCTAACTCTGGAGAATCACCTATATCCACAAGTCTGTATAGACCATGATCCTCAATACCAACAGCCACAGTGCTACGAGTCTCCCGATCAACAATGGAACATTTGTGTGTACTGAACACCATATCCAACTGAGGAGAGTGTCGCATGATCTGACTAACAGAGAGAAGATTAAGTTCCATGCCAGGAACATAGTAGACATTGAGGAATATGAGATTCCTCCCACTAGACTGAATCTGAACAGTGCCCTTACCGACAACTGTACATTCTTCTCCTCCACCAAAAATAACTGAGTCACTGAAGGGAGTAAGGTCTGTAAACCAATCACGTCGATGAGTGAAGTGTCGCGAAGCACCTGAATCAATGTACCAGGCAGAGGACTTTACATGATCTGCAGGTCTTTTAGCCATAAAAGCGTAGAAGGCAGATTCCTTCTGCTCAGTGTGCTTGGCAACATTTGCTTTCTGCTGAGACCCTCCCTGCTTCTTCTGTTCAGAAGCCAAACGCTGACGACAATCCTTTTTTATGTGACCATATTTGTGACAATAATTACACTGAATATTCTTTTTCTTGGTGCTGTCCTGAGGTTGACCTGAGCCTTTCTACTATGGAGGCTGACCTTTGCCTTTATTCTAAGCCTGAAACTTGGCTACAAAAGCTTGCTCTGAAGAGGACGAAGAAGCACTACTACCAAACTGTTGTTTCCAGCGATCCTGCTGCAAGAGGATAGTACAGAGCTCTGGAAACTTCAAATCAACATTAGCTGACGTAATGTTGAGAGTCTCAATGAAATGATCATAAGACTTAGGTAGACTTCTCAAAGTGATTACAACCATGTCTTCCTCCTCCATTTTCCGACCAATAGCCTCCAACTATCTCTGATCTCTTGGATCTTGTTCAAGTGCGTCTGCAAAGATGTCTTCTCATCCATCATGATAGAAAACAATATATTTTTCAAGAAGAACGCACGGCTCTTGTCGGAGGTCTCATGCATACCCTTCAGATGGTCCCAAATCTCTTTTGTTGTTTTTCCAGTTGGAATCTGAGGTAGCTGATCATCTGTGACTGAAAGTTTAATGAGCATGACTGCTTCACGAGTTTGTTCGTCAAACTTATCCTAGTCTTTTCCCGCCATTGCTGGACGAGTAGTATTGCCTAGAATGATTTGATCAAGGCAGCGATATTCAAAGATGGTCATCATTCGCTGCTTCCAGGTATTATAGTTTTTGCCATTAAATCACTGACTGCCTTCCAACATGATGTTGGTCAAACTCGCCATCTTGAACACTTTTCGAGGCACAAAAAAATGAGGTACTGAGAAGAGGCTGAATGCATGGAACCCAAAGCACAAATTCCAATGCACAGGATGCTGAGGCAATTTATAGGCACAAAATTCGAGACAAATCCGACAAGTACCCAGAAATAGTCTCAAAAAACCCACCAAGAATCTGCAATCGAAAAAAATTTTGGACTTGAACCAGAGGATCACAACCCTAGCCGAAAATTTCAGAGGCCCTAGGCGGCCATGAAAGCACAGAAAAAATGAATGAAGAGACTAGGATACCTTGGTTTGCAAGGTCCAAACGCAGAACGCGACTCCAAACAGAGGCCACGTATTGAATGCCGACGCACAGAAAGAACTGCAACCCTTCTGAATGCCGACGGAAGACAAAAAGGGCACACACAGGGATACGCGTGGTAGCAGGTAGAGACCACGAACAATATTTGTGAAGGTCACAAATCTAAGAAACCACAAACAAGAACCCTACAAGAACTACGAACGGAGTGCGGAGGTCAAAAATCTTAAGGCACGAAGAAACAAAACCAGAAAACCTTGGCAGCCGACATCTCTAAAAAAAAATGCATACAGAACTCGCCAGAGGTATACCGCAACCAGGAACCCGAAAAAAAATCGATCTTCAAACACTTAAAAAATTTCTTTCGAAAATTTAGAAGACATTTTAATTTCCAAGCTCTGGCTCTAATACCATATTACAGAGGTAATTGGTAAAAACTTAATTGAATTAACAATGAGCAAAGCTCAGATAAATGATTTACAAAATGTACAAGAAAGGCAGGTTTCTAAAATAGAAACTGCAAAAGATCGTAAACACGATCTTACTAAAATAATTACAAGCAGTTACAAAATTGACCATTAACTAAAATTAGCATGAAATAATATTCTAATAGTATTCAAGTGTAAACTTCATGACGATGTATTCGAGTGTATACTCTATGACTTTGTATTTGTATACTCTGTGACTTTGTATTCAAGTGTATACTTCATGGCGATGTATCCGAGTGTATACTCTGACTTTGTATTTGTATACTCTGTGACTTTGTATTCAAGTGTATAGTTCATGACTATGTATTCGAGTGTATACTCTATGACTTTGTGTATACTCCATGACTTATATGTATTCAAGTGTATTCAGGTGTATATCTTGTGAATTATGTATTCAAGTGTATTCATGTATATAACTTGTATTCAAGTGTATATTTTGTGCCCTATGTGTATTCAAGTGTATACATTGTGGCGTATGTGTATTCGAGTGTATTCAGATGTATACCTTGTGGCTGGGTATTCATGCGACTTATGTGTACTTTACGACTTACATGTATGCTTTGTGACTTGATGTACTCATACATATGCCTCATGTATTATTCACATATATGCTTCATGCTTCTTGTATATACTCTATTTATACTTTATGTATCACATGTATTGATGTGTTACTGCATGTATCTTCAACAAGATGTGTTCTTATAATTACTTTATGCTTAAAAACTATGAGAGTGTTAAAGATGGTGTCTTTCCAGTGGCTCAGGCTACTCGGTTGCATGCTTGAGCTACCTGGTTGCATGCTTGAGCTACTTGCTTGTCTAATTAAGCTACTTGCCTACCTGCTTGAGCTGGTTGCCTATGTGCTTGAGCTACTTGCCTACTTGCTTGAGCTGGTTGCCTATGAGCTTGAGCTACTTGCTTACTTGCTTGAGCTGGTTGCTTACGTGCTTGAGCTACTTGCTTGTCTACTTAAGCTACTTGCCTATCTGCTTGAGCTGGTTGCCTACCTGCTTGAGCTACTTGCCTACTTGCTTGAGCTGGTTGCTTGCGTGCTTGAGCTACTTGCTTGTCTACTTGAGCTACTTGCCTACGTGCTTGAGCTGGTTGCTTGCGTTCTTGAGCTGCTTGGTTGTCTACTTCAATTTTATTATGTAATTAAATGGCAATGCATGTAACCTACAAATTGGTGTAATCACTTCTATATTTAACATCCTGAGGAGGTCACTCACCACCATTCGACCTTGAGGCAAAAAGGGGAAGAGCATTTCATATGAGAAAGACATCCAAAACATCATTGAAGGATTCAATTGAGAACAGAACCCTAAGAGATTCTACAAGTAAATAAGAAAACAAAATGGAAAGTAAAGAAGTGGAGATGAATATAATATACAAGCAATACAATGATATGAAACATAAGTAAACAAAAAATTAACATAAAAGGAAAATTAGAAATGGAGCATGTAGATCTATAACAAACAATACGGATTCAATTACTAAAATCAAATTTAGGTTCTTCATCAACTACATTTCATTCAATTCTAAATATACTTGCTGATTTGTTTCATCCTCCATGTCTCACGTATACTCTCTTCAACATCATGGCTCTTCTCTCTTCTAATAATCTTATCTGTCATTGATTGTCTCTACGCTATCTTATCATCATCTATTGGAATCTTGGAATCTCAATACTCTAAAAATCTTCTTTAGCATTGAAAATATTTTCATTGCTTAAACCCACATCTTCATCTATGATACTTGCATCACATTGTTATTCAAAACATTAAACAAATGCTTACCTATACATTTGTCTTTCATTAGACCTTTCAAGTATTCTTTGGTTACAAATTCTCTTTCATGGAATCAATACCATTTTTTCTTCACTAAAGCATGTTCATCCAGAATCAAAGCCATGACTTCCTCTCAATACATTGAAGGTAAACAAGGACTCGTTGTGATTGCCTGAGGACAAGCAATTTTAAGTGGGGAGGGTTGTCATGTCCCCATATTAAGGCATTGTTTAAATTAAAGATTTAAACATCATGATAAAAGACGGAAGTCACTTTCGAAAATACAGATAATATTTAATAATATTATTATTAAAATATAATAAATAATATTATTATATATTCTAATATAATTTTTTTTTCTTTTAAAGATAATGTGCCTGGTAAACTTTTTAACGTGACCGGCGACGCTGGTGCGACACGCCCTCCGGCTCCACGCGAATGCTTTTGCCCGAAGCAATGAACCGGTGAGGCCACAATTGGGGGACCTCATCCCCTAGGAAGTACACTTCAAACCCGTGAGCTCATTGGCCCAGCGAAGGTGTAAAGCCTTGCGAGCTCATTGGCCCAGCGGGGGTTTGAACTCTGGTGCCCGCCACTACATCCTGAGCGACTTAACCACCGAACCATGCCATCATCGGCATATATTCTAATATAATTAAATATATGTGATATATTTATTTAAATTATGTTAGTTAATATATGTAACAAATATAATTACTAATATAAATATAAGTGATTTAAATGTTATTATAATATGTTATCATATTATATAAATATAAATAAAATATTATAAATTAATTAATATAAATATAAATCTTTAATATAATAAAGATACATCTCCTATAAGAGAAAGTTAAGTCAGCGGTGAATGGACTGACATGAATAAGACAAAAGTTTTATTAAATAAGAGGATATTAATTCTTATAAAGAAGCGATCCATATCCCAAAAGCCACGTCCCTTTTTGGGACAGCAACTATTAAAAGTTGCAACCCTTGAATGAGATCGGGGGTATAAGAGGATACCGCTGGGCAATAGGAAAGGCATGGATGAAGCATTATAAAATCTGATTATCCATCAGCGGCAACAGTATATATTAAAATCAGAAATCAGTAAATTAAAGTTCAGATCTGCAAGACAGGCAATTAAAAGACTCAAGATCAAAGGAGAACATTGGAAAGATAAGTAAGGCACCTTCATGGAACCATCTTATCTGATACAGCAATAATATCACCTCCTCAACGAATTCAACAATCAACCACGTAAAGCAGATCGAAGAGGGAAAATAAGAATATATACAACAGTTACAGCAGTAAGACGAAAGAGACAAGCAATCAAATAAGTACCAGCCACCTTAGTAGGAAGTTTATATGTAGAATAATAAGGTTTATTTATTATTGTTCAATTATCCAATGTGGATGAAATTTGATATATGATCTTTCATAATTTTATGTATGTTTGGAACTAACATTATTATAATGTTATGGTTACTATGATGGTCATTAATTCATGTACATAATCATTTATATGTCATCTTCATAATTCATTATGCATGGCTGATATGATTGTTTGCAACTATGAGTATAATTAGTTATTATGCATTAATGTGGATTCTTGTATGAATGTCATGATTTCTATGATGGGGGAATTGAGAACCTTCGAGGAGGGGAAATGGAGTTGGGATCATCTTCTAAGTACGCCACCCCATGGTGGATGGCTGAGGCATGCCACATGTGGGCCAAGGGGGCATGAGACGCTGCCCTTGGGCATAGAAGGAATGATTTCCGAGACACCCTGTTGTAGCTGCACCCCTAACCTTCCATCATGGAAATTAATTGAATCATAAGAGGAATCAAAATGGTTTTGATAAGGGGAACGGTGATAGGATGCCTCACTAGGCACGCAACCCCATATGGATGGCAAGAGGCCACATGGGGCCAAGAGGGGTGAAGCACCCGCTTTTGGGCCTAGGGTAGAGGGTTTCTTGGGCACCCTATCAAACCATTTTGTTCCAAGAATTAGAAACCCTAACCCTAAACTTGTGGGATTTGAATTTTTAGGGTAAAATTAGTATTGTTCCAATTGGGGACATTACACAAAAATGGCTAAGGCCGGAACATCTGCATCTACAGAGTTTACAACTGAAGGCATAAGTGTGGCCACCACCTTCACAGGCACACGCCAACAAGATCTAGTTACTTTAGCCACTGCAAATCCAGAGAAACCAATATAGGCCATTCCATTAAGTTTCATTGGATCAGCTGGCTCCATAGTCGTAATTGGCCAACCAGACATTCCGGTAGAGAAGATATCCCTCAAAGGGAAAGCAAAAGAGGCACAACAGCAAGTGCCAGTTCAAGAAATACCATTGGCACAACAGGGTGTTGTTGATGCACAGTAGCCAAAGCTGCAAGGATTCATAAAAGTAAAAGAGAAATGGCAGAGCAGATGAAGGCTCAAGCAACCACTATGGTACCTCCACAATTCCCACTAGCAGATGTTGAAATGTCAGATGATGAGCTGACGGAGGGAATTGATATGGAGACAATTTTGAGAACTTCTACCTCTGCAGAGATGTTGCAAACCACTTCTGCTCATGTAGAACTCTCAACAATTGTCGAACATGATCCAATGTTCGACGAAATTCTTTCAATAAGCCAGGAGGCAGTTCTTTCCATTGGTTCAGAGGCTCCCACTATTCACATTGAATAAGTTGTGAAGGGAATAAAGGAGAACATTCTTTTGCAAGAGGAAATTAATAAAGAGGTGCCCGATGTCCCTCAACAAGATACTCCACAAGTGGATGTTCAACATCCAAATGCAACTGCACAAGTGGAGTTTCCACATCCGGATGGCTCACAACGAAATATGTTGAAGGCAAAACAGTCGGATGTAGAACAACAGCAACCGAATGTTCAACATCCAGATACATCTCAATTGGATATATCTGCTCAAAAGGAAGATGTCCATCTAGATGACACTCCAGAAACTTCGCAAAAGGAAGATGAACAAGCTCATCCAGACATGCACATGGAGGATCAACAACATGTTGATCAACAAGAAGCGGATGTGGAACAAGAAAAAGAACAAGCATGTAATGTCCCCTTTTTGGCACATAGACCTTTTATGCGCATTATGCTTGTTCCTAGTCTTCCGGAGGCTATTCGTCATGTTTGGAAGAACTCCAATGTTCTTGGAGTGGTTGTGGCTCAGTCTTACAAAGCAGTTGTTCATGTTTTTAAGTTCGGCTAGTCATTTGGAGTTCATAGATGCTTTCGGAATTCAGTTCCGACCTCTCGGGTGCTCTCCAACTTTCTTGGAGAAACATATTTTTAGACAGTAATCCGACGGCATCCAATTTCATTCCAAGTCTTCAGTATCCTGTTGGTATAATCAAAATTGCAAAATTATATCATTAGGATGTTTTCCGCAACTTGGGCATATTATTGAGTTATTGAATTATTTATTCACTTAAGTTGTCTAAGGATAGGAAATATTAAAAGATAACTTAAGTGTAATAGCTCTTTGGAAAGGTGTTGAAAAGTATTATTTGATGCTCACATAAAAGGAATGTTAGGTAAGGGAGACATAAAGTGAGCAATTAAAAAGGTTATTTTTATGTGAGGGGGAAATTAAAAAAAAAGTGAAATTATTATTTTTATTTCCTCTTGTTGCTTAAAAGTGTCTTTATAATGGGGTTTTGGGCTCATTTGAAGGTTAATGTTGTTGAATATATTTTCATTTCTTCTGAAACTTGTGCTACTGAGCAGAGTTTCTTCTTGGGGTTGTTTAGCCTCAACTTCTCATCTAGTTTCGATTGTGAATAATCAACCCTAGTTGGATATCTGATGATTTTATTCAAAAATCACAAGGAGCTTCAATGGAGTCATCATGCAGAGATTTCGGGTTGAATAGTTTTGACGTATTTTGATGTGTGAAGGTTTGAGATGTTTTTCGATGATATTTTTGGAGTATTTTGTGCTAAGTTTTGGGGTTAGTTGTGGTGCGTGAATAGTTTTGGGGTTGTGATAAGTATTTCTGTGTAATTCTAGTTTGCTGGGTTTTGTATCAGACCTAAGTATTTTGCTGTTAGAGTGCTTTCAGAGGGGTATTTTCAGTGTTTGAGCTTCATTACATCCATAATCAGAAACAGAGCTTCATGGGTATTCTTCAAGGTGATGTTTGGTGACTTCTCAACTCCTCATATTCTGATTTTTAATGCTACAGCAGTTTATTTCAGTTCTGATCAGAATAAATAAAATATTGCAGCGTGCCCTAAGTCTTGTGTTTCCTTTATATGTTGCAATAAATTTGTGTTTGTAATACCGGATGGTAGTACCGTCGGTTACTTCATAAAATCGTGCTTCATTTTGTAATATTGGACGGTTTACCGCCAATAAATTATAGCATGAACTCACAGTCCATTTTGGCATGAACAAGCTGGCATATTGACCTTATTGGTTTGAGTCAAGCTTAGAAATTTTGCCAGTGGCCTACACACATTCCCACGATTAAGCGGATGCCCGCTGCATAAGCGGATGCCCATTGAATAAGTTAAAGTTGTTATTATTGCATGTTGGTTTTGAATGCTAACTCAGAAGCACTTGTATGCTCTCACCTTGCCCGCATAGGGATCTGGATGATCAAAAGAGTGTGGAAGAACTTAACCATTGCATCTTTCTCTGTGTGGAATTTCAAAAAAAAACTAGGGTGCTCATTAGAAAGCACATCCAAATCAAGATAAGGGTCCAGGTCAAGTGGCACATCTGGATAATCAACGTAAAGAAGAACAACAGGAAGAGGATGTGGATCGTGTAAAAGATCAAGATGAAGAACATCCGATTGATGATAATAAAGAGCAAGAAGTGCATGTAGAACAACTGGATGACCAAAATAAGGAACTTGATCCGAAACAAGACCAACGGGATGGTCAGGATCAGGTTGGACAAGATGGGGAACAGGAAGTTCCTGATGAGACACAAGGCGAGCAACCGGATCAGGACATTCCTGACTGGTTGACTTCAAAGGTACAGTCTCGCCCTATTCAATTAATTCCATTTGACTTTAAAAGCATTTTGCAAAGGAGGTGCCCAAGCCAAAGAGGCACGAATAATGTTCTCCATCAAAAGAGACACAACATGGGTAAGAATAGCCCAATTGGCTACTTCCGTTGCTGATTTGAATAAGGGAGAAATAAACATGTAAGACTTCCAGGGACCACTATTAATTTGGGTCATGTCACCCGAGAGCAAGAGATCAATGAGCTCCAGGAAAATGTGGAAACAACGGCTACCACAGTCCTAAAGGACAAAAAGAGGAAGAGGGAGTTAATAGAACAAATTGTCCAACTCCAAAATTTTATTAAGGGACTGGTAATGCCTGGGCAGGTTGTGCCAGAGCTCCCATCAAATCTTGCATTGATAACACAGGAACAAGTTGCAGGACTTGACGTCCAAAAGCATGAAGCAACTGTAATGGGCAACTGGATCAGGAAGTTCCTAATAGCTGGAGAAGACACAATAAAGATTGGCAATCTCAAATTGGGATGCCATAGCTCCACTGAAGGACAAAATTGAGTCCTTAGAAGAAGTGTAAAGAGAGGTTCAAGCAAAATGACATTGAGTTGGTCACGCTGAAAGCAATTTAGGATGCCGACAACAATGTCATGTTAAATAAAGGGATATTGACCAATAGGGTTGTGCCATTGCTACATGTTTGGATCAAAGAGTTGAAGTTTGAGTGGGACCTCCTAAAGGACTGCCAAGAGAAGACGCATGAATTAAATCAAAAGGCCTAAGAACTTATGATAGAGGAAGTGGAAGTACTTGAAGATCTCCTAGGACATCTGGTAGGTATCGAGGCCAAGTATGATGTCTAGACGGCCCTCCAAGAATTCAAAGGCAATTTCCAAAAGGTAATTGATAGCCCTGTACAATATTTTAATGAGGCGGCTATAGATGAGATCATGGACAAGCATATGAATATCAGGCAAAATGACATTGAGTTGGTCAGGCTGAAAGCAATTTAGGATGCCAACAGCAATGTCATGTTAAATAAAGGGATATTGACCAATAGGGTTGTGCCATTGCTACATGTTTGGATCAAAGAGTTGAACTTTGAGCGGGACCTCTTGAAGGACTATCAAGAGAAGACGAATGAATTAAATCACAAGGCCTGACAACTTATGATAGAGGAAGTGGGAGTACTTGAAGATCTCCTAGGACATCTGGTAGGTATCGAGGCCAAGTATGATGTCCAGACAGCCCTCCAGGAATTCAAGGCAATTTCCAAAAGGTAATTGATAGCCCTGTACAGTATTTTAATGAGGCGGCTATAGATGAGATCATGGACAAGCATATGAAGATCAAAGCATATAATGCACAAGTGAAGTCCAAATCCGGCAGAAGAGCAGCAATAGAAAGCCATTTTGAAGTATAGGAATTCATTAAAGATAAGGCGCAAGCCTATGATAAGAGGGAGATAACCCCCGTTTTAATAGCGTACAACAGTTATAGAGCTCAAGAAGCAAGGGAGTGTATAATTGAATCCAGTACAAGTACAGAAACCGAGTAACATCATTCTTTTGTACAATTCACATTATTTTGCTAACCTAATATTGTTTGATCATCCGAACATGCTCCACATTCTTTGGCAACCAGATATCAGGATAGGGGAAAAGAGAAGGTCTAACCAAATATGCAGTTCTGGATGCTGTTTTGGTAAACCAGACATCCAGTGCCATGTAATGACAAAGATGCCAACTGTCACGAGTGCCAACTGTCAAGAATGCCAACTGGCGTTCACGTGCTACGATTTTGTGTCGTTGATCCTTGTGATGTAATATCAACCATTTATTCAATGTAACTGATTCTGGGTTCCTTGTGCTATAAAAGGAGCCGAATCATGTATTTAGGGGGGGGGGCATTAAATTGCAGAAATTTGTCAAGCTTGGAGTGAAGAACTTATGCTTCAAGGGTTGCCTCTTGATTCTCTTCCACTTAGTGTAATTGTTTATATATTCTAGTTCAAACTTGTGAAATTGAGACTGATTGCTCATCATGTTTAATGGTAAATCTCAAATGACTATACATTTACATATAGTAATGAAATATCAAATTAATGCACCCTGCTGGGAGTGTGTTTGAAAGGTTCCATGTTGTTGTCAATTTCCTTTGAAGATTCACATCATATATATGTAGTTGTGAAGAATTCTGGTGAAGTATAGATTGATTTGTCTCATTTCATGAATTTGATAGGATATTCGTCTAAGATCCCTGAAAACTTAACTTTCTTAGGACTTTACTCTTTCTTCCCTAAACTTTTGCTATTTCTTTGTTGAAACCATAGAAGCATAAATCGGGTTTAAATCGCAATTTCTGCAAAAAATCGCAAATCCTCGTTAATCCCGATTTTACCCTAAATAAATCGACAAATCGTTGACCAATTTTTATCCGATTTTCAACGATTTTTAATCTGTTTAAATCGAGCATGAAACGAGTATAACTCGGTAAAAATTGCGTTTCATCTGTGGACCGCCGCATTTCATTTGTAGGTCACGTTTTCTACGCATTTTTGGGTCCCGATTCAAAGGTATTTACTCTTGCGAAAGTTCAGAAAATCTTCCCAGCATGAGAACAACCGACAAGTTCAAAAAATCTTCTGGCGTGAATTTTTTACAGCGTGAGAACCACCGACGAGTTCAGAAAATTTTATGGCGCGAATTTTTTTTATGGCGTACGACAATTACCGGAGCACTTTAATGCTCACATATAAAAACCTATCGACTATTATTAATATTAAATATAATATTATTAATATTAAATATGATATATTATTAGGCTTTTTTTTTTTTTGATTCGTAATAATGGGCTATATTAAAGTTCTTGTCAAAAAATTACAGAGGACACAGCCTATCTATGGCTGGCCGAGAGAGTTTAACTGACATCCGATACAGACTAGGAGACTAGAAGAAAAGTATCCAAGACCACGCAGGGTCTGCACTATATCCGTTCAGCAGAAAATAAAACTACCTAGAGCTAGATTAACCTTGCTTCTCCTATACAAAACGAAGCAAGGGGATCAACAACAGCTAGACATTAAACTCAGCCAGTTTCATGCTGAAGTGTTCAACCCAAACCAGACCGTCCGCTGCCACCAAGCCAAGGGTTTTTTTGATGAAGTCCACTGCTATCACCGCCTAATCTCTTAAAACCATCAGATCAAAGCCTCTGGTATCCAGTATGAATGGGAAGATCTTTATGACTGCATCAGGATCAGCCAGAAGAGCCCAGTCTCGTGGACGAGGAAGGCCTATACCGGGACTGGCGACCTGCAGAGAAAAATCCAGATCTCCAAGATGCTCAAAGTTAAAAATCCCTCTCATTATAGCCCCTGCCTCGACTTTGTCCATTCCCAATTTGAGGAGCATAGCAAGGACCCAAGAGGAGATATCTGTATCTACCCTATACCTCATTGTTTTCCAAGAAAGCTTTCCCTAGGAGCAATTTCACTGCCCCCACCATCAATTCATCAGCTCGACGAAGCATTCTCTGCAACCTAAGATCGGTAATTGCCCCGATGAAGGCCATCTGCCTTTTCTTACTGGTGAGTCTGACGGGAGTGTCCATTCCCCCGCAGCGAATGGCCTCCGCAGAAACTATGACAACGAAATGTGAAGGCATTAGTCGAAAGGCGATGGAGAGTGCACGATGAAAGAACGTCTCCACTTTCTAGTTATCAACATGTCCTCCGAAGCTTCTCGACCACCTGCAGAGAGAACTTCCAACTCACGCCGCCCTTGACACTCCGCCAAATGAATGCGAGCGTCGCTTCAACCCGTGCCAACGAACCACCCCTGCAAAAAAATCATTGCTCCCATAACCATCTCGGCCTTGCCACCTATGATGAGGTGGCAAGGCTCCCTCCCAACCACCCAGTATTATTAGGCTATTATTAATACTAAATATAATATTATTAATATTAAATATATGATATATTATTAGTATTAATTATTCTATTATGATATTTATAATATAATAATATAATATATGTCATTAATCTATATATATAATATTATTTATTATATTATTAATATTTATTATAAATATTATTATATTTATATATTATATTATTAATAGTTTTATATTATAATATTAATATATAATATATTATTTGTATTTATTATTCTATTATAATATTTATATCATTAATCTATATTTTATATTAATATATTATCTATGTTAATATTAATATTGAATATATTATCTATGTTAATATTAATATATATATTATGAATATTTTATATATATTATGAATAGATTGAATATATATTATATACGTTATATTAATATTAATATTGAATATATTATAATATTATATATAGTGATACTAATATTAATATTTTTAATATTATATATATTAATATTAATATATATTATTTTCTAATTTTTTATAATCCAATTTTTTTTTCGATTTTTAACCGATTTTCTGAAAAAATCTTATACTTTTGGTTTGCCGATTTTTTCCCCAAACGATTTTTGCTCCTATGGTTAAAACTTCAAAATACACAAAAATAATAGTGAATATTGTTAAATCCGTGGATAATTGGATGAAATGCTTGTGAATTAGTGAATTTCATGAAGAACTTTCAAGTAATTTCAGAAGAATTGATAGAATTTGCAATGTTAACTTTCAATTGCATAAATATGATGAGATATTTGCAAAGTCTAACTATATAAGTACAGATCCAGTAAGATTCGAACATTATTTGCAGAAATCAGAAGATCCTTTAAAGATAAGTCAATTTGTAAGATCAACGTACAAAGTAAGCCCTTGGGAAAGCACCCTATTACACGAACCTGAGCGAAGACACACGCGTCAAGACCTAACTACCGGAGCCTTGGGACTGCAAATCCCAAGCGAATTTGAGGTCTTTCAAGAGAGATATCGTTCTGTTGTATCAGAATTTTATCTGTGTCTGATGTGATTCATATCCACGTCAACAGGTGTGAACTTGATAAAGCTAATTCAACGTCAAAAAAACTTAAAATTTGTTTTATAGAGCATACTTCTCTTCATCTTCACTTGTTCTAATGTATCCTTTAGATTCACTACTCTATTTCTGCAAAACATATTAAATGTCAAAAGAATAGAGCCTTGTTTTGTCTCATCCTTGTTGGACTTCCTAACTAAAAATTATATAAAATATTTCTGCTCTTGTAGCCATTCAAGCATCCACACCAAAGAAACCTTCTCATGCATGGTGGCATTATAGGAAACTAAAAACTCGACAATGAGACCAAATGTTACGATTCTAGGGCAATTTTGAACAGTGAAAGAGGTTGAGTTATCGCTCTCCGATAGTCACGAGAAAACAAGAGCACTCCCTGTCACATAGAACACAAACTAAAATGTGATATGACACATTCAGTGATTTGTGCTAGGAATACATGTCACAATAAGTGATCATATCAAGGTTTAATATCCATATTATCTGGATTCCTTAGATAGTCTTCTCAGATATATCATATAATGCTTGACCATAAAATTTAAAAACATTGAAAGAGTAACTCATTATAGACTCCAGGCCCATATGAGATTCTTATTGAGGAACACAGTCCCTCAAAATTGCAATTGATTACATAAGACTCATTGCAATAATCTTTCATGTGATTTAATTACATAATTTTGCTATTGTATTGTTATTGCAGTCATATAATTTCAATGTTATATTGTAATTACATCTTAGCTGATTATACCCAACGTCATCACACCTCTAATGATTGCGTAGGCAAACTACATTCTATAAATAAATACACTAACCATATTTGGTAAATGCATCCGATCAACAACATTTGATAAGTCATCTACATAATCAAACAAACAAGTAGTGCTTTCTTATAAAAATTGACCACAACACTAAGACCAATTTTCTTTTTCAACTTGATCCATCACAATACTGCCTCTTCATAGGATAACTGAGCTACAGTAACTGATCTATCATAGCAGATGTTATGCAAAAACAAATACTACGATGCCTCTCAAAGAATGTAAGCTAAACACTCAATTCTCATATCAGTGAAAAGTGGAATTTACCAAGACATTGAGAACATGGGCTATTTTAGGCATAAGGGATGAAATAGATATGAAAAAGATGAGAAGAAAGGTAAAAGCAAGCAATAATAATATTGCTCTAATTAAACCCTTTCCTATGAACACATTATTTTTCTTTTTTTGGATCAGTGAATGGGGAATTTTTAGCCTAGTCCTTCCAGGTTAGATGAATCACTTTTGATCGGAACTATGAACCAATGAGGCCACAACACAGGGGACCTTATCCCCTAGCATTAACACCTAGCACGAACACCTGCATTAACGCTGGAGGTTCAAACCCGCGAGCTTGTTGGCCCAGCAAAGGACATAACTTTGTCATATGGATGCATTTTGAGCCCTTTTTCTCCATTGTGCACATCATTTCATTTTCTACGAATTGGTTTAGGATTTATTAGCTCAATCTACATTTGAACGATAGAATTAAAGTAGTCTAACTTCAATGCAAACAAACTCATTGGGTCAAACAATATGTCCATACCTACTCATGAAACTTCAGAAGTATGTGCACCACTAATCAAGGTCATGCAATCAAACCATCCAAGGGATTGAATGCTACAAATCAAAGATCTAGTAGAGATCATTCCACGAGGAAGCACAATTGTGACTACTACAAGAAGCCAAATAGTAATGAGCAAAAATGTTGAATGCATATTCAAGATCTTCCGAAGCATGTTAAGCAAACTAGTTCAGACAAGTTCTTTATCAAAACACACATCACCTTAGATGCCTCTTGTCACTCCAAAACATCTACCAAATGGCTAGTCGACTTAGGTGTTGGTCATCATATGACTAATCATAGAGACATGCTTTCCAACTACTCCACACTTAATCAAGGAGAATGAGTCACAGTGAGATATGATTTTGCCTAGCTATATCTCCATCGATAATGCAAGCTTCAAAGAAGTGCCACAGTACCAAACATGGGTCCTATTCTTGTACCTATCTACCACATAACTCATACCAACAAGAAGGTTTATGGCCAGAAAAGTGGGTCATGGCAGACATCAATAATAGCTACAAATTAATTGCTTTGGATAATTGTGATGAAACAGATCAAACATACAAGCTTGGCAATTCTGATCCATTATGCAAGGCATCAAAGATTGTGGCTATGGTTGATGGTTGCAAAGGTGGAAGATGCAAACTCCCTTTGGCTTCATAGATTGGGTCACACCAACTACGCATGGATGTGTCATAAGAGCACTCAGAACATGGTAAGAGAAGTTCCTTCCATTAATCCTCCAAGCAGAGTCTGTGAAGGCTACATCCTATGAAAGCACCAGTAAAAAGCCTTTCCCAAGAACAAAGCTCATATAACTGCTTAACCTCTAAAACTCATACACAATGACATCTACATACCCATGCAAAAGCCCTCACCTTCAATAGCCAGGTACTTCCCCACCTTCACTAATGACTCATGTCAATTCCTTTGGATCTAATGCATTAAAAGCAGGTATGAAGCATTTTCCAAATTCAAGGACTTCAAAGCTCTTGTGAAGAATCAGCTTGAGAGGAAGATCAAATGTCTTTGATTAGACAAGGTATACAGCTATGTTAGTGAATAGTTTCAAAGATTTCTTACCAATCATGGGATCACATGTTGCCATATTCGACAACAGAATATAACTACCGAGAGGAAGTATCATGCCATTATGGAAATGATCAAATGCATGCTTCATATTAAGCATATGGATCTTAAGCTTGAGGAGAAATCATGGTCTATATCACCCACATCATCAACCTAACACCTACTTGAGCTCTTAGAGAGTATATTTCATATGAAGGTTTAAATGTGAGAAAAACATGCACAACCCAATGATTGGGCCCACAATTCTAACAAAATTTGTTACAAGCCAGAATAAGAGGGCCAAAAGTATGTTCTAGTCAAATACTGTGAGGACTCCAAGCCCACCGTCTATATTATCTTTCATCCAAGGATTTATTTGTGGAGAGAGACGTCTTCCATGAAGAAATATCCCTTACATCCATCGCGTCACTTCTGAATTTGCTTGCCCCTAACGATTTCCACTCATTTGCCTCTATTCCAGCTCTTGCTTCCAAAGATATTCCTATTGCTCAACCAATAGTCATTTTTCCCTTTATTCTAAATAGTGCAAAGGATATCTCCACTTCTCAAATCACACTTCAACAAGATATTTGCTCCAATGAAGCGTTTTTGTTTGATCGACAAGAAGAGACAATGGTTTCTCGTGTTTTAAAAGATTGGTACTTAATGAGCTTATAACTATTGTTACCATCAAAACACCTAAATAGTGTGTTGCTGCATTGAACAATGCTGCACCTAGGCTATAGGATCTCGGAGAGAGTCATGGCAAGACCCAATTATAAATAAATCAAGCTCTCACTGCTCAACACAAGATCCCACTACCTACAAACAAGCCAAAGAATACCCTCACTAGGAAGATGCAATCCAAGCAGAATATAATACTCATGCAGAATGACAATTGGGTACTTGTTCCTCATTCCAAACATGTGAGCATAGTAAGATGCAAATGGGTCTACAAAACAAATTATAATGCAGATGCTATTGTTGAAAACACAAGGTATGACTTGTTGCTCAAGGATTTTCATAGAAGGGAGTTGACTACAACAAACCTTTGCTCTTGTTGCTTGGATCAATACTATTCACAAGGTACTCTTTCTTGCTGCCTCCTTAAAGTGGAAGGTCCATAAGATAGATGTGAAGAAAATGTTTCTTCATAGTGACTTACATGAAGAAATCTACATGGAGCAACCTCATGGTTTTAACTTTTTAGTATGTCAATGACACTATTCTTGTTTGCAGATTGAAGAAATAATTATATGGGCTCAAGAAAGTCCCATGAGCATGGTACGAAAAAATTCATTTTTTTCATATTTTCAAGTTTTGTTCATTGTGGGGGGATTAAGATCTCTATGTGTGCTACCAAGATGGCCACAACATCACAATTATATTGTATTTTGATGATATGATCATTACCAAAAACTTGTCCCCTCTCATTTGCAAGGTAAAGATCAAGCTCCAATATTCCTTTGACATGACAAACATGGGCCTTCTTAATTATTTCCTTGAAATCAAATCTCTCAGGCTCCAGCAAGTATTACACCGTTGCAGCCACAATATGCCTTGGATCTTCTTCAAAAGTGTAGTCTTCTGGCCTGCAACAAGGTTTTCACACCTCTCCGTACAAGTACCCAACTTAAGATCAATCTAACCCCTAAACCTGCCTTGGTAGATCCTACTCCCTACAAATCTTTTAAGGGTGGTCTTACCCATCTCACTCATACCAGGCAAGATATTTCTTTTGCTGTCAATATTTTATCTAGATTCATGCAGATGCCTTGCGCACGTCATCTTCAGGATGCCAAGCATATCCTTCAAGTCGTCAAGGGTATGCTTCAGCTTGGCATTTATTTCATAGCAAGTACTAACCCCACATTGATTAGTTATCGTGATGTTGACTATGCTAGTGATTTGGAAAGTTGGAAGAGTACTTTTGAATACACTTTCTTTTAGACTCAAGGTCTGTTTGTTGGAAGACCAAGAAGCAAAGGCCAGTTTCTCTCTACAATAAAAGCAGAATATTGCAGTGCCAAAGAAACAGCGTGTCAGATCATTTGCTACGAACTATTCTTCTTCTACATGTGATTCCATAATAGGGCCCTAGTAACATTCACATTGAGTATGAGTGGCAATCAGATGATTTATAATTTTGTTCATCATGAAGGCACAAAGCACATCAAGATTCACTTGCACTATGTGAACCAGCTCTGTCAAGAAGCAAAAGGTTGATTTCTTGCTTGTCCTATCACAATCTTAGCTAGCAGATATCATCACCAAAGTTTCCCACTGATACATACCTCAATCTTTGAGTCTTGTTGGGCTTCAATAGTTGCACTAAAGGATGATGAGCAGCAAAATTCTACATGAAAAAGTTTGCCAAAACTTGGAGTGGGTGTTGGAACTTGTGTAATCTTGAATTTTAGTTTTCATTATATGTTCTTGTCCCCAAGCCCACCTGAAATGATGTGTAATATAATATTGGGTCAAGTCAGCCCCGTCGTATACCAATGACTTGGATGGGTATATATACACATCCCAGCCTCATTGTTTTTCATGTTGCTCATTCATATTTTAATATCCTAAGTATACTTACCTATGGGCTTCTTCAAATTCTCTGTTGTATTTGTTTATGTTGAAGCTTCATCACTCCATTCCTAAAGCATTTTATACACATCCTCAACTCCTTGATTTCGCTTCTCCTTTTGTTCATAAATTTTGTCAGATTGAACTCCAACTTTTTTTGGAAATAAATGTAGACAGCAATATGCTATATTAATAAATGCTTTGTGTTGACTTTGTTACGTTGTCAATTATCAGCATAGGTACTGTGAGTCATAGTTTAAAAACTTGGCAAGTTACACACACTCAATAGCTGAGTTTCTGCCAAGAACATGCCTAGATTTTTGCCAAGCTTCTTTAAATGACTTGCCAGAAACTACTCAGCTAGCAAAAAGAAATTCAAAGGCTTTTTCCAGGTTGTGGATTTGAATGCTTTTCAACAATTTTCCCAGCTATGTGTTCTCTAAATTCATTTCTCAAGCCTTTTAACAATATTGTAACTGTTACTTGATATTTTTAATTTACTTTATGAATTTATATGTATCTTTAATTTCCCAAGTGTTTTGCCATGTCCCAAGCCCAAGTCCAGAATTTGGCCTATCGAGTTTTTGCTAAATCTGAGTCAAAAGCTATGTTGTACGTTACATCATCATTATAAATAGTTAGACCAACAGTTGTGTCTTAACTAATAACTGTTGGTCCTCTAACAGTATTTTCAATATCAGGGTAAGGGCACTGATCACGTGACAGGCTGTCCCTGTACTGCTAAGCATTGTACTGAGCACAACCTATGAAATAAAATTATTATTCTCTATATTCTCTGCCATTGATCATTGGTATAAATTATGCCTCCAACCTAAGTCACAAGATTCGGCAATTTTCTGCCTAGGGGTTCGAAAATCGTCGAATTTCCTGAAAGGATTTCAAATTCGAACAAATTCGTCCAAATTCGCTAATTTTGGACATTTCGTTTTAAAGCGTTTTTTAAGGTTTTTTTTTTTGGTTTAAACGAAGCAGACAAAAAAAGCTCCGCCAACTCCCGATGACTATTTGTGACTCCACCGACTTCATTTATAATATATGACATGCGGACTCCCGACGACTTCGTTTATTATATATGACATGCGACTCCCAACGTTTATAATATCGCTCTGCGGCTCTGCAAATAGGGACATCTCTGCGGCTTTGTTCTGCTCCCGACGAATATCAACAAATATCTGCGGCTCTGCTCGGTTGAAATGAATATCAGAAGCTTATATCATCTGCATAGGGAAAGAGAAACGAATATCATTTTCATTTCCAGCTCTGCTCTGCTCCCGCCAAATATCAACGAATTTGCAGCTTTGCTCTGCTCGGTTGAAGGAATGGTTTTAACTTTTAGGTTTTTTCAAATAAAATTTAATATTTAATTTTTAATATTTATTAAAATATTATTATTATTATTATATTTTTATTTTGTTTTTTAATTAAGTTTTTTAATAAAATTTAGATTTAAAATTTAATATTTATTAAACTATTAATATTATTATATTTCTATTTTGTTTTTTAGTTATAAATTTTTTAATAAAATTTAGATTTAAAATTTAATATTTATTAAATTATTATTATTACTATAGTTTTATTTTGTTTTTTAATTAAGTTTTTTAATAAAATTTAGATTTTTATTTTTATATTTTAAAAATAAAGTTAGTATTAAATTTTGTTTTCTCAATTTTAAAGTTAAAATGTATTATTTAAAATGTTTTTATGTTTATATTTTTTAAATAAAACTCTATATCTAAAATATTTTTATTTTATATTTTTAAAATAAAACTTGTATTTTTTTATTGTTATTTTTAAATTAAAATATAAACTTAATATGTTTTTATTTTATTTGTTTTTGAAACATGCAGATTGTAATTTAATGGCTCCCAAGAAATCAACTGCGGAAGGATGGAAACACGTGACCCGCAATGGTTCCGAGCTCAGGTGCAACTTGTGTCAAAAACCTTTTACCAGAACTTTAACAAGGGTAACGGACCATTTGCTTGGTATTACAAATGGTGCAGGAGGAGGTGTTACTGCATGTGACAAGATGACTTAAGAAATTAGAGCTGTTCTAGAGAAAGAGCAATCCTCTTCGATTGTAGGAAAGATGAAGCAGGCACAAAAGAAGCAGAGAATCGAAGAGGATGTGTCTAGATTCACATCTACTATGCCTTCCTCTATCAATGTGCCCAAGGTAGGTGGATTGAAAGAGAGTGGAACATTGAACAATTTTTGGAAACCAGCAGAAAAACATGTGGATGATGCATTGGCTGATATGTTTTATTCAAATGCCATTCCATTCAATGTAGCCAGGAGTCCACATTTTCAATGCAATTAAAAGAGTTTCAGAGTTTGGCAAAGGGTACACACCTCCCACTTCAGAGGCTATCGGAACAACTCTTTTGCAGCGGTCAAAAGATAGGGTGACTAGTCAATTAGCTGAGATCAAAGCCTCTTTGAAGGCAACAGGTTGCACTATATTGAGTGATGGATGGTCAAATAAATGTCAGAGGCCGTTGATTAAGGTTTTGGTGGCTTGTCCTCAAGGTGTTGTGTTCTTGAAGGTGATTGACACCATGAATCATAAGAAAACTTCAGAGTATATTTTTAAAATATTAGAAGAAGCCATTCTTGAAGTGGGGGTGGAAAATGTGGTTCAAATGGTAACTGATAGTGCAGCAAATTGTGTGGGAGCTGGGAAGCTGATTGTAGAAAAGTATCCACAAATATATTGGAGCCCATGTGCAGCCCATTGTTTAGATTTGTTGCTTCATGACTTGGCTTAATTCCCATGGGTGCTTGAAGCAATTGATAGAGGAAGATCAATTGCTAATTTCATAAGAAATCATCGTCTCACATTGAGTCTTTATAGGCAGCAAGCATCTAGGGAGTAGTTGAGTCCTTGTGAGACAAGATTTGCTTCATTTTATATCACTTTGAAAAGAGTGGTTGAAGAGAAAGCAGCTATAAGGTCTGTTATTTGCGACAATGACTGGGAGAATTCAGCTCTTTCTAAAGGTCCTAAGGGGAAGATGATAGAGCAAATCATTTTAAACAGCAATTTTTGGGAAAGTGCATCAAAGGTTTTTAATGTATGTGGACCGATTATTGATGTGCTCCGTATGGTTGATGGTGACACCCCTTGTCTTGGCATGCTTTATGAGAGCATGGACCGTTGTAAGGAAGCTATTCAAAAAACACTCAATAATGTGGAAGCAGACTACATAGAGATATGGGAAATAGTCGATTCTAGATGGAAAATGATGCATACACTTTTACATGCAGCAGCTTGTTATTTGGAGCCTAAGCTATTTGACATTGATAGACAAACTGATTCTGAAATTATGGCAGGGCTTTTAGAAGCCATTGAGAGGCTTGAACCAAATCCACTTGTGGCAAGTCTAGTTAGAGATCAATGTTGGAAATACAAGACAGCAGAAGGGATATTTGGAATGGCATCAGCTAAATATGACAGGGCACGAGTGGAAATACATGGGTATAGATGGTGGAGTGTCTCTGGAGCACATACACCTGCACTACAATACTTTGCTATTCGAGTTTTGAGTCAGGGAGGAAGTTCATCAGCTTGCGAGCGGAATTGGAGCTGCTTTGACCACATTCATTCCAAAAAGAGGAACAAGTTGCTATCTGGAAAGTTGGGAGATCTTGTTTTTATTCGTAGTAATTTACAATTGTTTATGAACAATTCAGCAAAAGATTCATCTTCTTCACAACAAATTTCAGAAGACTCAACAGTTGCAGCAGATGAACCTAACTTTTTGGATTGATGGATTCAGTCATGCATCTAGTGATGATGATGCTACATCATCTCACCCAAGTCTTCTTGATGACTTGGAGTTGGAACTTATTTGAAGTGCTCATGATGACTTGGAACTCTTTTGAACATTGAAGTGCTCGTGATGACTTGAAACTTTTTTGAAGTTTTAGTTTCTTGACTCTTGATTGTCACTTTTTGACAAGAAAAACATTCGCAATCATGATATCGTATGTTTCAATTTCTTATGGTTTAAAGCTTACTATGGTTTACTATGGTTTATAAATGTGGCATCTATTTACCAATGTTTTCTGTATTTATTATGTATATTTTAAAAAAATCAAATTTATGCTAAGGCGAATTTAATTTACGAATTTTTTTTCCAATTTTTTCCTTGCCGAATTTTTTCCGAATTTCATCCTTGCCGAATTCGAATTCGAATTCGAACCTTCTGACTTAACTTCCAACCAATCTTTCTATATTTGTTATATTGATAATCGTTGACAAAAATGCATGTTATAATATAAGGTGGGTGACTAACACAGCCCACCAAAAAAGACAGCAACAAATATCATAACAAAATATAACAATATCAGCTGTCACAAAAACAGAATATGGGTCAGTTGACAGGCCCAACCCAACCAAAAAATACACTTATACCAGTATTACAAGCCAGAAGTCATAAAGAAGTATCAGGTAACACAAAGGACAGCTACAACAGACTCTGATTATTCCCAGCAGCCTGTGATACTATTCCTGCAATGATACATATAAAAGTCATAGGTACCAATAACAGGATCAGCCATATCTGCAGACCCTAAATCTTTGACCACCAGTTCAAACCGAGGCTCCTTCTGACTATCCACATCATTATCAGGTGTCTCGGGGAAGTTACAATTATGTGCCTTCATATACTCTTTTTGGAACTCCATATACTCTTTGAGATCTTTCTCATTAATCTGCCTTCTGTAATGAGGCCAAAAGAGGGCCCTTTTCATTTCTCTCTTGTTTACAATAGTCAGCCCTTCTTCCAACAGAAATCAACTTCTATTTTACAACTTGCAATTTGTTTTATAGTCAACACCATGCATGTGGCAGTCAACTTCTGCAGTTTAGGGCAATTATAAGAAAATCCATTCTGTGAAACCACATGTGCCAAATCTATAAGCCACAATCATGAAGCTTCCACATGGCAAAAGCATACAAACCAATAAACTTGCCTTGAAACAATTGAGATTGTAAGATAGTATTCCCCTACATTACTAATTTGCTTGAAAATTACTGAAGAAGTTGCTCTCCACAAAATCAATTTATTTTCTACCACCAACTATTCTTCAGCCTGGGGTGTTAGGGGAGGTTCTAAGTAGAATCAACTACCTCCTAGGACTGTCCAGCCTGACCTACTTAGCCCTGGACTCTCATTGATCAGCAATCTCAGATTCTGTATCGGTACTCCAACAGTGATTGACGGTAATATTGTTGACTTCTCCAACGTATTCTAGAGTACAGATACCTGATGATTTTCGCTACCTACATGGGATGCCAGTTTTGGTCTTCTTTTGCTTCCACTAATTTGTGGGGTCTTCCCCTTGCACATCTCTTTATACTTGTACTTGTTTTGGGGTTACCATTTTAGGTTTAATCCTGCTTTTCTATTTCTTTGTTTTCTTGCTTTTCTTTGCTTTATTCTGTTTGCTTCGTGTCTAGGACACGTTTTGCCTGAGTATAATGTCCCCTTCTCAAGCATAACCTGTTTGTGAACAATTAGCCTATTTCCGAGTTTTCCCGTAGGCTAATTGGTGTGCAAGGGAGAACTCCAACATTCTTGGAGAGGACAGGTTTGATCAGGTGATAGTTTTGCTCATGGCTACGAGTTCAGGAGATCTTGGTAAGCCCCTTGAAGCTTTCAGAATGCGATTCCAACCTTTTGGGAGCTCTCCACACTTATTGGAGAAGCAGGCTATTTTTAGATTGACACCAAGTTGGTTCAATGCATCATCCTAAGTCCCCAGGAGCATTATGGTATGATCAGAAGTTTGTGTTTGTTCCGTTTTGATGCTTTCCGCAAATTGGATGAAGAATTTAATTATTAAATAATTATAACTTAAGTTGTCTTAAGAAGGAAAAATCAAACAAGCAACTAAGGTATAATTATTTAATCAAACGTGTTTTAAGTTGTGCCTTCAGGAGGGGTGCTAGGCACAAAGGGGAATCATGCTCACATAAAGATTATTATTTATTTTCAAAAAAGAGTTTTGGAAGGGAAAAAAAAAAGTAATATTATATTCACTCCAAAAAGTTATAAAAGGGGAGTTGGAGCTCATTGTTGAGCTTAGCTATGTTATGAATTTGTTTTTGCATATGGAGAGAACCTGTGTTCATCTCAAAATTTCTTGAGGATGAAAACCCTCTTGAAATTACTGGTTTCGGGGACGAAAACCCCCTATCTAGTCTTGGTAGTTTCATTTCAGGAATCACAAGTGTGATGCAATGAATGAATTTGATGTATTTTCAGTTTGATGCTTTTGGGTGTGAATTCGATGATCATTTTGAGTTGTGATTTCAGTTTTGGCTTAATACTGATATTTTTTCGGAGTTTGATGTGTTTCTTCGAGGAGGTTGCACTCTTCTAGGCGCCATAAGAATTACTTGCTGAAGATCCAAATCTTTTCTATTGACTGAAAGACTTGTTTAATCCAGGCACAGGGTTTAAGGAGTATTTTCATTGTTGTTTCAAGAGTTTAAAGGCGCTAAACCCTGCATACTTGCTGCCCATACACATCTAGGGCAGGCCGTACTACTGTTGGGCTGGGTGTGAGTGCATGAGGCTTGAAACGCCTCCTCTTTGGGGCATATTCTGACTTGTATGGTGGCGCCCTAAGCTTGGGGTGTTGAAACATGAACTTTGGAAGTGGACATTTGCAGGTTGATGGTTTAATGTGTGATTTGATCTGCTGGTAGGGATTAAATCAGTGCTGCAGAAATTGTATCAAACCTGCAAAGCTCTGTTTGACAGTGGTTTTTAGTGTGATTCAGCGTGTTGTGGCTTCTATCTTCATCATCTACAGCTGTGCTTCATTCGGTATGAATTTGCTTTGGTTTAAGATGATTTTCAGTGCCATATTATCATGATATTTGTTGCAGCAGTGTGCTCAGTCTGAAATCAGAATAAATAAGTTTATTATTGCAGCTTTACTTCATTGTTATATCTAATACTAGTTGCAATATACATTGTTTATAAACCTTGGATGGTAGTACCGCCAGTGGTCTTGTGATTTATGCATTTCATGTTTATAATAACTGGATGGTTTACCAACAGTTTCTATAGCATTTCTTTCAGCCCATTTTGGCATTGAACAAGCTTGCTATACATCAAACATTTTGGTTTGAGCAAGCTTAGACATTCTGCCAGTGGATTGCATGCATGCTAGTCCACTGAAGAGGTGTAGATTAGGTCGGCATTGCCGCCTTGCGTGCCTTCGTTTTGTTTGCATAAACACACTCCACTAAGTAAGTGTAGAGGTGGTTAGCTCTGTCGCCTAGTGTGCATCAGTATGTGTTGCACTGGCACACTTTGTTGAAGGAGTGAAGATAAGGTCAACTTGCCACCTTGTGTACCATCGTGGAGCATTCAATGTTTGCATTTATCAAAGTAGCTATGTGGTCCAAAGCACCGTATGCTCTCACCTTGCCCACACTGGAATCTTGGTGATCAAATGTGTTCAGACATTGCATTTGCATTCCTTATTATCAAAAATTAAAAAAAATTAAAAAATTGGGGGTGTTTATTACACGAGTACTTTGCAATTGTAATTGATGTATGTTCCAGTCCCTTTGACCCATTTGTTCATTTGTTGACATTAATATAATTACTTCTTTCTTTCTCATTTTGTTCATTTCAGGTGTTGAGATTTTGCATTGTTTCAATGTCTATATGGTCTTCTAGTACCGCTTGCTTGAGTTCTAACTCATGTTTTAAGTGTGCATTAACAATTTTTTCTTTCCCACTAGAGGTTCATAAGCCTTAGAAGTTAGAAGAGTTCCTACAAGATGAACCATGCTTCCTCCAAGCATTCTCTAACCTGAAACCCTTAGCCCTAGAATTCCACTATGGATATTATTGATCCTACATTAGCCCTCTCATAGTTTAAAAACTCAACAGGCAACTCACCCACTTGCAAGTCATTTAATGCCCGAGCTGATTTACTTTCGGAAGTTTGTTCGACTTCCCGGATAGCTCTCCAAGATTCTTGGAGGAGCCGTCTATTTTTAGAAAGTCACCTAGAAGGCATCGTTGTTCATCCCAAACCCTGTGGAGCATGTTGGAGTTTATTTAGCAGTTTAGTGAAGTTTGGGATTTTCCGCAAAAAGTTATATTTTAATGAGCTTATAATTAATTATTTGCACTTAAGACTTATAAGTTGGCAAATAATCATAAACTATAAGGGTATGATAGCTCATTTTAAAGGGGAAAGTTAATCTTTTAATTTGTCACATAAAAGTGAAGGCTGAAGGGGTAAAATATTGGAGTTGAGAGAAAAAGTAAACTATAAGGTTATGATAGCTCATTTTAAAGGGGAAAAGTTAAATCTTTTAATTTGTCACATAAAAGTGAACGCTGAAGGGGTAAAATATTGGAGTTGAGAGATAAAGTAAATTTTCCTATTTTATAATTCACTTTTATTGTGCAAATCCCTAAAAGATGCCTATAAAAACAGGTTAAGAGCTCATTTGGTGGGTGATGCTTGTTGAGATATTGTTATGTTGCAGGAATGAACCTGTAAGATCTTCATCCTTCTTGAGAACGAAAACTCTCTTGAAGAAGTCTAGTTTCGGTGATGAGATATCCACCCTAGCTGGACGAGGTAACTTCACAGCAGGAGTTGCACAGAGCCATCAATGGAGTTCGATTGTTTTGATCAGTTTGGAATGAATACCTTTTGGTTTGAGTGTTAGTGTTTGGAGTGAGTTTTTTGGTGTGGTTTGTGAAATTTGATTTGTTTCTTGCATTATTCCCTTAGAGGCCATATAGAACCAGCCGTACTTGTGCAAGGGAATATAATAGAGGGTGCTTGAATGCATGGTCATCACATTGTATGAGGATTGTAGTCTCTTTGCAGCGTCGTAATGATCAGTTCTAGGCGATTTTTATAGTGTTTGCTGCCGTTAGACTCTTCTAAAACCCTGCCGTACACCCTACAGGCCGTACACCTTGTGGAATCCAAATATCTTGTTCATTGAGGGTTTTGAAATGCTGTATATCAGAGGTTGAATGAGTGTGGACTGTGACCTGATTGCAAGAATTTGTAGACTGTTTGCTGCTGAGTTCAATGTCATGACTGGGTCGGACTTACTACTGGACCATACCAGGCCAATCTGGGACGTAAGCTGTTTCTGAGCAAAGTGCTGCATATTGTAACTCTCATTCACTGTTATCTTGGGTGCCTAGCATGGTATTGTGTGGAACCATGAGTATGGGGTTGGAGACTACGTTGAGGAGGCTGTGGTAAGCATGGATTTGACCATCGTGGGTGCTGTTACAGTCCTGTTCCAGCTTCTGTATCAGACCAAACCAGCGACCAGCACTGCCTTTATACTCTTCCTTGATGGGGTATAGCTATAAGTTATAACCACTCATTGGTGACCTTATGATATGTTTATATTTTCAATTCTCTACATTAGATATCGTTTATTATGCACTGTTGCTACAGCTGAATGCAAGACTACATCTAAGTTGGTGCTCTAACACTTCAGGGCCTTATTGTTGTAATGTTTTATCTTAATGCAAACTCTTGTAATGGCTTCCCACTGAATAAGCGAATGTGCCAATTAGATTAGTCTATTTTGCTTTGTAATGGCTTCCCACTGAACAAGTGGATGTGTCTTTTCTTTCAGTACTTCTAAGCTCAGGTTCCCGCTGAATAAGCAGATGCACCTAGATTTACTTTCATGCATAGCTCAGGTTCCCGCTGAATAAGTGGAAGCACCTAGTTTACTTTCTTGTACTTTCCCACTGAATAAGTGGATGCCCACTGAATAAGTGGAAGTTTGTTACTTCAGTTGGTTTATAATTTTGACTCTAAAGCACTTGTATGCTCTCACCTTGCCCACGTCGGGATCTGGGTGATCAGAAAAGTGTGGAAGAACATTGCTCTTAACATTCAGTGTTGTCATCTTGTGATTTTCAAAAATAAATCACGGGTAGAATACTACAATTCACCATATTGAATCTGAGCTTCTTAGAATTTTGTTATTTATGGGATGAAAATTCAACTTAAAATTAACTGCCATGAATTTGCTATACATGTTTTTACCACCTGTTTTGGGTGGGTTGGAATATTTTCACCCATGGTAACATACATCCCCCAATAAATCAATAGCCTAATTAAGTATAATGATGTTTAAGGCTGACAAATATGTGGTTAGTTTAATCATAGTTAGCAAACTCGTCGAGTACTTGGCACAACTCACGAGTTTTTTTTTTGCAAAATGATTACTCACCATAAAAACTCTCCGATTTTCCACACCGAGTTTTCAGAAAGTATTGATAGTGAAAATTGGTGAGAACTCACTAAGTTTTGGCAAGTCTGACAAGAAAACTTGTGTGATGCCAAAAAATCCTCCAAAGATGCTAAAAACACAGGTTAAACATTGAAAAAACATGGTTTTTTGCCTATTTAGTTATTATGAAAATGTAGTGTGTCATGAAGGTCTGTGTGGTTTTGAAGGTCTTCATTTGGGTTTGGTTGTGACGGCTCTGCCCCTCAACCCTAACCTATAACACAATAGGACTATTGCCCCTAAACCCCACGAGGGGCACTGCCCCCAGACCCTCGCCAAACTCATTGGATACATTTTGTAGCTGTATTTTGCATAAAATTTATGTCTTTTTCAAAAATTTATGTATTTTTCAAGTCGCCAAGTTTTGTTATGTTTTGCCAAGTCGGAAATTTTTGGTCTACTGAGTCCAAGTCAAGTCCGAGTTACAAGAGTGACTTGGCTACGACTTGATAAGCTGATTTTTGACCCGGACTCCGACTCGATGCTTATACTCGGCCAAGACTCAACAAATAGAAAAAACCATGAAATATAGAGAATTTCATGGAGTTAAAATTTTTATCGTCCACCCTTCAATAAATAAACTTTTATCACATGACTATAAAGACCGATTTTCATTGAAGGAAACAATATTGTTAAATATACAAATATTGTCAAGTGTACAAAACTCGTGGATTATGATATCCATGGCATCGAAAACAAAAATCGCAATATGGAGTCATGGACTATGGTAGAAAGGAGCTTGTATTGCTCAGTCGAGCATTGCTAGCTCTATGTGGAGTCATGCGCTTGTATCTCAGACAAGTCTACAAATGCTACTACAGCCATAGGAGCATTACTTAGCGTAAGGATTGACACAACAAACTAGAAGTATAAACATAATTCAATTACTTGGCATTTAATTGGGAAAAAGTCGAAAGAATAAAATAATGTTACTTTTCCATCCAATATGGCCCAAAATTATTTTTATTTTTTGCTTTTTAAACCTAGAGCAAAGATTAGGGGGTAATGCCCCCAACAAAGTCAAGTCTTATGTCCCCTTTTTCAAAATAGAGTCATGGAGAGGACCTCTTGTTGGCAAATGGTCAGCGCTCCCCGTGGGATTCGTGACATGGACTAACCGCCTCCCGTGGATTCATTAACTCTGGCACTTGTATCGGAAATTGATGGGTCGACCTTTTGGTTTAACGGCAATCATGGGCCAACAATTGGTATTAGAGCCAAAGGTCACAGGTTCGAATCCCCCCAAGTAATGCTGGGGGGAGTTTGTTGGCAAATGGTCAGCACTCCCGTGGGATCGTGACATGGACTAACCGCCTCCCGTGGATTCATTAACTCTAGCGCTTGTATCGGAAATTGATGGGTCGACCTTTTGGTTTAACGGCAATCATGGGCCAACACCTCTAACCTATTCCATTTCTCGTAGGCTAAGAGAAAAAATAACGGAAATAAATTGTAATATTATTTTAAGTACGGCCCTATAATTTTAATTTAAGGGGCAACTTAAATAATATTATTAAAATAAAATAAAAAGTGTTTTTAAACACTAGTATTAAATAAAACTATTTTTAAATACTAAATATAAAATAAAATTAAAATAATACTTTTAATACTATTTTCGAGGGAATTTAATCATGGGCCCAATTTGGAAATGTTAAAAAGGGGGTGCTTGACTTCCAGTTGATCATCAAGGTTTCATTTGGCATTTTCATTGTGAGCTTTGGCATTTGAGTTTTGGCATCCAAGGATGAGAACCCTCGACTGTTTTCAATGATCCAGGAGTATGAAAACCCTTTTGGCTCTCGTTTTCCTTACATGACGTTGAAAACACCTGTCTTTGGCATTGGCAAATTCCACTTAAGGTTTGCATGTTGTTCTAATTCAGCGATTTGTGCAAAATTTCAAAGTCTTAACGATTTGGATTTGCAAGCAAATATTTGTTCATGATTTTTGGAAGTGATCTAGCTGAGTTATTGATCACTTTTGTTGCTGATCACCCAGTTTTCAGACTGTTTGGGAATGTGCCAGCCTTTGTGAGATCCATACAACCAGGTCGTACACTTATTGTAGCATTTTTGGGAGCCGTACAGGTTGAAGAGAGGTTATTTTCTGTTGTGCAACATTTTTCATTACTTATACCAGCCACTCACAGCCCCAAAAACCTTGTTGCAACTGTACATATTCAGTCCCAACCGTACCATACTGCCATACCGGTCATTTGAAGGGATTTTTGCAGTCATACAAGTCTGATTATTGATTTCAAGGTTTGATTTGCAATGCGCCAACAGGAGTTCAAAATAATTTGATTGGCCTTTTCAGAGCCCCGCTGCGTCCGTACAGCTGTTGTACCAATCCATACAGGCCTGCAAAGTCATCATCACAGCTATATCATCCAGCCATACCACTTCAAGGAGGTCCTTGTGAGTTAAAATTGTCATTTTCATATCTATAATATGTTTCAGAACATGATTTCAGTCTTGTAAACATTTTTCAGCAATTGCAAATTAACAAAATCAGGCATTTGAGGGTTTCTAAATTCATATTTGAATTAGATCTGAGTATTTGGAGTAACCTAGGGTTTGTACTAGAAATTATATTTATCTCTAAGTTGCACGGTTCGCCTACCAGAGGTGCGGGTGCGGTGCGGCTCGGGTGCGGGTGCCCTGTGGGTGCGGGTGCGGGTGCGGTGGAAGGGGGCTGGGTGCATCCCGGACGCACCCGGGTTCGCTAGGTTCGAACCCAGCCTAAAAAAAAGAGAACCCGCATAGCACCCGAAACGCACCCACGCCCCCATTCATTTTTTTTAAAAAAAATTTCAACTTAAACATCAATTTTATATTTTTTTAAACATCAGAGAGCGAGCACACTTTTTCAGCGAGTGCCGCGAGTGGCAGTGGTATTGGTTGTGGTTCTTCAAATGATCCTGCTAATGTCCAAGATGATGATGATGATGTGGAGGATTTAGCAAATCCATATGATGATTGACACTTGTCATTTGACATTGAAACAATGAAAATTGATTGTTGAACATGATATTATTATTTTGAATCTTGTTATTGAACTTGAAGTTCGAGTTTTATGTTTTATGATATTCAAGTTGATGGTGGTTTTGTTGATTATATGATGCTATGTGGTATTCTACACTTTATTCTTGCAATTCTACATTTCATTCTTGCTTCTATGCTTAATTTTTTTGCATATACATATATTTATATATATATATATATAAAAAAACGAACCCAACCCCCAAAAAAAAATTTGGCCAAACCCGCACCCGCACCAGAACCGACAACTTAGATTTATCTAGAATTGGTTCAGATTTGACATGTGATGTGTTTGAGGGTTTGATCAAGTGTTTCCAATTATTTGTTTTCAAATTTTATTTGTTGTTCCAATTTATTTTGGTTTTCAAAATCCATAAATTTAAAAAAATCGCAAAAAGGGCACTCCCCATCGCAATATAGGGCGGGATCAAAGGGCAGAGCCCCTGCCACCAAGCTCAAATTAAAGCCTTCGATACCACACAAACCTTCATGGCACATCATTTTTCATAATTTTATTGTTTTTGGACAACCTTCAAAAGTCCTCCAAACCCTTCAAAAAACACTTGACTTTCACACTTTTATGTTTGAGCATTTTTAATTTTTTCTTCTTTTTTTCCTTGATTTTTATTGACTTGGTCGAATCTTCCCAACAGGGCTTGCCGAGTCCAACAAGTCTGGCAGACTTCGCAAGTACCCAGGTCATGAATCCCTGGGACCCATTTTGACTCGCTCGTCTTGGGATTTGTCAAGTCTTTGTTGAGTCTCTGCAAGTCCTATAACATGGCTTTTTCGTTTTTTAAATTTATGAAATAGATTTATATATAAATCAAAGGAAATAGATACAACTTAGTTTTAAAAAGAAAGATGGAATAGAATCACGTCTTAAAGACATGCAAATTGGTAGAATTGGGAAACAAAGTAGCACACGACTTCAAATAGGTCAAAGCTATAAAGCTTGTTCTCAAAGGGGCTTCTGGTGTTAGTGCATCATTTTATTTATGCTTTAGTTTATTATGCTAGCACCATCTTGCACGTTAAGATAATCTTGTTTAGGTAGGTCTTTACTTAGAGGTATTTTCTTAGGGACATAACTTGCTATATTTAGCAAGTGGTTGTTCGTTAGGACTCATCACTTGGTGACTTCTCACTTAGTAGAACTTGTTAGTTAAGACTCCTCATTTTAACATTATTTCATTCATATAGATATATGAATGAATTATGAAATGTACTTTCAATTCTATTATTTAACTTAATTTTAGTATCAAGTATCAAATATATTTTAAATTTTGCATCATCACTAATGTATATTATATATATATATAGATACACACACACACACAAGCGTACCCGTACTTAGGGGAAAAATTGCATACCAAATCCCAAAGCCGAGCCCGTTCCTATACCTGTACTCCTACCTGCAACTTAGACCAAAGGTAGAAATAGCAATGCTTTCCCAACATCTACCAATGTTGCAACCAAATTTTTCATTAGGTTCTTTGGGAAGCTTAGTTTCCTGAATTAACAAGATAATAGGATTAAGATCTTTAATCAATCTTCTAACAATATTATGTCTTTGTATGTTGACAAGCCCTCTTACATTCCAGGAAATAATCATGATTGAAAAAGATGAGGGAGGGATGAAACCACTTGAATTAAAAGACCCAATGCCAACAGGTGTTCTACTAAACGTTTGGATTTATCATGGTCAATCTTACAACCTATCTTGAGTGCATCTTGTCTCCCCTATTTTTTATTCTAACTCTATTTAATACCCAAAGCTCAGGTTAAAGGATGTTCATTCTTATTTTCTTTAAAAGATTCTAATTTCAAGTTATCTTATGGATGAAAAATAGAATGATTTTCTCATTTATCAAAGTCCATAACAAGGGTTTCAGGCACATGTTCAAGCTTATCAAAGGCAAGAAGAGTTTCCTAAACTTCAAGAGTTTAAGAATTATTAGGGATTAAAAAAGGGTTCTTGGCAGAAACACCTTGGCACCAAAGGAGCATGGTGGGCATTAGCAATTGCAGCACGCATATAAGGAAACTCCCCTAATTTTCTACCATCCTTGGTTTTCATCTTGATCATACTGAAATATGGTAGGTATTTCCCCTAGAATAGCAAACTTATTTTTATTTTGAGTAGCAACTTTAGTTCCTCTAGGGTTTGGAGGAGGTTGAGCTTTACCTTTCCTACAAGCCAAGGTGAAACCATCAGCATTAGAAGAACTAGCAATAGACCCTTGATTATCTTGTTGAATTCGTTGTTTACCCTTTCTGTCTTCTTGTGGCACTTTCCTCGAAGAATCATATAATTTTAGTTGAAGACAGTCCCGAAATAGATGTCCATAACGATGGGATTCCCTACATTTGAAAGGAATGGCTTCACAATCAAGGTCTTGATGCCAAACAAAATCCCCCACCTGAATATTAAGAGCCTCTAGCAAAAGATTATTTAAATCCAATTCAACACAAATTCCAACATAACTAGAAATTTTTCCTCCATGCTAATCTAAGGTACCCAAAAAGGCATCCAATGAATTACCCAATACTTTCAAGGATTCATCTTTCTAGAAAATCAGTGGCAAAGCAAATAAATGGATCCAAAATAGAACCTTGGAAGGGAGTTCCATTGTTAGGATAAAATTTAGATGCCGGGCTTTCATGAAAAGACCAGCATTCTTGAAAAAATAAGGACCTCCTTCAAAAATTCAAACACATTACTAAAGGAAACAAAAAAATACCCATTGGCAAACAGGGTAATCTCCATGTCTTATTTGATCAGCCAAGTGCTGTGTGCCCAATCCTCTATTATTTTCAGATTTAATCTAACCCCCATGAACTTACAGATGAGGGTATATCTCTAGAAAAAAACTAAATCCTCAGCCACAAAGTCAGGATTAAAACTAACTATTGGAATCTCCTTGCTTTGAGAAAGGCATCCATTGATTTTAAAATCATTAGCTTTTTCTCTTTCCAAATAAAATTGTTGTCTGAGTTAGATCCGTTAGAATACTCGCTACACTAGCTTCTTGCATGAAATGATTAACACAACAACCAAGCACAACTTGTTTGAAAGAAACCTTAAAGAGACTGATAGATTCATGTGGGTCGGCCATGAAACCCCCTATGATAGAAAAACCAGAAAAAAGGAGAAAATTGAACCTGCAAAGACAAAAAATAACACATGCAAGGCTGAAAAATAGCATGCACAGCCTGCCCTACAGCATGCAAAAACTCTCAAGGCTACTCGGAAACCCTTCAATCTTTTTCCCACCTTTTAAAATGTTCTATTAGACTTTGCATATTCGAACTTGCATCCAGCAATCCTTTGTTGAAACCTTTGAGCCATAGCCACTTCGTATCTCTCTAACACGCCTTTGGTGGCTCTGCAAGGCCTCCAACCCATCCAAATCAAGGAGCTCATTTTGAGGCATTACATGCCATGGCACTAGAGCCCTAGCTAAACACCATAGAATTGCAGCCTGCCCTACAGCCTGCAAGAACTCTCAAGGCTACTCGGAAATCCTTCAATCTTTTTCCCACCTTTTAAAATATTCTATTAGACTTGCTTATTCGAACTTGCAACCAGCAATCCTTTGTTGAAACCTTTGAGCCATAGCCACTTCGTATCTCTCTAACACGCCTTTGGTGGCTCTGCAAGGCCTCCAACCCATCCAAATCAAGGAGCTCACTTTGAGGCATTACATGACATTGCACTAGAACCCTAGCTAAATGCCATAGAATTGAAAGAGGAAGAAACCTAACAAGAAACAGCAATTTGTTACACTCCTGTCATGAGAACAATGGCAGTTTGCAATTGCAAACGATTCGGTGTTCGAATAAGGCATTTTAACCATGGGTTCACCCGAGTTCTGTGCAATTTCACCTAAGTTCGTCCCAACTGAATCCAGGCTTGTTTAACAGGACCCTAGATAGTCACACAAGTGAATCGATTTCGAATCTAGACCAGGTTTGAGTTGGATCCGAATCCAGCTAGGTTTTCTAACAAACTAGTAACTTAGTAGCTATGCAATAATTAAATTCATTTATGCTGCTTTTTAAAAATATTTTGCAACTATTTGTGTTTATTTTAAAAATTTGTATTTTTAATATGCCAAATTTTGCAGAGTCTCATGTCCAAGTAAAAATTTTGGCCTACGGAGTTTTTTCCAAAGCTGAGTGTTTGAACTATGGGCCCTACGATGGTGGTGCAATAGCTTGTGCCTTGCTAGAGCCTCAAGGCATTATTATCTTTAAATCTTTATCTCCAACTTTGATCTTCATTATTTCCTTGTTGCATTACATGGTCCTTCACTCACATTGCTTTTTCTACTTACATATAGATATATAGATTGCAGTTTACAAATTTTAGCTCCTCTTGTTACGTTTATATAGTATAGTGTTTAATATTTAATTGCTTCAAACAAAAAGTTTTTTTTACCCTCATATTTTGGAGTGTGATTGAATACACTTCAAGTCCCATCTACCTACTCCGGTCATTTGCCTCCCTTCTTCCCTCTCTTCCTTATCTCTTTGTTCCTTCTTTTTTGCTTGCTATATTCCTTCAATGGTCCCCAAGGATGCACCCTCCCCACCAGGATTTCCACCGCACCCACAGAGCAAGATGTCTCAAGGACTTGAGGACAAGAACAGAATGCCCCCTGTTGTCCCTAAACTTTTTTTTTATGAGAAAGTCCCAAGGACGCCCACCCTACAAGGTGAACATCCCTTCAATCCGAGATTCACAAATGTCCCAGGGACACACTACGGTCCCTCACGAGTAAACATGAAATTGCCAAAAAAATGTGCCTTTTATCAATGACACAATAAACCAGAAACGCTAACACTGCACCTTTAAAAACCGTTCATTTGATTTCATTTTACAAACTGTGGAAGAAGCGAAGTTGAAAACTAGACGGCAAATCATGATTTGCAGGTAGACACCTAAGTATTTTGGTTGCTAAATCTTATAAATTTCGTGGTTCAAATATTCTACTATAATTCACTCACTTGTTTTTTTTTTATTCTTTTGTTCTTGTTATCTTATTTAGTTTTCTCAAACAGTCGTTTGCTTTGATTCAAATGGAGAAACCTACTTAGGATTGTGATCACAATTCCAACAATAACATAATTCAACCTAGTATCAACTTGGGCCTTTCTTTTAATTGCAATTTTTAATTTTATTTTTTCTTGGATTGGTAAAAGACTAAAAGTTTGTTAAAAGACTCTACTTGGTACTTTGAACTTTGAACTTTCAACTTATAACTTACTTGAATATTTCAATTTGAAATAGATTTTGATTTTCAGCTACTCTGGGTATGAAGTATGATGATTCATGAATGATCATTGATACTCAAAAATTAATTATTAGTATTACATTTTGTCATTTTGATGTATGAATCATGATTCAACAATTTGAATTGGGCCTTAGCATTGTTCAATGTTTAGTTTAAGTTACCTGTATCTCTTTTTAGTTTTTTATGTAATGCCCACTGTAATGTCCCTTTCCACATAGTGAATAATCAAGAGGGAAATTTCTAGCCTTTCCATTCCCGGAGGTTAGAAAATTAAATATTTAATAAGGGAATAAGAGAATAATTAAATCTGAGCCCAAAAAGCTATAGTTTCAGTTTGATAGTATTTAATTATTCATTATGTTTTTTAGTGGGAGCCACTTTAAGTGAAGACTTCAGTCATTATGGCAAGGGCGATTTATTAAAATAGAAGCAAAACCTCTAAAGGGGATCACTGGCTTTTTTGTGAGGATTGTTTGGCTTTTTGGAGGCTATTAAAGGCATCGAGGGGTTTGGGAAGGATTATTATTGAAGATCATTTTTATTACTATTTCTCTCTCTACAAATTTCATTCACAGAAGCTCAGGACGAAACCCTTGGAAGCTCTAAGCTTTGGACGCCATCCCCAAAGCCATTTTGGTTCACATACTTATTACAGTGCTGCATACTTGGAATCAGATCCAGCCATTAGAGGTTCGCAGATTTCAGAGGAAAGAATCGAAGGTCTGAGACAGCATATCCAATCATTCATAGACAGGTCTGCAACCCTCCATTAGAGCCCTTCATAGGTACGGATTTGTGCTTTTTGCAACTTCACTCAGAATATGAATCAATGTATGAAGCCGTATAAATCAGAGTCACCTATGCATGTAATCAGATTTGATTTAATAAGGGTTTCGTCTGGGTGATAAATCTTGTCATTATTGTATGTGGGTGTTTTCTATTTTTCCTATGCATTCTTTTCAGGTTATGGTATTGAAAACATATGAAATCAGAAAAATACAGTGGGCAGAATTGTGATAGATTTGACAAAAGATATTTCAGTGGTATCAAAGCTGGTAATCTTGCCAACCTGTTGAGCATTGCATGTCAGGTTAGCAGTAGTTTAAGAAAAGGGTTACCGTTGCATGTCAGTTCCGCGCAGTTCTAGTTAGTGATCTTGCATTGCATGTCAGTTTGGTGGATGCCCAATATGAATCAATGTATGAAGCCGTATAAATCAGAGTCACCTATGCATGTAATCAGATTTGATTTAATAAGGGTTTCGTCTGGGTGATAAATCTTGTCATTATTGTATGTGGGTGTTTTCTATTTTTCCAATGCATTCTTTTCAGGTTATGGTATTGAAAACATATGAAATCAGAAAAATACAGTGGGCAGAATTGTGATAGATTTGACAAAAGATATTTCAGTGGTACTTCACTCAGAATATGAATCAATGTATGAAGCCGTATAAATCAGAGTCACCTATGCATGTAATCAGATTTGATTTAATAAGGGTTTCGTCTGGGTGATAAATCTTATCATTATTGTATGTGGGTGTTTTCTATTTTTCCTATGCATTCTTTTCAGGTTATGGTATTGAAAACATATGAAATCAGAAAAATACAGTGGGCAGAATTGTGATAGATTTGACAAAAGATATTTCAGTGGTATCAAAGCTGGTAATCTTGCCAGCCTGTTGAGCATTGCATGTCAGGTTAGCAGTAGTTTAAGAAGAGGGTTACCGTTGCATGTCAGTTCCGCGCAGTTCTAGTTAGTGATCTTGCATTGCATGTCAGTTTGGTGGATGCCCAAATGATTGCATGTTACTTTTGACTAATTTGATTTGATTCTATGTGCCCTAGAGGGATATCACCACACAGATATTACACCAGAAGCAGGTCAGGACAGCAAGAAGAAGGAGCTGATATTATCCCAGCTGAAGCAGAGATGGGTGAAAGAAGAGATGAAAGCCCGCCAAGGGATTTGCATAATCAGCTTGATGATTTCTTGACCACCTTTGCCCAGCAGCAGCAGCAGCTGCTACAGCAATTCCAGGATCATATGATTACAAACATGCGTCAAATGAGAGTGGATCATGCAAGATTGAGAAGATCAAGTAGTGATCACAACAGAAGCGATGTTGGACAAGGAAATCAAGGTAGAGTAGCCTCTAATGCTATTAGGACAACGAGCACAAGGTCTAATCAGCCTCTTTGTCCTACACTTTTGCCAAAGCAAACTGAAGAAGAAGCAATTCCAGAGGTGGAGGAAGAGACACACATCACTGATGATGTTATGGTGGCCTACAATGAATACAGAGCTCTTCCACCTGATGTAAGACAATTAATTAATCTGAATCAGTTTATGAATCAGCGGAAAGATAAAGCCAGATTCAGATTGGAAAGGCAAGACAGGGGACTCAGAAGACAAACAAGACAAGGCACTCAACCCCAGGAATTCAAGGCAAGGTCCCTGTACCAACTTTCGATGGAAGCGGGAAGATAAGTGTCCGATCATGGGTACATAAACTTGACACATTCCTGTCCTTGAAACCTATGGAAGAAGATAAGGCTATACAATTTGCTACGATGCATCTGGAGGGCGTAGCATATGAATGGTGGCACCATGGGTTAGTATCACAGGATCATGCCTTGATACATTCATATGAGGAGTTTGTCAATAAACTGATTGCATGCTTTGACCGGAAGAATGTTGAGGTTTATTACAGGGATTTGGCTTAGCTGAAGCAGGTTGGACATGTTGAGGCCTACATCAATGAGTTCCAGAAAATACCGATCATGGTTCCTGATATGATTGAGAGGCGGGTTATTATGTTGTTTGTCGAGGGTTTGAGTGACAGATTGAAGGCATTAGTGAAGGCTCATAAGCCTAGTACATTACATGATGCCATTGGCCTAGCCCTTGATTTGAAAACTACACCTCCCTTCCAGTCTCAGAGAAAGACCTTCCGTGGATTTCAGTCAAAACAAAAGGGTTTCAATCACCAAAAGAACACCCCACCGAACCCTGACCAGGAATCCAAAAATGAACTGCGCAGGAAAAAGTTATGCTTCAACTGCAAGGAGTCGTGGGAGCCTGGCCATCGTTGCCTTCGGAAAGGCAAGGTTCATTTGATCGAGGTCATCTCAGATGATGAGGAGCAAGATGATCATGAGATCCATGCCGGAGATGATAGTGGACAGGAGGAGCAACCTCCAGAGTTAGATTTGGAAAATACGGGAGTTAAGGAAACCCCCAAGAGTACCATAGCCTCATTATCTAGAGTCCCTAGACTTCATCCATTCCGTCTGAAAGGTGTCCTTAAGGGACAACGCATGGTCTGCTTGGTGGATAGTGGAGCCACGCACAATTTCATCTATAAGGGTTTAGTGGTGAAGCGTGGGCTACAGGTTGAGGAGTTTTCGGGATTCAATGTAACTGCAGCAAATGGTTTTCAGTTGAGTTGCACCAGGATGGTTTCCCAGCTTAGCATCCAGATTGGGGATTACACCTTGACTGATGACTTCTACGTACTGGGTATTGGTAATATTGATGCAGTTTTGGGATTGCAGTGGTTGCATTCACTTGGGAGGTACAATCAGGACTTCCGCAAGATGGAGTTAGAGTTTATGGTTGGAGATAAAAAGATTGTGCTAAAGGCTATGCCTGACGGTGGTCCTCGAGTAGTGTCAGCCAGGAGGATGGAAGCTTTATTCAGACATGGAGAGGTGGATTGGGCAGTACAGTGCTTTGTTTCTACCAAGCCTACCTCCGACAGCAAGCCACAATACCATGTTGACATCTAGACAATGTTGGATAAGCATAGTGTAGTATTTGGAGACATTCCTCCAAGTCGACCACCTGATCATGGGTTCAAGCACGTCATTGAGCTTGAGGAAGGGGCTAGACTAGTAATAACTACGCCATACCGACACCGGCGCCATTTTAAGGAGGAGATTGAGAAGACAATCAAGGAGCTTCTGAGCATGGGACACATCCGGCCCAGTTCTAGTCTGTTTGCCTCGTCGATTGTTCTAGTAAAGAAGAAGGCTGGGACTATGCGTATGTGCATAGACTATAGGGCTTTGAATAGGAAGACAATAAAGAACAAATATCCTATTCCCAGGATCGACGAGTTGATTGATGAGTTACACAGGGCCATGTATTTTTCCAAGATAGATCTTGATTAGCTTATCATCAAATACGAGTCCGGGACGACGATATTCATAAAACTGCCTTCCGTTGTCACTACTGACATTTTGTGTTCCTTGTCATGCCATTCGAACTCACAAATGCCCCAGCCACATTCCAGTCATGCATAAATCACACATTCTGTGAGCAATTACGAATATTTGTTCTGGTTTTCTTCAACGACATCTTGATATATGGCAGGACATGGGAGGATTATCTGCATCATTTGGATGTAGTGTTGAGTATCACGGAGGCTCAATCGCTTTATGCGAAGGCTTCCAAGTGTGAGTTCGGGATGACTGAGACACTCTATCTCGGACATGTGATTGGGGCTGATGGTGTGAAAGTACACCAAGAAGAGAAGATACAGGCAATTCTGGACTGGTCGCCACCGAAGAACATATCAGATTTGAGAGGCTTTTTGGGTTTGTGCTCTTATTACAAGAGATTTGTGAGGTTTCTCACAATTGGTGTCATCTTTGATAGATCTTACTAAGAAAGGTGCATTTCTTTGGTCTGAGGAGGCACAGGTAACATTTGAGAAGCTCAAGGAAGTCATGAACTCATGTCTAGTATTAGCAATGCCAGATTTTATACAGTCGTTTGTCTTGGAGTGTGATGCATCGGGTCAGGGAATTGGTGCAGTCCTAATGCAGAATCGACATCTGATTGCATACGAGAGCAGAAAGTTGAGGGACACAAAGAGGCTGTACTCCACATATGATAAAGAGATGCTAGCGATTATGCATGCGCTAGCTAAGTTCAGGCAATACTTAGTGGGGGCTAAATTCACGGTCAAGACTGATCACAACAGTCTTAGATATTTTCTAGAGCAGAAGGACTTCAACGAGCGGCAGCAAAAGTGGGTGAGCAAGATTCAGGCTTATGACTTCGATGTGCAATTTATTAAGGGGAAGAAGAATATTGTTGCCGATGCTCTTTCCAGAAGGCCAACACTTTGCTCTCTCACTGAGATTTCAGCTTATTGGAAATCTCAATTAGTGGCCGAATACACCAAAAATACTTTCGCCTGTGATTTGATTGATGGTCGGGTATAGGATGACAGATATTCAATAGTCAATGACATCATTTATTATAAAAACAAAATTTATCTTGTACCAGGGTCGAAGTTGAAGACCAAGATTTTGAGGGCTATGCATGACATCCAGGATTCTTTAAAACTTATCGTCAGAATCGTGAGAGGTTCACCTAGAAGGGATTGAAGGATGATGTGTTGCAGCACGTCAGAGAGTGCCTGGCTTGTCAGTAGAATAAGTCAGAACATACGTTCCCTACAGGTCTTCTACAACCATTGCCGATACCTGAACAGAAATGGGAAGGAATATCCATGGACTTTATTACAGGATTTCCATGTGTTCAGGGAAGAGATTGCATATATGTAGTTGAAGACAGACTAACAAAATATGCCCATTTCTTTGCTATATCTACAAATTACACAGCACCTCAGGTGGTAGAATTATTCTTCAAAGAGGTGTTCAAGTTGCATGGACTCCCCAAAACGATTGCCAGCGATCATGACAACAGATTTCTTAGTATGTTTTGGCAGGAGTTGTTCCAATTGGCAGGTACCAAGTTGACACCGAGCACAAGCTACCATCCTCAAATGGATGGTCAGGCAGAGATAGTAAATAAATGGATTGAGGGCTATCTGCAGAATTATGTTTCAGGGCAGCAGCGTGCTTGGGTCAAATTGTTGTATTTAGGTGAGTATTGCTACAATACCAGCTACCACATGTCAATTGGCATGACCCCCTTCAGGGCTCTATACAGATGTGATGCATTATCATTTGTAGATTTGGCCTTTGATGATAGCAAGGTCCCTTGGGAAAAGGAGACAATGCAAAACTATCAGGATATTCTCAAGGCATTGAAGGACAATCTTTAGCATGCGCAGAATCAATAGAAAATGTATGCAGATAGGCACCGAGTTGAGAGGTCATTTGAGGTTGAGGACTTCGTATTCCCGCGCCTACAACCATAGCGGCAATCTACACAGAAGAAAAGTGGTGCTAACAAACTTAAGCCATGTTTTTATGGACCCTATAGGATAGTGAGGAGGATTGGCGAAGTAGCATAGGAATTGGAGCTTCCTGAGGGCAGTAAAATCCATAACGTCTTCCATGTTTCATGCCTCAAGAAGGCATTGGGCCAGCAGGTTGTGTCATCTCCGAAGCTTCCTCCATTTTATAAGGAAGGAAATTTGGTATTAGTTCCTGAAGGTATTGCTGACTGGAGAGAGAGAAAGTTGAGAAACAAAGTGATTCGAGAATATCTGATCAAATGGAAAGATTTACCAGTTGAGAATGCAACGTGGGAAGGGGAAGAGATTCTGCAGCATCCTAATTTGCGATTGCTAGAGGACCAGCAATCCCGAGAAGGGAGGACTGTAATGTCCCTTTCCACAGTGAATAATCAGGAGGGAAATTTCTAGCCTTTCCATTCCCGAAGGTTAGAAAATTAAATATTTAATAAGGGAATAAGAGAATAATTAAATATGAGCCCAAAAAGCTATAATTTTAGTTTGATAGTATTTAATTATTCATTATGTTTTTTAGTGGGGGCCACTTTAAGTGAAGACTTCAGTCATTATGGCAAGGGCGATTTATTAAAATAGAAGCAAAACCTCTAAAGGGGATCGTTGGTTTTATTGTGAGGATTGTTTGGCTTTTTGGAGGCTATTAAAGGCATCAAGGGGTTTGGGAAGGATTATTATTGAAGCTCATTTTTATTACTATTTCTCTCTACAAATTTCATTCACAAAAGCTCAGGATGAAACCCCTGGAAGCTCTAAGCTTTGGACGCCATCCCCAAAGCCATTCAGTTCGCATCCTTATTACAATGTTGCATACTTGGAATCAAATCCAGCCATTAGAGGTTCGCAGATTTTAGAGGAAAGAATCGAAGGTCTGAGACAGCATATCCAATCATTCATAGACAGGTCTGCAACCCTCCATTAGAGCCCTTCATAGGTACGGATTTGTGCTTTTTGCAACTTCACTCAGAATATGAATCAATCTATGAAGCCATATAAATCAGAGTCACCTATGCATGTAATCAGATTTGATTTAATGAGAATAAGGGTTTCATCTGGGTGATAAATCTTGTCATTATTGTATGTGGGTGTTTTCTATTTTTCCTATGCATTCTTTTCTTGTTATGGTATTGATTGTGCATGTTAGATTATTGTAGTGCTTCAGCTTCATTGTTTTCATTTGCGTAGTATGTTGGATGGATGTGATGCCTTACGTGTTTATGTTAGATGGTTTATGCATATGTGATTTTATGTCGTCGATTGATTGTCAACTCATGTTTGTGATATGATGTATTCTCATACCACGTTGGAATTGATTATGTTGCTTCCGCTATTATATGTGGACCAGGTACACCTGATGGTTTACTTGAGTGTGCAAGTAATTACAAGTGTTAACTAATGTGGGAAATGTGAAGAAGGTTGACATGGGACGCTAAGCCATTTCACCCTTATCCTTGTGTTGTGGAAACCTATGATGTGTGCTTGGAATCATTTGCATGTGTTCACTTAGCATTCTTGCATTTTATTCTAAATGTTTCGAAAAACGTGTTTTCTGTCTTTTCAAATTAAATTAATGATTTTAATTTGGAAATTAGTATTTTTGCTTTAGCAAAAATGTTTATTGCATCATTCTATGCTTGTGGAATAAATTTGAGTGATTTTGGTTTAAATTCAAAATTTAATATTTTTCCGTAAAAGGTACAAATTACATTTAATGAGAAAATTGAATGCATGGTATGTCGTGTTTGTGCTTTTCAGAATGAGACTAAGTTAAATGGCACTAACCTATTTGGAATAATTGAGTTCATTTGACTAACTATTTCCCTATTTATTTGAATGAATTATTTGTGTGTTTTCAGTGAAAAAATATTTATTACAGTGTTATTTGAAATGCCTATTTGATTTGCAAAAGAGACATTCAATTATTTAATTGTTGAATTGAATAATTTAATTGTAATGTTCCATTTTTGGCGCATTGATTATTGTGTGCATTATGCTTGTTCCTAATCTCCCAGAGGCTATCCAACATGTTAGAAGAACTCCAAAGTTCTTGGAGTGGTTGTGGTTCTATCTGCAAAGCAGTTGTGTGTCTCAAGTCTTCAATTCATCGAGAATTGGTTGAAGTTATTTATCAGTGCATTTCTAGTGCTTATTTTGGCTTGGGACAATTATTCTGATAATTAATTAATATTTCACTAAGGTTGCCTAAGGTTATATTTAATTATTGCAACTTAGTGTAATATTAATTATAAAAGTGGGTTTCCTTCTGGAAAATGGATTAATTATCTTTGGCATTGAGTTCAGTGGATGTCCAAGGTGACAGTGATGCTTTCAGATTTTGGATCGGGCTTTCAGTTTGCTCTCCAAGATTCTTGGAGGAGCCGTCTATTTTTAGAAAGTCACTCAGAAGACATCATTCATCTTCCCAATCATCATGGAGTATGTTGGTATGCTTAATTTTGCAATTTGGTGATATTTGGGATTTTCCGTAAAATTAGTTGATTTAATGAGCTAAACAATTAATTATTGCACTTAAGTTAAAAAGGTTGGGAAATATGCATTTAACACTTAAGTGTTATAGCTCGTTGGAAAGGGGATGGAAAGCTTTAAATCATGGATGCTTCATTTTGGGACCTTGCGAATCAAATATTTCATTTATTTTGATAAAAGGGGTCTTTGGAGCTAAAAGTAGCTTTTAATTAAAAAGGTGACTTTAAATTGTGCACACATAATGAGTTGTTTTTATATTTTGTTGAGGAGAAATATGAAGGGATAAAGGAAATAATATTTTATTTCCCTCAAAAAGGTTATAAAAGGAGGTGATGGGCTCATTGTTTGAACATGCTTGGTTTTGTATTATTACTCTGTTGGATTGAACATGTGTGTTCTTTCATATTCTCTTGAGGACGAAAACCCTCTTGTGGAATGCTCTTCAGGACGAAAACCCTCTTGAGGTTGGGTGTGGTTTCACTACAGGAATCACCATTGTGCTGGAGACAAATATTGGTGCAAGCTCATACAGAGTTTGCCATGGAGCTTTCATGGATTTGATAGATTTTGTGAAGTTTGTTTATGTAAATCAGTTTTGTAGTGATGCCTAGTGATTTCTATGAATTATGGTGTGACTTCTGGAGTGTTGTTGTGAAGTTTGAAGTTATTTCTGCCATGGTCGTACCTTTCCTGGCCGTACACCTGCTAAGGGTTCGATGCTCATTGAAAAATATTGTTGATGTCTTTTGAAATATCCTTGTTTGCATTGTGTTAGCTTGGCCTAGACGCCACTTTCAAGAGTAGTTTGAATTTGTTTGAAGCTAATTTGAATTTACTATAAGTTGTCGTACCATATACTGGTCGTACGGCTCTTCCTTATAGGAGTTGTGGATAGTGTTCAAACATTCCTTGAATCCAGTCTTGTGTGGTTTCAGTTGTGTTTGAGATCAGAAATAATTCAGTTTGGATCAGTATTTTTGGGGTATGTGTGTTGTATGGTGATTTGTGTTTTTGGAAACTTCATCCTTAGCTACCGTACCTCATGCTACAGTCAACATTATATCATAAAATCATTTCAGTCAGCTTTATCAGAACAAACAGTCTTCATCAGCAAAATAAAGTTCTACTTGACATTTTTAATGCAGGGTATGCTTCTCCATCAATGATCTTCAGGGGAAATATTATCAAGTTTTAAATCTTGTGCTTTGATATTGATATAACTAAGCATACTTGTACTTCATTGTAATTAAATTCACATTAAGTACCTCTGGATGGTTTACCGCTAGTGTGGAGAATGAAACTTTCTTTATTTTTCTTACCCACTAGAAAAGTGGAGTATTCCCACTGAATAAGTGGATGGCATTGTACTTTTCTTGTTTTCATACCCACTGAAAGTGGTGAATCCCCACATTATGTGGATGCCCGCCGCAGCGGATGAAGCATAGATTTTAGTTTGCATAGTTTAATTTGTAGCCAAATCACCGTATGCTCTCACCTTGCCCATTCTGAGATCTAAGTGATCAGAAAGTGTGAGGCAATTAGTTGGTTATGCAATTGATGCTAACATTGTCATATCATTGTATATTTTCTTTAAAAAAAATTGGGGTAGCATCTTACATTAATTGTGCAAACTCTATAATTCTGAATTGATTGATTAAATCACTTAAAGGACCATTTTATTATCAAAAAAGGAATAGTGTATTTGGAGGCATAAGGAAAAAGACATGTATTTTGCATTATTTTTTTTCTCCCCAAAATTTACTCTCCTTTGTTTGAAACCCTCTTGCTTGAAAAATGGATATCTGATTACTTGGAAGGGAATTTTGCTTGCAATTACTTGGAGTTTGGATTGGATTCTGTTAATATTTAAAACATAATGATATTACTAAATGAGATAATTACAAGATAGAGCAAAGCTCTATTTAAAGGAATTACAAGATGTTTCTATAAAGAGATTACAGCTAATAAAGCAAAGTAAATAGAAACATTCTAAGCTGTCTAAACTAAAACAAAAAATAGAAACAATCTAATAAGATGACCATTAATATTACAACTAATATTTTAATACCCTCCCTTAATGGTCATCGTACAAACAAAAACTAAGTCAACCCATAATCAAATGGTGTGTTGGTCCTCAAAATGCAAAATATGCAGACTCCTCAGTATGCTCCACCACTTGAGCACTTTGCTGAGACTTTTCCTAGTTTGACTTTTCATCGGCCAACCACTTTCTGCAAAACCTCTGAATATGACCAATCTTCCCACAGTAATGGCAAGTAATAGTCTTCTTGGAGCCCTCCTCCAAATTGCCTCGTCCTTTCTACTGAGTGGACTTGCCTTTGCCAACTTCCTTGGCAGTAAATGCTTGTTCAACACTAGGAGACTCACTGCTGCTCAAAAACTGCTTCCTCCACCTATCCTGCTGCAAAAGCTTGTTGCACAGCTCATCAAACGTCAAGCTAACATTGGTGGATGTAATGTTAAGCTTTTCGATGAAGTGCTCATAGGAACGTGGCAAACTTTTCAAAGTGATCACCACCATATCCTCCTCATCCATCTTACGACCAATGGCTCCAGTTGGTCACGAATATCTTTGATTTTCGTCAAGTGCCCCTGCAAAGACACTTGGTCATCCATCATAATAGAGAACAGCATATTCTTCAAAAAGAAAGCCCTTCCCTTGTCCGAGGTCTCATGAAGATCTTTCAGATGCTTCCAGATCTCCACAACAGACTTACCAGATGGTATTTCTGGTAACATCTCATTGGTGACAGATAATTTTAGAAACATAACTGCCTCCCTATTACCTTCATCATACTTGTCCTGATCCTTCCCAGCAGTAGCAGGACGAACGTCTTTACCTTGAACAAGCTTATCCAAACACTAGTACTCAAAGATGGTAAGCATCCTCTGCTTCCACGTGTTGTAATTCTTTCCATTGAACCTCTGCATATTTTCCAACATAACATTGGACAAAGACGCCATCCCTCCCGTTTTCCAAAGCATGAAAAATGAGGTAACTTCTGTGATTAGCTGGCACAACTCACAATTTTTTAAAATCGTCTAAAAAGAGGCTAAGAAACTGTAAGATTTTTCAGAAAAACCTTCGAAAACTCTGAAAAAGTAAGATTTTTTCAAAAAAAATCCTCAAAAAAACTTAAGCAAAATTTTTATAGAAAATTTTTCAAAAACTCTTTTAGCAAAAAAAATTTTTAGAAAAAAATGAAATCTCGAAGTTGCAAAAATCAAAACCCTAGCTGACTTTTAATACACAAATCCCAAGGAATCAAAAAGGGACCTAAAAAAAGAAACCCCACTGACCACGGGCTGCGTCCACCCAAACAGCAATTTTAACAGCGGCAACCAAACAAGTTTTTAGGCGCTCAACACCTCCAATGTAAAAGATAACCAAAATGTGATGAAATATGTCCCGCACAACAGCAGATGCTATGCAGAATGGCTACACAGCCAATCGTAAGGGTCGATACTGCTCAAAAAATACGCATATATAGTCTTCCAACACGGGTGAATTACTTAAAAAATAAGGCAACCAAACAACAATGCCAACGTCTGAGTTGAAGCAGCCAAAGAAAAAACACAGAGGCCACAGAAAATACGACCCAGAAGAAAACGTCGATGCATAAACAAAAATGGCAACCTCAGGAAAAATCGTGACCCATCTAGAGGAAAAATTGCTTCAGAAAACGCCAAAACGAAGCTCAACCCAGAACCGCCGGCAGAAGAAACAAACCCACTAACCAGAAGAAGGAATCACGATCTCAAGAATAAAGGCTACAAAAAGAGTCGCGCGAACCAGAAAAAAAAACAACACGAAAGGAAAGAAATCGCCACCAAGAGGACGCGTGACCTCCAGGAACATGCGACCACGAGTTTCAAAATGCGGGAGAAAAAAATGGTGACCTCCAGGAAGCCGACTAGACAAATCACGACTAGCAAAAAAATTGCCCAGATTTGAGATTCGCGACCAGAAAAACGGCTTAGTGTGCTGTGAGCGGCGACCACGAAATCCTTTTAAAAAGAGTCCACGAAACCCATTGAAAATTTTCTTTCAAAAATTTCTTCGATTTTTATCTAAAAAAAAATCACCTAAAAAACTTTTTTAAAAACCTTCCAGAATAATTTTTAATTTTCAAGGTACAAATTTTTATTACTAAAATTTCGACACAAAAAAATTTGAGCCTAAGCTCCGATACCATGTTAATATTTAAAACATAATGATATTACTGAATGAGATAATTACAAGATAGAGCAAAGCTCTATTTAAAGGAATTACAAGATGTTTCTATAAAGAGATTACAACTAATAAAGCAAAGTAAATAGAAATATTCTAAGCTATCTAAACTAAAACAGAAATAGAAACAATCTAATAAGATGACCACAACTAATATTTTAATAGATTCAAAAGCTTGGTGTTTGCTTGTTGTGTGTGGATCAAATCTGACATTCAACCTCATTCTTTTCCTCGGATTTCGCTTGTATTGGAAAGTAAGTTTCTCCAATCTTCTCATTTAAATTATTTTATTCTATTTCCTCCATGCCACACCATCTAGAATGGTTGAAGATGGCTTTGCTTAGTTGTAGGAAACTTAGAAACTTTATTTCAGCTGGTTATTTATTTATTTCATGTATTTCCTATTTTGGAAACATAGAAATACAGACAAAACCCTGGCAAATTTTCTGTGGAAATCCCCAACTCATTTTTATTGCATTTATTGGTTGTTGAGCATGTTATCTATGATGGGTAGTTGTCAAATCATCCATAGCTATTGAAAAACAAAAGTTAGAAAATTGGTCAAACTTTGGTCAAGGTGCCAAAGAGAGCTCCAATGGAGTTTTTAGGGTCTTATGGTTATTTTGCACTTTTAAAAAACATGAAAACTAAATTCTATGCATTTCCTTTATGATTTGATTTGAGGGATGAGTTGACTCCATATTATGTGATTTTGCATCTTTTGAGACTGTCGTGTTTTGGGACATTTTGGTGCATTGAAATCCGTGTCAATAATTTCTCCATTTTTTAAAACCTGAAAATTGTTTTCTATGCATTTCCTTTATGATTTGCTTTGAGGGATGAGTTGACTCCATATTATGTGATTTTACATCTTGTGAGACTATGTCGTGTTTTGGGACATTTTTGTGCATTGAAATCCGTGCCATGCTCGGTTTGTTATATCGACGTGTTGGATGTTTAGGAAGAGGATTAGAAGTAGGTAAGGAGTGGCTCCTTGAATGCATACCACAACACGAAGTTGTCGGTGGGTCCAACGTGTAAGGAGTTGTAAAAAGATGAACATTAAACACATGGGTAAAACAAAACTAATAACAAGATCATCTACACCAAACTCCAATACCTCCAGGTGATAACACCTTGTCTTGCTCTGGCAACTCCAAGTGATAACGCCCTGTTCTACTGTGATTCAGTTTGGGTGTAAAGAGAATCCATTGGTTGATTACGCCCTAGTTTGCTATGATGTTGATTACGACCTCAATATTATTACGAGGTGGATTACGCCCTCGATTTGACACTCCTTATCCTAGGCTTGTGACCTCATCACACATCGCCCCATTGCAAATGGGGGCCCCCTAATTTTTTTGCTTAAGTTCGGTCTAGTTTCTGAGTCTTAGCTAGGTCCTGGTTCACAACACATGCAGGGGGGGACACTGGATAAGTCAGATGTGTCATACCTTAGAATGTCTCATAGGACACTTTGAGTGATCAAGATCGGAGTAAACAAAGTATATCTCCTCGGTCAGAGTCTTCATGCGAAAGGACTGATGTTAAAGCTTGTAATGTTTTGAGTTATGAAGGAAGGTCTTTATGTTTGGCTCTGAGTTTAAGTCAGTTTGAAGCTAAAAGAGGCAAAATCCAAGGGTCATGTCCAAACCCGCCCTACCTAGGCGGCCTCAGGAGGGGGTCTTGGACAATTTCGCCTGCCACATGGATTTCTCCACACACAGTGTCCAATCCAGCCCAAGGAGAAAATGTGCAAATTTTGAAGTATCTCAGCACAAAACATAAAGATGAAGGCATCAAGTGTCTTTTCAAGGTAAAATCCAAAAAGTGTCTTCAAACCCGCCTTACTTGGGCGGTTTCAAGTGGTCCTTATGGACTATTTCACTTCCCACATCAAATACTCCAAGCATTACCTTCAAAACCGCCCAAGGAGCATTCTATAAAGTTTATTGAGGTTTTGATGAAAGTGCATACCATTTGGAAGAGTTGTCCAAGGGGTACCCTCAAACCCGCCCTACCTGGGCGGCCTCAAGAGGTGGTCTTGGACAATATCACCTGTCACATGAAACTCTCCACCTGCTGCCTCCAGGACCGCTCAGGGTGTAAATGGTTCAATTTGGAAGTTTATTTGGTCAAGAATGAAAGAAGAGACATTCACAGAGTGAGATTACCAAGATTGACAACAGTGAAATGTTGCTAAGTATGAAAATCCAGAGGTCATGTCCAAACCCGCCCTTCCTGGGCGGTTTCACAGGGTCTTCATGGATGATGTCTCCTGCCACGTGAAATTCTCCTCACACTGCTCCCAAAACCGCCCTAGAGAAAAATGGTTAAGTGTTGAGGTTGTCATGTCCAAAACACTAAGGTATGGTGAACTGCAAGTAAGGTTTATGAGTTTGAGTGAAGTCAAGTGAATGATGGGCAATATTCCGAGTGTCACTCTTGAACCCGTCCTATCTGGGCGGCTTTAGCATGGTCACATGGACATTGTCATCACTACCACATGATACTCTCCAGACAGTGCCTTCAATACCGCCCAAAGTAAGAATTATCAAAAATTCAAAGTGTTTCAATACAAAACATCAGAAGGTGATAAAGATTGATGGAAATTTGAAGGTTTTAGAATGCTTTACGAGTCAAAATCCAAGGGCTACCCTCAAACCCGCCCTACCTGGGCAGCCTCAAGGGGTCTTTGTGGATTCCATCACCAAACACATGAAATCCTCCATGCACTCTCTCTAGGACCGCTCAGGATGAAAGATAACACACTATTAGGTTTGTTTGATCAAGGTATGCCAAGGAGAGGTAAGTCGGAGTCAAGCTCAAGGGGTGAGAAGTTCTTAAGTGCCAAAATCCACACTACATCCTCAAACCCGCCCTACCTGGGCGGCCTCAAGAGCCCCAAGTGGACAACTTCACCTCCTTTCACATGAAATTCTCCATGCACTACCTCCAAAGCCGCCCTAGGACAAAATAGATCAAATTGGTTGAATGTTTCAAAAAGCCAAGCATAAACCATTAGAAGGTGATGGAATTTAAGAAAAACATGAAGGTTTGAATGCATCAAATGAGTTTCAAGCCAAAATCCACACTACACCCTCAAACCCGCCCTACCTGGGCGGCCTCAAGGGGTGTCTGTGGATAATGTCACCTTTCACATGATTTTCTCCACCTAACATGCCTAAACCCGCCCAAGGTGAAGAATGACATAAGTTGCAAGGTTGAGACTATGATAAGTGGAAATCCTTAAGGGTGGATAAGGACAAGTTTGAAAGGAGATCATCAAGGTTAGGAAAAGATGTTGTAGACAGTGAATCCACACCATGTGCCCAAACCCGCCCTTCCTGGGCGGTCTCAAGAAGGGGTCTTGGATTCATTCATTTCTTCACATACATCTCTCCATGCATCAACTTCAAACCCGCCTAGGAGAGAAGAAGGCATATGGATAACTTGCAAGTTCTGATCATACTCAAGAGATGAGATAATGAAGGTCATTCCACGAAGAAGGAAGTTTGAAAGTCACTAAATCATGAAGATGGAGGCAAAGTGTTAAGGGTTAAGATAGAGAAGTGTTCAAATGTTGCAAAATCCCTACCACCTATCTAAACCCGCCCCACCTAGGCGGTATTTACTATGACAGGTGGACAAGTCCATGTTCTCATATGCATCACTCCAGGTACTACATTCGAAACCACCCAGGGTGCTGAAAGGAAGTCTTCATAAGGATGAGTTAAGGGAAGTAGTCCATATACATTCTCAAGACTATGAGACTTTCATCTTCATTCACCTCTTTTGCATCATCCACTCCATACAACCTCTTCAAGACCGCTCTTGCTAGGTGAACTTCACCAAGACACATGGACATCACTCTCCAACATCAAGGATATCTCTTCAATTCATAAGCATCTCAAGCCTCACTAGGTGTTTAAATGGATAGAGAAGACTTATCAAATGGGAGGAATGAACAGCCAATGATCACTCTACCTTTCACTCCACCCATGCAAGGCAGCCTTGAGCCTTCCACGAAGACAACACCAAGTCATCCACACCATTTCATCCACTTATCATCTTTAAAGCCGCCCTTATCAAATGGTTTCATCATGCCTCATGGACAAAGGCATTCAAGACTCTAAGTGTGTCATTCAACTTCAATGGAGAAGTTGAACATCTAAATGGAGGTTTAGATAAAAATCCATGCACATCCTTGGATCCCGCCCTTCCTAGGCGGATTTAGACCCCACACATGGAGAATGTCATCTCATGTTTCCACATGAAATTATCCACATTCACCTTCCAAACCCGCCCATGCTGGGCGCTCTGAGCACAAAGACATGGAAAATGTCTAAAAACAATAAATTTACCTCTTTCTAGGCCGACCTGCTCATTCTAGGCCGACCTGCTTTAGGTAAAGGCAAAGTTTGCTATAAAAGGAGGATTATATTGGCATTTTAAATCAAAACAAATACAATATTAATTCTGATTTTGCAGCAGAGCAGCAGAGCAGCAAGGAGTAGCAGCAGATTTCAAGAGGAAAAGTAAAATTTCAAGAAATCTTCAAAATCAAATTTTTCTAAATTTCTGATTTTTTCATAAAATCTGCTTTTTCTAAGGTATGCTATTTTGAAATTCATTGTTTTTTTTATCCCACATGCACAAGGAGATAGGGTAAATAGTAAAAAATTCATATTTCAAGAGGTCACATCAGCCTAGTGACATGTGTTGTCTTATCTTGTAGGAAGAGGTAGAGGATGAATGCGAAAGAAAGGCAAGCCTTGATTAAGAGCGACAAGCAAGGAGTCATGCCGGAGACGAAGATCATGTCCAAGTGGAGGAACGTGAGTGACACTAACTTGGGTCACATCGACATGGAGGAGATCAAGAAGGAGCTCTACAAGCCAACTCATTCCAAGGTCATCCATGAGATGCTTCGCAATGGGATCATCCAAGCCGCTTGTTTTCCGCCGGCCTTGCCAAGTGCCGAGCTTATGTGGGAGTGTGCTGATCACTACAACCAAGAGACTAGATGCATTGAGACATCCAATGGAGAAGTCTTAGCTCACTTGAGGAGGGAGGCCATAGCCGAAACATTCAACATCCCGAAGCATAGGAAGGTCACCGTCTACACTCGAGAGCAAACTCAAAGGGTGTTTGAAGGAGCGATAAGTAAGTGTAAGCAAGAGATAAACGTCAATTGGGTAAAGCAACCAAGGAGTCATCATAGCAAATTGCCGAAGAAACTTCATAAATCAGATTTCATCACGGAGTATGGCTACATGGTGATCTTCTTGAACAGAATCATGAGTTGTCAACAATCGTCAACATTTGATGCGTGGATGTTCGTATTCATGCAAGAAATCGTCAAAGGTGAAGTGATGATTGATTGGGCCGGCATCATAAGCAACAATATTCATGAGCAGATGATCAAGCTGAAGGAGACTAAGTCCTTCTACATGAGCTCCTATGTCATCTATATCCTCGCAATGTGTGGAAAGTATGATGGATTGAATTGCAGAGGTGACATAGGTTATGGCCCCGAACAATTCAGCGTGTATGATTGTTACCCGCAGTTGCAGCTAAAGTCTATCGCCCATTACAAGCGTGTGAATGATGCATTCTTCATGTTCATCGTAAGGAAGCTTCAAGGAAACATGCATGAGAGGTTATCGAAGGATGCAAAGAGATTGATTGGCAAATATGGACAATGGTACATCCAATTTCCGAAGTTCACCTACTTGAGGATCCAAGGATTTTCATCTTATCCTTACCGCTTGCCGAGGTATCCTACCGACAAGATGGTACTGCTAGAGGTGACGAGACAACTGTTGGCTTGGGACAAAATTCAGAAAGATAAGAAGAAAGCCGGAATCAATTTTCCGATAGGAGTTGGAAAGTTGGAAACTTGCCCAACACTGCAAGCTGCAGAGCATTCAGAATATGAACTTCAAGCTTACAATCTTGTGCTTCATGACACGAATCGAGATCACTTTGATCCATTTAACACGATTCGGAAGGCATTTGGGAAGAGGTTTAGACACCGAGAGCACCAGGAAGATCATTGGGCAGATGCGGATGATGATGAGCATATCAGAGAGAAGAGGTGTTCCAGAATGGCTTGGGATTTGGTGAGGTCTTGTAATATAATGCCTATTCCTGATCAGTTAGAAGAAACTGAGAAGTTTTTTGTGCAAAAGATGTTTGACAAGGAAGGACCTATCATTATTAATTGGGCTGAGAGAGAAAATGGTCATGATGATTGGATACAGCGAGTTATACAGATCACCAAGAAGTATGTAGATCGTCAAGTGAAGAAGCTCGAGAATGCAAACAAGGACTTGACATATGACTTGATGGGAGGGACCGACTCGCAGCAATCACAAGAGGTGGATGATAGTGAATCTAGCAGCGAACATCACAGTGAGTCTAGTGGATATAGCATAAGCTCCAGAGAAGAAGCTCAGCCTAGTAAGAGGAAGCGTCTGGATGACTCACATGGAGAAAGTAGTCGAAAGAAGACAAAGTTGAGTTCACAACACGAGGTTAGTACTTCTTCCAGGCAAGGAGGTGGTCCTTATCAAGATATGAATGTAACATCAGCAGTGGAGAATGAAGTAAGAGAAAACCAAGGAGATCCACAGGCATTAGATCAAGAACACATGCATGAGATTCTAGAAGAAGAAGTTCGATCGAGTCCCTCTAAAGATCAAGAAGCTGAAATGGATATACACATTGAACCGTCTGATGAGGAAGCATCGTCACCAGAATTAGAAGTTGAAGCTCAAGAACAAGATGTTCAGGAAGATTTGTCTGCCTTGCCAGAATGGTTGAGGAAGAGAGTACAGGAAACTTCAATCGTGGAAGTAGCGCCAGAGGTCAATATACAAGAGTTATTAGGTAGAACCCGGCGAGACAAAGGAAAGGAGAAGGCGACTAGATTCTCCAAGATTACAAGAGACAGTTCTGGGTCCAGGAAAGTGCATATTGCAACGCCCAGGGTAGAGAAAACAGTTGATGATATTGCTCCTGAAGATTACGACGTGACCACTTTGGATTTGGGACCAACAACAGAAGAGCAAGAGTTTGAAGAGTTGGAGGAGTCAGTTTCTGTGGTCAGAGAAAGATTGAAGCGTGAAAGGGAAAGAGGAGATCGATTGGAGAAAGAAAACCTCGCCTTCAAGCAGTATATCCAGCAATTGATGAATCCAATTCGACAACGTGAAGGGACGTCTACTCCACCTCCCATGCTTTCACAAGAATCTGTTGCTCAGTTGGAAGGTATGAAATCGCAGTCCCAAGAATTGAAAAGCTGGATAGGAAGAGTTAGAAATCAAATAGATACATTCATTGATGAACTCATCCGAAAGTATGAAACCGTTGCTCAGCTGTTGGAAAGACTTAAAGCAGTTTCAGCAGCATGTTCCCAATTCGATGCTGTCAAAAGAGAATATATGCCACACTTGGAAGATTTGATGAACACTCCACTGTCAGCATTGAGAGAGGAAGGAGTAGTTGAAGAAGGTTCATCATATGATTTCTCTACTTGGTACTTTACTATGGATATAAGAGATCAGCTTTTTGACAAGGTTAAGATGGATTGTGTTCGAGTGGATAGTGTGCTTCAGAGAGCTCATAATAAGATAGTTGGTGTAATGGATGATATGTGTGTACTCTCAGGAGAGATTGCGTTTCATGACGTAAAGAATTACCTACATTCTCATTACTTCAACTCTATTCACTTCATTTCTGGTGAACAGCTAAACAATATCTACTCCTTGATCTCACTAGTTGGTGGTAAGCAGGTTAGTCTAGCAGAGTGGGAGAGGACAATTGATGAGCATACACGAGATGTGAAGAAGGCAGAAGGAACCATTCAGAACGCGCCAAGTGTACCAGTTGCTGACATGGCGAAGGTTGTTCCAAAGTTCGTGGCATTGGTCGAAAAGAATAAACATAAGAAATAAATGCCACGTTGGCAGTCCACATAGGAGCCAAGGTGTCACCTTGGAAAACGTGCCTTTATTGCTTCTTGTATATCTCTAATAATAGAAAGTTGTTATAACCACCTTTGATGTGGCATGATCTGGGCCATCGAATCCAAATTGATCCTGGCCATTCATTGTATTTTGAAGGCTATATAAGCCTCATTCCTCTTCATTTTGTATAATGAGTTTTGAGCAAATTAGAGCTGTTGCTAAGACATTGCTGAGATTAATACAAGTTCATTGTTGAGCTATTCATGGTGATTTTGTGTTTTCTTTGCAAGTTGCATGGTTGCTAAGTACTCACTCGCATTCAATGTTTTAACTTAGTTTATTTCTTTCAAAGTTTGTTAGCTTTAGTTTGTGGAGGTCATTGTCTTTCGATTATTTAGTGAAATCTTTATATGTTCACACCTTTTATGATTTGTCGCTGGCAAGTTGTAGTGTAAGGTTAGTCTGAACATATCACAAGCGTCACTTCGATTGTTCATAGAGCAATTTGAAAACCTTTAGCTTATCCTTAGAAGATTGCATCACCTTTGTGGAGTTGTTGTCTCATGGCGAAGCAAAGCGTGGTTGAGATTTCCAGGAATTGATGATAATAGCTTGCACTTAGATTAGATATTCTTTCTAAACCCAGTCTTTTGCATTTTTTTGAAAAAACATTGTTAAGAGTAGGACTAAGAGCTGAATTGCCATATCATAAGTTTATCATAGCGTGTAGCCTTGAAGCGATTGTTACAACCTGTGCGAGTGTAAACGGTATTTTCCTACCGTTGAACACCAAAGTGTAAGTCCCTTTGTACGAAACAGCAAATCACATCTTTGCCAAACAAGCTATCCTAAGTCGAGAGTTGAAGATAAGGAACCTTGGAGTCTACTCAGTTGATCACAAAGTTTAGCATCTGAGTGATTTTGTTCAAGAGAGGATAAAATACGCGAGTATTTTATGCTGCGTTGTCTGTGCAAGGAAAACACATCAACAGACCTCAATATTATTACGAGGTGGATTACGCCCTCGATTTGACACTCCTTATCCTAGGCTTGCTAGTTCTCTCTTCCTTATGCTTGTCACCGCCTGAGTTGGACTCGATGTGTGTTGTGTACCTTTCATTGTTGTGTTTGCAATGGTTAATTCATGTTTTATGGTGTTGTACATTATATCATATTGTATGGTAGTGGTACAATGTGTTATTTATATGCATTGGATTGGCAAGTGTGCCACATGTTATGTGTATGAATTGTATTGGCAGTTGTGCCATGTGTGTTTTGTGCATTGATTGGCATGTATGCCATATGTTGCTATGTATACCCTGGATTGTCTGAGATGTTCTTAGCGGGTTTGCCATGATCACCTTATTTGTAGCTCGGGGGTTGCATAGACAGCTATTACGCTCGACGATGGCAATATGGTTGGGAGGCGAGTAACATTTCCCCATTGGTCCTTCGTGATGATCTTCAGGTGTTGGATGGTTCCCTTATATTCTTGCAGGTTGATTATGTCGTGCTTCATGTCTTGTTGCACCTTGGAGAGCGTGTTGGTTTTGGGGTGGTTTATGACTTGTATATTATCATTATTGATTATAGTAACCTTTGTAAAGTAGGTCTTTTGAGACCCTTGTAATAAGATGTAATTAATGCTTTGACTTGAATTATGATGTTGGATATGATTCATCTATGTTTAGGATGAAGCCCTTCGAATATTGTAATTATTGGATATCATCTTGTATTTTTCCATGCCTCGGTTTGTGAGGATGCTAGCATGTTTTGATAGATTTTGCATGTTAGAATCTAGCTATGTTAGCATGTTTAGACTCGGTTATTTGATGTTATATGTGGTGTTTATGGATATGTTTGTGTTGGATCGTATTCATCCTACATAGGTGGTGAGGATCCTATCTTTTCTTTTGGCATGTGTCGACGTTGGTTTCGAACATGTGTAGCCTTTTGTATCACTTGTCATTTTTGACATGTGGACATAATTGGTTCAACACCTTATTGTTTTTGGTTAAAATGAATCCTCATTTGATGTTGATTAATGCTTTTAGGCACCTTAGGTGTTTGGGATGTCTTGTGTAGTCATGGAATGTTTGAGGTGACTGTTACCCTCATCCTATTCCATGTGTTTGTGAGGGAGCGAGGTCATGGACATGTATCCAATCCTTGTTATGGAGTGAGCTCCACCTCTCGCTTGGTCATCGTGGTGAGTTATCACATGATGGGTGAAGTCTTCTGCTTGTGCCACCTTGCATAGTGCAATGGTGATGTCGCTTTTGGTGTTGTTGTCTGTGTTGCGACACATTGTGTGCGCGTGAGTGCAATGCGACGTGAATGTCGCACTTGCAAATGCGAAAAATTTGTTGGTTCGGTGTTTGTTCAACTAATGTCCTGGGTGAAATCTTGGGGCATTAATATTTTAACCTATATTTTTTTTTATTAAAATATATTATTATATAGTCGTCTCCAAAATCCTGTCCCCTCATCCCGAAAGGCTAGAGAAAAACTGTATTCCTTGCTTCATTATTTCTTCTCATCGTTTTAGGTGTCGAGGATCTGTGCAACTAAAATAATTACAAGGCATTTTAGTCTCCCTTACTCCTATCCAATTTCATGCGTCAAGTGCACCTTACTAGTTTTTTCCTTACCACATAGGTTCATCGCCTTGCGTGTTACCATGCTTCTAGGGGAAGTACCATGCTTCCTCCTGCAACTGTCCAACCTACAACCCTTAACCCAAGACATTCCCATCTAAATATTATCACATCTTGCACTAGCCCTCTCATGGTAGTGCATAAGCCCACTCCTCGCTATAGATGCAAGAAATTCCTAGCTATGTCTTAGTCTCCATTTTTGTCTCATTTTTTTTTATATTTTTATTTTTTTGTACTTGCACTTACATTTATAGTTTGGTGTTTGCCCACTTTAAATTTTCCTCCTCTTGTTACGTTGACATCTTATTAAAGTGTCATGTCCCTTTTTTTCGTGTTAAAATAATCAATAATATTATCTAAGTTGGGCCCAATAATTTCTAGTACTTAAATAAAAGTATTTCTTAAATATTTAAGTTACAATAAAATAAAGTAAAAATTAAAAAGCATTTTCAAATACTTGGAGGGAAATTTAAGACCCAAGGACCCAATTAAAACAAGTATACCAAGGAGGCGCCTATCTTCATTTTAGGATTCATTCAAGTTATCCTCTTTGCATCCAATTTTTAGATTTGCGCAATTTGTTCAATCTAGGGCATCCAAAGACGAAAAACCTTGGTTTGTTCATGGTTTGAGACGATGAAAAACCTTCTTGAATTCTACATTTGAGATCAAAGACAAAAACCCTTGTTTCCAATCTTGGGTGATTCCTTTTGAAAATCACGATTGTGCTGATTTGTGGAGGATTTGGATTTTGCTATAGTGTTTTTGGCAAGCAAATATCATCATTTTATCGTCGAAGCATATTTGAGGGTTTAGATTTTTGGTGAATTTTTGGGCATCCTAAAGGGCTAGATCTGAGTTGTTACAGTCATACTAGTTGTTGGTCACATCATTTCAGTCATCCAACATAAGCAATCAGCCTATTGGAGTGAAGTGCCATCATTTTTGTAATAATCCTTCACCCAAAAATTTAACCTTCTACTAAAAATTCTCTTTGCAAATTGTCAATAACACATACCAACCCATATAAACAACATGACATATGCACCTATCATCAAAGTAATCAGATCTTGAAATGTGAAAACATACTCAGCAAACGATTCAAAAAAACAATCATGAAGTTACTCACAGATTTTTGTCTCAAATACCAGTCTGGATACTGTATTAAATTTGTAATTTTATATATTACAATGAATAATATAGGTATGGTAGAATGTCTCCAAATAGCACCTGCTACTTAATAAGCAATTATGCCCTTAACGCAAACCAATGACAATATGATTAATCAATAGTGATTCGCCCTAGTTGGAATGACTCGCAATGGCCTTCTCTGTGGATTTCAACTGTCAGCTTCAACAGCATATGATGACTTGACTTGACCCGTAGCATCGCCCTCTCCTTCCTTGGTTTATTAATGGGAATAGTTCAGGACTGGCGGTGGAAGTACCTACAAGTATCCTAAACAATGCGATTTGTGGATCCTTCGAATGAGTATTGATTTCGCCCTTGAATGAAGTATGGTCATTGGATGTAGAGCTAACTCCAATTGCTAGCCCTCAGATAATGGTGTCTCTGACACCTTAATTGCCTCAAATGGATTTGGTCAGTTGATGTGGTGCAGACCTCTTTGACTAGTAATCTCTACCACGATCCCTTTCAACTGTAACGTTAACGCTTCACTTATTATCAATATCTGCCTTCGCTACCCTAATGATATTTTCGCAATTTGAATTTCACCAATTGCTTATTATAGACCTGAAATAATGTAAATCATACCAATAAGGCGCTTGCAAATTCCTAGGATAGAATTTGCTCAGGAAATCACAACAATAAGTAAGGTTTTCGTCCTACCTATTGCCAACTACTATGAGGTTTTCGTCTCAAGCAAGATAAAACACACGTAATATTTGTTCATAAGAAATTGCAAAATAGGATGATCCAAATAAAGTTAGAATGCTTTCTTTTATACCAATCTTGGAATTGGGTCCAAGACCCAAAAGGCGCCGACCGGTTCTTGTTTGAAATTTAATTAAAATACTTATATTTTTATTTTTATATTTAATAATAATAATATTATTAAAATATTATAATATTATTGGCATACTCTACTAATATAGAAGCTCTCCAATCAACAGAAATATCAGTCAGAACATAAATAAGGCCTCCTAGATAAAGCATCTGCCACCACATTATTCTTTCTCCACATACTCAATATCAAAATCATAAGCCTGCAACTTACCCACTTCTGCTACCTGTCATTCAGATCCCTTTGATTGAGGAACAACCTCAAACTATTATGAACCGTTTTCACCACAAATCTCCCACAAACCAAGTACTACCGAAACTTAGCCAAAGCTTGTATGATGGCTAGCATCCCCTTGTCATAAATAGAGAAACTCCTCTCAGACTCCTTGAACCTACGACTCTGAGATGCAATGGGGTGTTTGTTTTGCATAAATACCACTCCAATGCTCTCTCCTAAAGCATCACACTCTAGCACAAATGGAAGTGAAAAATTTAGACTAGCCAACACGAGACATGAACTCATTACGTCATTGAGCTTGTCAAAAGCTCTTTGTCCCTCCTCACTCCAAGCGAATGTTCCCCTCCTAGTCAAATTCATCAATGGGGCAGCCAACTATGAAAATCCTCTAATAGACCTCCTGTAATAGCTACAAAGTCCCACAAACCCTCTCACATGAGATAAAGTCCTCGGTTGTGGCCAATCTACTATTCCCTTGATCTTTTCCTCATCTATTCTGACACCTTAGGCACAAATCTTATGCTCCAAATACAAAATCTCTGTCATCCCTATTACCCTCAATTGTGAACTTGTCATTTTTTAAACTTTTCCACCGCATGCATTGTTAATTTTGAGTTTCACCGTCCTGATGATCTATTCGAGTCAATTGTCTTTAGATCACTTGTCGAACTCAGGGGACTGATTTTCATGTCGATCTCATAAGTCCTTCACACCAAGTTGTTGCAGATTGTTTGTCTAATTATGTTTCTGTGAAGTTGTTGCATCATTCTGAGATGATCTGGTGCATCAATTCAAGAATTCAAAGGAAAATTAATTCATCATTTCATCAGCACCAAGGAGGCAGTTGCGCAGATTAAGTGATATTCACGGAAACAATTGAATATGGAGATTTGTTGGTGCTGGTGCAAAATCATTTTACAAGAAGTTTTCTGACTTCATTTCGCCCGATGTGATTAAGTTTTTAAGGCGAATCCTTCATGAGTTGGGAGATTTTAAATATTCATGTTCTAGCACAGCAATTTACGGAAAACATTAAATTTGAAGTTTTATAGATGCCAGAGTAGGATGTACTTGCAGAGGGCTTCGTGGAATCATTTTGCACCATACGGCAAGTTTCCAAGTAGAGATATTATTTCAGTTAAGGGCTATGGTATTTCTTCCCGCCATTTTTGGTTTTTCCCGACAGTCATAAGCATTTGGAATATAAAGTATATACTTTTAATGGTTTTTCAAGTATGTAGGAGAGGAAAATTATCAAAATTTACTTTGTGAAAATTTCAAGGTTTGTCGATTCACGTTTGATTATCGCTAATATTAAATGTTTTCAAACATAATCCATCGGCGATATAGAAGCTTTCCTAACTTTATTTATCGACGATATCGGCAATACCAAAAGTTCACAAACCTTTTTCTTGACCAATCGGCAGGTTTTGAGGTTTTTAAACTTCCTTCCTTGCCGATACTTTTCTCTTCCATGGTTTTTAGGGTTTGAGATTTCCTGTTTCTGTCAATTATTATTCTCATGAACTGTAATAGAGGCTAGATTTGTTGAAAAGGCTTTAGAAAATTTCAAACAAATGTAATTGGCAGGCGTATGGCCAAATTTCCACAACATCCTCCAACATGTGGAAAATGGGAGCTTGTGGGATGCAACGATCTCAGTATATAGCAAAAAATATATTTGTTAAAAAGGCATTGTAAACTTCAAGCAAATGCAGTTCACAGGTGTGAAGTCCAATTTCACAACCTTGTGTGCATCCCCCTATGGCCTCTAGGGTTTAGACATCCATTAATGCATGATTGAAAGTCAATTTTTGTCAAATATTGTAGCTGCAACTGCTCTGGCAGACGTATATGCAAAAAGTTGAAGCATAGAGTCAACACGAGTTGTTTGATAGCCTCCTCAAGAAGATGTCATCTCATGGAATACAATAATTTCAGGATTACGCACAAATTGGATTCGTTGGAAATATTTAGAGACTTCCAAGCAGATGAAATTGATAGGATGCAATAGCAAATCACATATCTCCGCCAGCGCACTCCCAGCCTGCGCAAAAGTGAAAACAGCAAATAAAAATTAGATTTTTGGTCTAATATAATATTTGGAATTGCTCAGCGGATAGGTATTCAATGTGTGGAAGCATATCGCCCAAGCTAAACAAAGGAGCTTTAACGCCTTGTAAAGGAATCTTGATAGATATTATAGTTGGAGATACTCTGGCAACATACACACAAAATGTGGAATCACCAACAAGGCCCCGGCCTATTTTTAGAGCATGTTTAATGTTTTATGGTTATCCATTGAATGCATGGAGTGCAGGACATGCACAAACTAGTTTTGTTGAAAAGGATTTAGAAACTTTCAAATTGATGTGTTTCACAGTTGTAATGCTATATCTCACCAACTTTGACAATATATTCTTAGCTTGCACCAAATGGAAACAACATTAAAGCCAATTTTTTGTCAAATACTATAGGTAGAAATGCTTTGGAAGATACATAACTATATAAATAATTTTTGGGATTTTTTTTTAAATTACAAATTTTCTTTTAAAAAACTATAACTATATAAATTATTAAATACTATATATTATATTATTATATATTATTTATTATATAATAATATATTATATATTATATTATATTATATATCATACATTATTATAATATTAAATTTTATATATGTATTTTTATATATAATATATTATATTATATAGTATACATTATTATAAATATTAAATTATATAATATGTATATAAAAATATATATACAGCCGTACCCACAGCAAAAAAAAATCGCCGTACCGACATACCAGAACCCCGCTCCCGTATCCGCTCCTGTACCAAAACCGGCAACTTAGCATAGCGGTAAAGGCTGCCACATGGTTGTTAGTGTCTCCCTTCCCATTATATTTCTCAAACTTCTCAGGCATTTGAGCTCTTACGATTGAATAGGACAAGGGGCTACGGATATAATGTGTTGTCATATTAGGTTTAGGTGGACTATTGCTTATGCTAGCCAATTGTTGTTGGATGGAGGTCATATTTTTCAACAATTGGTTTATGATAGGGTCGGTAGATGAATCAAGTAGAGATTGGAATGAATTGGAAGAACTCACTGACAATGTATGAGTAGCCTTTTGGAAAGTGATAGGAGGTTTAGATGTAGGTGGAGTAACATTAGGTGTGGAATTTATGTAATTATATTGAGCGGTACTATAATGGCGAACAGGATTCCCAGTAGACAACCCAACACATGCGGTAGCACTATTACTTTGTTGTGTAGTAGTGGTGACAATAGTAGAAGTATATGTAGGAATAGGGGATGTCGATATGGATGTCAACACTTGAGTTCTTATTTCTTTTGAAGAAGTGACATTAATGACAATTTCAACACAACTAGATGCAGATAGAATGTTGTTATGCACTATATGAACAAGGCCACACAAGACTTCCAATTCTTCTTAACCTTCGAGCAAAAGACTTCTTAGACTCTCAACAACAGAGATGGCCTCTTCAGCCATATGTTCCAAGCTTACAAATTGTTGAAAATTACCAACTCAGTGTCTAATCTCTAAATTTGAGCTTTAGGAACATAAGATACAAGGTCATCAATGTTGATGGATTCATGAAAGTTGATGCTTCAGGAAGATGTGAAGTAGGGATATCAAGAAGAAGTGATTGACCTTCCTGTGTGATTAGACTAGTGAATTGGGGTTCCGATGTGTTGTTATCATCGTTATTTTCAAGGCATTAGAACCCATAATTCGAAGACTTCTTCGCACAAGAGTGTTGGAAAAAAGGCACCGGGTCACAAAGCTCATAAAGCGTCTACAAGCTTTAGTAACACACAAAATGCACAAATAGAAGAAATGAATGATGTATCAAAAGAAGGGTTTGAGTTTTTGTTTAAGTGAAGCAATGTTTTGTTCAAATGTAAACACATGATGCACATAATATATTCTTGATCAAATTCAACTCTACTCTATTAAGATAATATCTTAGATAATGGTCAATCTTAGTTGTAGATAGCCTTTAGTTTATCCTTATCTCTTTGCTTTCTGTTTTTTAGCTTTGTGCTAGTTGTTTGTCTATTCTTAGACTCAGTAATCTCTTTAAATAGAGCATTCGCTCTTCATTGTAATTAACGCATTACATAATACATTATTCAGTTTCCTAAATCATGTAACATGGTATCAGAGCGGGTCCCTTCTCGGGGCCTATCTGAAGGTCATATGTTCTAAAATCATGTCTGTTTTCTGTTGAAGGCTATAATTTTCTATTTTTGGGTGCCCGCGATTTTCCTCTAGTTTTCTGGTCGCTAGGGTTTCAACGGAGCTTCCAGATCGTGATTTCTAGATTGAAGGTTGCATTTTCAAAGTTTTCTGTGGGCATCGCGTTTTCTTTCCTCATTGCCCAGATCGCACATGATGAAAACCCCATCACGGCTCACGTGTTTTTCCTTCTGCTAAACTCGCGATTTGTATTTTGGGCTTCTATTTCTGGGCGTCGTTTTTGTGGGCATCGATTTTTTATTCTACAACTCGTGATTTTTCCCTTTCCGTTGCTTCTCACGGGTTTCCTCTATCACTTTTTTCTTTTTTTCTGTTGCGGATCGCGATTTGAATTCCAGACTTCGGTTTTTTTCGCGGACATTTTTCTACTTTTAGGGGCGGGATTCACATTTATTCGCGTTTTGGCTCACAGCTTCCAACAATTGCTATGCGGGTTTGTTTTTTCTACGTGTATGGTTCGAACGTTTTTCTCTCTCCTCTGGTCGTGAACTTTCCTCTAGCTCCAATGGGCAAAAATCTGGCAGGTTGTCTCTTTCTGATGATTGCGGCGCTCTTTGATTTGAATGTCGCGATTTTCTGCTAGTGATTGTCGTTCCATTTGAAGATTGTGTCCGTTGTTTCTTCCACATGAAGTTTCCAACGCCAGCCCGTGAGGTTGAGTTCGCCATTTTCATCCACTTCTGGTCGCATTTTCTAGCATCAGTGGGAAACTATTTTGCAAAAAAGAGTTTTATTGGCGGTCTTTTTGCACGTCTTAGTTGTGAGCCATTTTGTCTCATTATCATCTAAAGTCATGTTTCCTATACATTTTGGCGGACTTTCTTCCTGTTTTGAAGTAGCGTTTTGCAGACTTTTTTCAGAAGGATTCGGCGGTCTTGTGGGGATTTCTTTTGATCGGTTTTTTTGGTGAAGGTGAAAGTTTTAAGCGCTTATCTCATTTTCTAGGAATTTCTTCATCTGCAATCTCCGGATTCGAGTTTTGAAATATGTGCCAGTTGTGGGTCCCACCGTTACTAGCAAACATGCAGAAATATTTTCCTCGAAATCCATGTTCGGATCTGAGTCCCTGCATTCCGTACTCTCGAGATCTGGGTTTTGAAATTTGTATTTGGATTTATCTCGAGATCTATGCCTCGGTATCTGTGTTTCAGACGTATTCTGTGTTTTCGGAATCTATGCTTTGTAACCCGTGCAAGGGTTATGTTCATCTTCGGTGTCGTCTATCTACTTCAATTCATGCCAGACACTTATAATCCGTCTTTTCGTGCCTCAAAAAACATTAACTATGACATCTTTTTGGACAGCAGTCATAAGTTGAACAGTAGCATTTTTTTTAATCATCAGTGTTCTCTAAAGGATCTCCTCAGAGTTTGGGTTCCTGTTTCGTAGCCCTGTGAATGGGGTTCTGTTTTCAGCGGCTTCCTTGTTCGTTGTCGTTGTTTCTGGCGTGTTTTCTACCTTTTCGCCATGATTCGCAACTTTGAGAGCTTTCTTGATTTGCGCTTACAGCGCTTAGCCCCTTCTTGTCACTAGCTGGATCTACGGTCATCATTCGGGATTTGTATTTCGACACCCGTGCTCGGGTTCTATTCTCTGTTTATGTTCTCTGTTTATGCCTCCATCTGTCTTGAAAGGCAGTCTTGGTTTAGTTAGTGGATTGACCATTAAGGGGGGGTATTAAGATAATATCTTAGATAATGGTCAATCTTAGTTGTAGATAGCCTTTAGTTTATCCTTATCTCTTTGCTTTCTGCTTTTTAGCTTTGTGCTAGCTGTTCGTCTATTCTTAGACTCAGTAATCTCTTTAAATAGAGCATTCGCTCTTCATTGAAATTAACACATTACATAATACATTATTCAGTTTTCTAAATCATGTAACATACTCAAGTCCACTTAGATATCAATAATGTCAATGCTCAAATCAAACCCAAATTTCAATGTTTTTTTCAAAATGCAACAACTCAAAATTGTTCCTAGTTTCAAACTTCAATGCAAGATGACATTTGAAATATAGTAGAGGAAAGTAAAATCAGATTTGAAATGCAAATGGCAGCAGCAAAATCTGAAACGAAATATCAATCACAAGCCCTAGATTTCAACATTAACTAGGTTTTCACAAAATACAACTTTTTTTGACAAATCATAGCAATGAAAAAATTCAAATGCACAATGTAACACTATGAAATGATTAATTACTATAATACCAATCAAATCTGATGCAAAAATCAGAAATTTAATTCATGCTATGATGATCTAACCTTACAAAATGCAAACAAAGTGAAACATATGTTTTTTTCCAAATCTAGAATGAAGTGTTTATTTTCCAAATTTCAAATACAAGGATGCAAGAATGTTTTAAACACCAAGAATGACAAGGTACAACAAATGCAAATATTTTAAACAAGCTTACAATGCAAGAAGATCTAAAATAACTCACAAACCTATAAACCCTAGGTTCAAAACTAGCTAGATTTTCTAGAAATGCAAGGTTTTTACAAACCATAGTTTTTAAACTATGCAAAAATTAAGTATGTATGTATGCAAAATGATTAATGAACTCAATCCCAATCAAATCTAGGGCAGCAAACTCAGATCTAAAACAAGAAGGATGCAAAAATGCAAGACAAAATGTTTAGGATAGAAAAGGAAGACTAGCCTAAGAGATTAAACTAGGTCAAAACCCTCTTCTATTTACCATTAGAACACAAACCAAGCTTGACTACTACCCATGGAGGAGAGTCAAACTATAGTGGTTCTGTGATGTCCCGGTATTTAGGCATTGTTTAAATTAAAGATTTAAACATCATGATAAAAGACGGTGAAGTTACTTTCGTGAAGTATGGTGTTTAGACATATCAAATGATAGAGAAAATAAATATTTAGATAAAAAATAATATTATTATATAACAAGATAATATATAAATATGAATATAAATATTAATATAAAATATTAATAACTAAAATATTATTATAATTATAATTATCGTCATATAACATATATATATACTAGAAGGCAAAGACAAATGGTAGTGATGCAGCGATTACCTTTAATGAGATTGGAATTAAGTTAAATATGCCACGATCAAAAATAAAGGAATCCTACAACATTTTCTTAAGGTGCAATCAAGATCCTAAATGCAACAATTTGTTGATATAAGAGGAAATAAGGTAGCAATTCCCAAGTCTCATATTTATATTAGTTGAAGTGGCCGACTATGGTAAGACAGCCAACTAGAGGACTTTTGGAATTAAAGATTCAAGATTGTTTTTAGCATGGCCAACCTCCATATATGAAGTGCTCCCTCTATAAAACAAAATGTTTTATTCAAATCGTATGAGGTGTGATTAAAGCTTAATGAAGTGATGTGATTATTGAAGGGTTGCATCCATTCATGGATCGCTGTCCTACAAGCTAATATAAAAGGTATGTTTGATGTGTTGTGGAGAAAGGGGCGAATATCAATGGAATATAGAGCAGATTAAGAGGAAGATAAAGAGCAGCAAAATAAAGAATAACTCAGATTTATAAAAAGGAGTAACAATATATATATATATATATATAAGAACAAGATAAGAATACTAAGAATAAAGGAGAATAAAAGACTTCTGATTTAGATACAAAGATAAAAGTATATTTTGTTTGAGTTGGGAAAGTATACTTAGAAGCAGATTTGAAATATAAAGATACAGCAGTATATTGGCTGCAAGGAAGAAAATCCTTAAGAGTTCTAACGGATACAAAGGCAAGAATTATCCTCCTGGTATGATGTATCTAACCCTATGTTTTTTATGATAAATGCCATATGGTAAATAATGACAAATGCATATAATTGAAAGGTTATCATTAGTGTCATAAGCATTGTGAAACTTGCTATGAAATCTAAGATTACATTCACAACACATTTGATCTGATTGTTTGCAACTATGAAGTTTGATTAGTTTATTATGCATTAATGTGGATTCTTGTATGAATGTTATGATGGAGCAAATGTGGTGCAAGAGGGATAACAGATATGGGGCACTCTTCTAGGTAAACCAACCCTATAGGGGAGATTGAATAATCCCATTGGGGCCAAGGGGGTACAAAGCGTACAAGGGTACAAAGTGTACTACCCTTGGGCTTAGAAGAGATGGCTTCCGGGGCACCTTTTGTGATCTCATTCTCCTATCATAGACATGCAAACTCAAAGGAACCAATCATACAAAAAGGGAAAGGAAATGACAAGATGAGGGGATAACGGGATAACGGATACCTCATTAGGTAGACCACCTCATATGGATGGCATGCGCCACATGAGGCCAAGGGGGATGGTGTATCTGCTCTTGGGCCTAGAGTAGAGGATCCAAGACACCCTATCAAAGTCATGTTCCTCAACTCTCTTATGGTTGAGTCTCCTAGATAGTTAGGTTTAGTTGGATTAATAATGCCATTATGAGTTTGTTAATCATGTTAACTTGACTGTGAGAAATATTATTGTAAGTATTTTCTAACTTGTTTGCAAGAAATAAATCAAGCCAAGGTACTCTCTAAACCTTTGTTTGTTTGGAAATTGGTAATTTAGGGTAAAATTAGTATTGTCCCTATAAGGGACATTATAGGTTCTATTCTTTTGTTGTATAGAGAAGAGTCAACCAAATTCAACCAAGATCTAGCAAAGCAAATTAGGGCAAATGACTACACCTTATTTGACAAAGATTTGCTAATAACTATCCGTCGAAAACAGATATTAGAAATCCAAAAATACAACAAAAATCAGAAAGCAGAGTAGAACCTGGATCCGGATTCGGGGGTACCAAAGACCACGGCGCTTGGGCGCCCTAGATCCTAATTAGGGTTTAGCAGAATCTTTGAGTTTCACTAGACCTACCCCTACAAACCCTTTCTTCTTCTCAGATCTTGTCCTCAGAAACCTGTATCTTCAATCCTACACACAAGAAAAGAGGAAAAGGTTGTGTTGTGTATAAGGGCTTGCCTTAGTCAAATCCTATGTTGGTATTTCCATCTCCACTACAGCTATGATTAGATCCAAGAGTGCATGCCCTAGGAGGGCAGAGGCCAAATCTGGAATATATGATAGAAATATGAATAAAAATGATAATGATTACCACAAGATGTGAAACAAGTAGATAGCAATTCTAAGTATGAAGAGTACTCTAGCTTAGAAGATCAAAACAGGTGAGCAAACTCTAACTTTGCATTAGGCCTCTTAGTGTAAAATGAATTGTAAAACTCCTTTATATATGCAATCCCACTCACAAACGACGAATAAAACCAAATGGGGCCGACATGTATAAGCTAAGGAGGTGTTCTAAGCCGACACCACAAGAGAGGGGCTCAAAGACCCATCTGGAGCGCCGTGGTCCTTTAGCCCCACAAAACTCCGAGGAGTGTCAAATGTCGTGGGCTTAAGCCAGTCCTAAGTTTATTCTGTCAGGTTTATTCATCAGGATCGGGATTTTATCGTTTAGTACTCAAAAGGTGTTAAAATAGGTCCTGACTAACAAAGGTAAACATTTTAGGTCCAACCAAGTGCTAAACTAGGTGTAAAATGCTAGTGTACACATTTTACTCCATAACATATATATCCCATATCAAGTAATTCCTTATTTGCCTTCTCAATCTCTTCCTTGTACCTCCTCGGATAACGATAAGGTGTGGTAATGACCAGTTTTGCTCCATCCTCCAACTCAATGACATGCAGAAATCCTCTATCAAGAGGCAACCCTAGAGGAATATCACTGAGTACCATGCCATGCTTATCTAAAATAGGTTGAATGTCTATTTGAGTGGTCTTTTCATCTGCAGGTGAAAGTCTATTGGTGAAAAAACATTGTGTCACTCACTCTACCTGTCCTCTGTGAAAAGCTCTCTCCATCCTTTTTGTTGAAACAACCCTCAAAGCTCCACTAGATAAGCCTTGAAGAACCACCTCTTTGCTCTCGGATTTGAATTTCAGCTCCATAGTCTGATAATTTTGTGTATACTCGCCAAGCAAATACAACCACTACACACCCAAAACTACATCTGTCTCACCTATGCCAACCACATAAAAACCTTCACATACTTTGTGCCCACCCAAGGTGATGTCAAGCTATTTAATCCTCCGTGTACATGGAATATTAAATCCATTTGCCACAATCACATTGAACCCCTCAAAGTCTTTTGTCTTCAATTTCTCCTAGTCACCAAGCCCTCATCACTGAAATTATGAGTGGCCCCACTGTCAATCAAAAATCAAAATTGTCACCTTATGTCCCTATAGTACTCCTCACACACGAAAAGGATGATATCTAGGTGATCCTAACAGAGTAGCAAGTGTACCTCTTGGGGACTCTTGTGCTCCCTAATCCTCATGCTTCACCTCATCCAAGACAACCTCAAGCTCGGATTCCTCTGCCTCTGGATCCTCATTAGAGACTACCTCTATGTAGTGTACATGTCCCTTCCCCAAACATCTATGGCCTTGCTCCCATGGCTTTCTACAAGAAAAGCACTTCTTCCTCTCAAGCCCATTCTTAGTTTCTTCTACCTTGTTTGGTTTAAGAGGTAATGCCTTAGGTTGCAGAAAGTCCTTGTGGAATGGTCTCCTATGATGTCCTAATGGTGAATTCTCGGAATAGGACTTGTTCTTGGTCGTGGTGTCCTCCGTGTTCAAGGCCCTTCGAATGGCATCCTGTAGAGATGTCGACTCAAAAGGTCTAAACAAACCTCAAAGTGACTCCGATAGTCCCTCCATAAACAAAAACATGAGTCTCCTCTCCGTAACATCTGGTACCATGACTGAAACCCTCTGAAATTATGTTACATAATCCTCTACTGACCCATGTTGCCTCAATCGTATCAACTCTCCGAAATGCATCTCTGGATCCTTCCTATCAAATCTATCTATAAGCCTCTGGGTGAAATCAGCATATGTCACAATATGATGATGCCCTCGTGTAATCAACCCATGATGCCACCACTCATATGTCATACCATCCAAATGAAAAATAGTGAACTTGATAGTTCATCTTCTATCATAAAATTGAGTGAGAGATATGTGTTTCCAATTAACCCAAGCCTACGCAGTGACCTTCCCTGAACCATCAAAAGTTGGACAAGTTAACTTACACACCATATGCTGTAGATCTCTATTGAACTGCTGCAAGAGTTGTCTTCTTGATCCATTCCTATCATTATGGAATTGTATAAATGCGATCTAGCGTCTAACATCCGGATCAAGTCTTGCGTACTCATCTATACAGCCATTAAAGTCATTTGTTGCTGGGTTTGGCTCATCCTCTTCCTGTGGTAACTCCACTCTAGGCAAAAATGTGGGCTAAAGGGGTCTGGGTGCTGATCCAATTGGGATCCTGCTGTCATTTGTGTGACTTCCAATCCCATTCTGATTTGAGCTACTACATTCTGGTGGAATTGTTAGAATTATTCATGTTCTGCATCGTTTGGATGAGTATTTGTGTCATTTGTTCCTACCCCTGTACCATTTGTTGTTACATTTGCATGAAATTTTTCGACCCATCTTCCCGATCTGCCATCTTCTTGCCTCTACCTCCAATTCCACTGCTAACATCTTATGCTTGTGCCCCTAGCCTTCTTTTTTCTCTTTCCAAAGCTCTCTGATCCCTTTGACTCAACTGCATAAACTAGATCAAACCCTCAAGCTAGCAAGATAGCCTGCTCAAATACCACTGTAATAACCCTTCACCCAAAAATTTAACCTTCTACAAAAAATTCTCTTTGCAAATTGTCAATAACTCATACCAACCCATATAAACAATATGACGTATGCACCTACCATCAAAGTAATCAGATTTGGAAATGTGAAAACATACTCAACAAAGGATTTAGAAAACAATCATGAAGTTACTCAAAGATTTTTCTTTCAAACACCAATCTGGATATTGTATTAGATTTGTATTTTTGAATATTACAATGAATGATATAGGTAGGGTAGAATGTCTTTAAACAACACCTGCTATTTGATAGGCAACCATGCCCTTAGCGCAAACCAATGGTAGTATGATTAATCAATAGTGATCCGTCCTAGCTGGAATGACTCGCAATGGCCTTTTGTATGGATTTCAACTGTCGACTTCAACAACATATGATGACTTGATTTGACCCATAGTATCGCCCTCTCCTTTCTTGGTTTATTAATGGGAATAGTCTAGGACTGGCGGCAGAAGTACCTATAGGTATCCTGAACAATGTGATTTGTGGATCCTTCGAATGAGTATCGATTTCACCCTTAAATGAAGTATGGTCGCTGGATGTGGTGATAACTCCAATTGCTAGCCCTCAAATAATAGTGTCTTCAACACCTTAATCGCCTCAAATGGATCTGGTTGGTTGATGTAGTGCAAACCTCCTTGATTAGTAATCTTTGTCACGATCCCTTTCAACTATAACTCTAGCGCTTCACTTATGATCAGTATATGCCTTCACTCCCCTAATGATATTTTTGCAGTTTGAATTTCACCAGTTGCTTATTAGGGACCTGAAATAACATGAATCATACCAGTAAGGCGCTTGCAAACTCCTGCGGTAGAATTTGCTCAGGAAATCACAATAATAAGTAAGATTTCATCCTACCTATTGCCAACTGCTGTGAGGTTTTCATCCCAAGCAAGATAAAACACCAGTATTTGTTCATAAGAAATTTCAAAATCAGATGATCCAAATGAAGTTAGAATGCTTCCTTTTATACCAATCTTGGAATTGGGTCCAAGACTCGAAAGGCACCGACCAATTCTTGTTTGAAAATTAATTAAAATACTTATATTTTTATTTTTATTTTTAATAATATTAATAGTATTATTATTAAAATATTATATTATTATTGGTTACTATTGAAAAACACTATATTATTGGTTAGTGTTGAAAAACACTATTTTTAATATTAAAAATAAAGCTGATTCAATTGAGTGGAGGGGACATGACAATTTCTAGGGATATATCAGTCAGATTTGGGCATTTTGTATGTATTTCCACATCATTAGGAGCTGGATATGAGTTACCCTAGTTGTTCGCCACATTGAGGAAGTGAAAATCAATCATCTAGGGCACTTTACCAGTCACACCAGCTGCTGCACACATCATTCATCAGCAAAATAGAGAGTAAAATCATATTTTGACATATTGCCAATATTTCCAAGACAAAACTGATTTTACTAGCATATTGTGACAATTTTGCAAGGGTTTCAAGGGCAGATCAGACTTCACTGGCCAGCCGTACATCTTCAGCCAGCCGCCATACCATCTAGAGTTTCAAGAAAATTCAGAAATAATTAATTTGTTGCTGATTTGAGGAGATTTCCCAGGCCGTACATCTACAAAAATCAGAAATATTTATGTGAGCAGGGTGAATGCAGATATGAGGGTTTTTGGAGAAGATTTCAACAATTTAGGGTGGTCTCACCCTTTATTAATTGCTGCCATTAATTTCTAGGCAAGAGTGACTCTCATTGGAAGAATTCTATGCTGATTTATAGCCCTTTGACAGGTCGTACAGCTGGAAATCTAGGGTTAGGAGTGCATTTACTGATTTACATCATTGTACCTTATTTCCAACAGTTGAAATGAAATTTCAGAATTTATTTATGGCCTCCAATATGCTCTTACATCACTTATATGTTCAGATCTGACTGTGTTTTGATCATGAAATAAGTATATGAGGGTTTGGCAATGTTCGCCATTAATTTTTCAGCCCTAGCATTTATTTGATTTTACGGTTTTTGGTTATTTATTTGTCCAGAAAATCAGAAAATTACACAAAAATCAGAATATTGGAAAATAATTAATTGGGAACATTACATAAAGTTTTATGTTTAGATAATTTACAAAAAAGGTTTCTTTCTACATTCATACTTTTCTAATGTAATGGAATGCACTGTCAAGGCCAAAGACTCACTTTACTCCTTTCCCTCCCACCTGACCTCTATACCTCACAGTTTCTTCCTTTCTTTCCTTCCTGACACTAAATCATTAATGGCCAAGTAAATCACTATTTATATCTCTCTAACGAGTTCTATTCTATGGTGAATGTCGGAATTGTATAACTCCCAAGATAAACTTTCTTGGAATTATTCATAACTTTAGGGTGTTTACATAGTCTACTCAACAGAAAATATAAGCTATATATTTATCAAGCCAATAGCAAAAAGTGTTAATTTTTTTAGATTCTAGCTCATCTATATAAATGAATTACAGCTCGTGTCTATCTAATTTTTGCCATACTTCAAATAATGATTCTAGATTGAGATTAGGTTCCCAAAGGCACCTCGCAAGATTTCAGCATAAACTTGAAGATCAACCGAAGGGGACATCTTCACTTTTTTAGAATGGACTTTAAGAATGTCCAAGCGACCCTTTGCCCCAGGAGGAAGAACTCTAATCTGCAAAAAATAAACAACCTATTAGCCTTGCACTGTAGCTTTCCACCAACAAAGTGCACTTTAACCCCTTTACTAAGTCAATGAAATAGAAAGAACAACAGTACATAAGGCAAAGAAGATGAGGTCAATGCAAAAGAAAATTTAATGAATGATAAAGAGAAGATGATAGTTAGAATAAAATGACTTGTTCAGAAATCGGCAAAACCACTGCAAGTAAATGCTCAGCCATTACTTGTTATTTATTAAGGATCGCCAATGAAAGATAGGAGAACACAAATGCAAGACAAAAAACTGACCTTGCGATCAAAGCGGCCAGGTCGCAGAAGTGCAGGATCTAGGAGATCCTTCCGATTAGTTGCAGCCATAAATATGACACCCTTGCCTGTATCAAATCCATCAAGCTCTATCAAAAGTTGGTTCAGCGTTGTGTCCCTTTCCATTACATTTGCATCGTAATGATCTTTCGAATGGTCGTCATCATGTCCCTGGCGTCTGCTTACACACAGATAACACTATGCATAATCATTAAAACTGTTGATTATAAACCTGTTCTTGATAAAATCATGTTCAATAATAATATGAAATGTGAAGAAACTGTTGGTAATGTGATTAGTGGAGAGTAACAACAAAATTCCATGAGAAATCATACATAAAGAAGATAAGAAAATGTTCCAGGGAATAGGGGATGTGACAATCTGCCAAAAATCATAGTGGTCATGAAAATATGCTATATACTATAAACATAAATGATTAAAGTGCCATTAAATAACAAAAAAAATCCTATAGTTCAACTTCCTTAAAAGCAGAAATCAAAAGATTCCATCTAATGAACATTTCAGCCAGATATATAAGGTGCACCTAATCAGGCTTATTTCAACCTCCCCTGACCCACTCTCTGGAAAGTTCTAAATACACTTATTACCTAAACTGTTAGATGATGTCGAAATGAAGTTCATTGCATGAAGAATCTTTTAATAATTTCAAGCTTGAAAAAATATGCAGTCTTGTATTACAGAAATCGAAAAAGAAATAGCTTATATCCAGTCCCATCTCAACACAAAATCCAAACATTAATCAGCTTTGCACCCAAAAAAAATAGGCAAAAACAAATGGGACAGGATGTCAATCTTGCAAACATTGTACCAATTCTCTCTAGTTTAATTATACTAGAAGTTTGCAAACAATAAATAACTAATAAGCTCAATTTTCCCCCAAAATGCAAATGATCATATCCAAATACAATTCAAGGATTCAGTACTTACGAAGCTCCTAAAGCATCGATTTCATCGACAAACACCACTGATGGTTTGTTGATCTGCAGCAGAAGAAACTTTTAAATTCATAACACCAATAAGAATAAACAAGAAAAAAGCATTTATGATAAGTGTCCACCACAAAAGCCATGATAGGAAAACCATAATCGCAATAACAATAGATGTTTAACAATATGAAGTCATAACAACATTCCATTTAGCTACAAAATTATTTGAATTTAGTATGCCAAGGATTTAACCTCAGGCAGAAGTGTGGAAATAAACCAAACTTTGCCAATCCCCCTACACTTGGAATGGAAAGACCAGTTGAAACGCAACCAACAATATCTAGCCAGACCATGTAAGAAGCAAGAAAAAAAATCACCTTTGCCCTTTTAAAAAGGTCACGAACACGAGCAGCACCAACACCAACAAGAATTTCTGTGAACTCAGATCCAGCCATTTCATAGAAAGGAACACCCGCTTCTCCAGCTATTGCCTTTGCCAACAAAGTCTGTGAAGCACAAAATGTCCTCAGTGGGATTAAACAGATTAGCACATACTACAACACCTCCAGGCTATAAATGAAAAAATTGAAACATAATATAGCTTGTTATCTTTAGCTAAATATCAATCACTAGGAAGATCAAGAAAGGCACATCTATACCTTGCCACAGCCAGGAGGACCTTCCAAGAGTACCCCATGAGGAGGTTTGGTACCCATTTTATTGAACAATTCTGGATTCTTCAAATAATTCACTAGCTGATAAATAACAACAGCAAAAATTAAGTGAGATATCAATGTAACATAAATTAAGGTATAATTAAGTATACATTTATAAACAAAAGCCTACCTGAAAAATTTATTTTAATGGAACATGTTAAAGAACCAAATAACTTCACTTCGATTCCAGTAAAGAACATAAATAAGACACTCGAAGTTGGAAGAAAAATAGTAAAATTAACATAAAAACTGACCAAATCCAGATGATAGAAACAAAGTTTGCAATTACAAAACAATGATATTGCTAAAGCAATGACGATAGAGTTCTCCATGCAAGCTGAATGTTAAATTTGCAAATTATGCTTCAAGAAGCAAGGGAAATCTTAAACTTTGCTGAGCATGAAGATACATACAGAGGGAATTTTGTTGTGCATGTGAATGAAAGACAAATCCAATTTCTAAGTGAACAATGAAGGGAAGCTTGTGCATGAATGCAACCAGCCTTGGAACTTGCACCTAGTAAATGCTGCCAATGAGAAAGGAATCCACAAAATTGCCCTCATAGAAAGCCAATGCCCAGCGTTGGTAATTGTACCATGCCAAGCACAAAAAAACTAAATGCAAGGCATATCGTGGCGTATCCTTTGCCACTTGAAGATATTTCCCCAAGAGAAGCAACCTATCTAGGGACTTGTACCACCTCCTATGCTAGATAGAAATTTGATTTTTACAAAGATAATAAAATGGAAAAGAGAGAGAGATCCCTGCTACTACTAGAATAAAATGCATGTCTGTTTCAAGCCATTGGATCTTACACAAGTTGTCATTTAATATTTGTGCCTAAGTTGTTGAGACCTGAATTGTCTATTTAAGACCAGTAAAATTCTTTTGAAAGGTTGGAAACCAATTAATTTTTATGCAATTTTAGACTTTTTCTTATGTTTTCCTTGGTTTTCAAACAATGAGCAAAGTCGTTATGATGTATTTCTGCAATTCAACTAAGTTTTGATCAATCCTATCAAGTGCTTTATGAAATATCTTTCAAGTTGGATGTGAGGACTTGTGTACATAATGTGCATGTATATAGTGATCTTGTTCATGTTTCTTCATCATAGAATTATCCTTAGACATTTGCACCTTCTTGTGTTCCCGACTATGTGTATACTAGTCAAGCAAGATTGGTTTTCAGGGGATTTGCCTTCTTAACAAGATCATATTTGGCATCATCACAAACAGACTCATTTCTTTTTCTCTCAACCCTTTATCTTTTGCAATGTTTATACATCTAGTTAGATTAGGATTGTACTATTAATTTATGGTCATAAATCTGAATCTTTCATGATTCCAAGCACTTATTCGTTGCTTGTTTTATATGGGAAAAATAATGATTACATGCAATGAAATGGATTAAATTAGTTGATATTATATCTTAAAATCTAAAAACATTGATTTCCCTAGTGCAATAACTAAACATTTGTCTAAATTCACTTAGATACATTGCAGTCCCTTGAATTGGAATGGCATCACAACGGTCACTGAGTTATCTCGCACAGCCATGACCTGATAATATAGACCTTGGGGAGATCATGATTTCCTTTCAAGTGAGATAGAGTGCATTCGTGCTTTACCTAAGTTGGAGTGTGTTAAACACGCATCAACAAATTGGCACAAGAAGGAGCAGGGCCTTGAATAATTAGAATTTAAATTATACCAATCCCATTGTGCAAGTCATAGTATCAATCTAGAAAGGATAATAATTATCACAAGATCAAAGTCCATTGAGGGTGAATTTGAGCTCTTATACCTCAATCAGCACAAGAGAGCAAGAGTTGACAAAGGAAAATTCAAATCAAGACATGCACATTCAGAGAATTCTTCACCAAGATCCGAAGTTCCTGTCACTGCATTTCTTATCCCTCAAAACCCACTAATGGCTTCTTGGCTTGGTGTGGGAGACTGCCTTTAGCTATTCCTGGTGGTGCACATGATTTGGCAAAGAATCCAAAGAAATTCTCTACTAAATATGCTCATGGTGGAATTAGGACAGCGGATGAACATTTCAAAGCATTTAAGGATGCAGTAATCAATACACCGATTCAACATGAAGATGTGGCTTGCCAATTATTTCCATATACACTTGATGAAACTAATTATAATATGTATCTTGGTTTGCCAGATGGGTCTGTTAGAAATTAGAATGGCTTGGAGACTGTGTTTCGTAACCACTTCAAAATTCCCATTCATCCCATAGTGTTGTATCACCAATTTGCAACCGCTAATAGAGAGCCTAATGAACCTATGAGTATGTTCAATAGTTGATTTCACAAGTTACATAACAGACTCAAAGCTCGGTACATTTAAACAGAGACAACTACTATCCAAACTTATCTCAATGCTCTGGATCCACTTACTTCTATGTTTGTCAGAAGAACTCTTGTTGGTCTAGCTTCATTATCTTTGGTACACAATGAAGCAATTAAAGTAGAACAAAAGATGAGAGCAGAAGGGTTTGGTGCTTGTCCATTACCTTCATTGGGGCAGCCTAGAATGTATAATCGAAGTCCCATGATCAATCAAGCTTTGATACATAACACTCCATTAATGAATCCAATTAAGAGTGCTTTGTTTTCAAGACAAAATCAAATTTGTAATCACACCCCATTAAGTCAAATAGTGCCTACAAATCAAGGTATGCTCCCATGGACGAATTGGCACATAATGTGTTTAATCTCGTTGCTTCTTCTGGTAACCAGCAAGTAGAACCAGCATGTCTAAATAATCAAGGGATTGTAACTATTGTTCCAAACCACTCCATGACAGAAAATAATCAGCTTGTACACCCACCTCTGCATACACAAGCATCCACGACTAACCCAAGTGGGCCAATGCCTCAAAATCAGCCTTCAACTATAAGTGCAGAGCTAGAAAATCTCCAAAAAATTATACATATGTTAGGTATCGATTTTATTCAGTTGCAAAGGCAAGTCCCTCGGGGTCAGAATTCAAGTAATTTTCTGTAATGTCCCCAATTGGACAACTCTAGAAAATGGATAACTTATCAAACATGTGCAAGCTGAAACAATAATCAAATGACCAATGTAGATGTCAAATCTGAGCTGATTAGCAACATTGCAAAGCCTTGTGACTCAAACTTACACTTCAACGACAACAGCAAATCTAAATGTATATATGACAGCTGATTTATGACTAATATTATATAAACATGCAGATGTAAACATTAGGGCTAAGTAGCCGAATCACCCTAGTTGCCTGCTGATTCTGGGTACGAAACGTACCAGAATCAGAATTTGGACAGATGCATTTGCAGGTGCGTCCAAGGTTCAAAATTTTAGATATTGAAACATGTTATCAAAATGTCTTCAATGCTGATCGGCCACTCCACAATGGTGTCAAAATGTCTTCAATACTGATCAGGACTCCACAAATGATATATCAACAAGGTCTGATCTGAAATCTTCACTCAATAACCCTCCAAGCTGGCCACTCACAACTGATGCAAGGTCTGAAAATAGCCTTCCAAAATTGGCGCTCAAGGCTGGTATAAATTCTGCATACAAACTCTTCAAATAGGTGCTCCAAGATGATGAAAACTATTCTCCAAAATGTCGCCCAAATCTGCTTCAAGGAATAAGCGTGAATGCTCAAGCAATCCTTCAAAATTGGTGCTCAAATCCGGTCCAAAAACCTGATCCAAAAGGTGTAAATCTGCTCCCAAGATGTGATCCAAATCTGATCCAAACTGTTATGAAATTCCTACTCCAAATTCGCAGTGAAGTGCAATTAGAGCTCCGTCACGAACTCTCCACAAGATGAGCTAGGTTTTCGTCCAACTCACTGAATATCCACAAGGGTTTTAGTCCTTAGAATAGTTGCAAACAAAGTTGCAGATCGACAATGGGAAAAGTAAGAAACAAACTCATTCCATGATGATTTGAAATGATCTGCAACACTTGCTTAAATACATGCTTTCACCTTTTTCCCTCATGCTGGCCGACCATTCTTAATTACCATTTTTTATTTGTTTCCCCCTCAAAGAAGGCCGACCCCCCTCAAGGAAAGATTGGCTCCTAAAATCCAATTAACTCTGGCCGACCAAAGATTGGTATTTTCTTAATTTAAAATTTGATTTCCCTCCTCTATTAGGCCAACCAAAACATAATTTCCTTTCTTCAAAGAAGGTCGCCCAAAAAAAACAAATATTTGAATTTTATTTCTTTTGTTTTTTTTTCTCCCTCCAAGATGGGCCGACCAACATCAAGACCTGGGCGCTCAAAATAAATAGTTTATTTTATTGTAATTCCTTTTCCCTGGGCCGACCATATCTTCCTTATTTCTTTTTCCATTGGCGCCAATTTCAAATTGAATATTTGAAATTATCCTGATTATAATCTTCTCCAAGTCGGCCTGCATTATTTTGAATATTTGTCTTCTCAAGATGATTCGCTCCAATAGAAGGAAATATATAATAAATGAAAAGAATACATCAAAATCATTAGAAAAATTTGCCTAGTCATCTCCAACCCTCAATTCTCCTTCTGAAAATCCCGGAGTGTGAAAACTAGTCCATCGGATCTCCAAGGTGATCACACCGAAAAAAAGGGACATTACACAATATATAATAATTAACAATATATTAAATTTATGTAATTAACATATATAATACGTTTAATTTATAATTGGATATAAATTAATAAATAGTAAATATTAAACATGTAAATATGTTTTAATTTTTAATCAAAAATCTATATTGATAAATTAATAATCATATTATTATTTTATCTTAATAAAATTTTAAATTAATTAGTATATTTACTTAAATTATTAAATATTAAATAAACAATTCAATTTTAATTTTTAATTTTTTAATTTGTATTTCAATTTTATAATTTATTTCATGTGATTTAAATTTTTATAATATATTGTTCAAATTGTCAATATTTATTTTTCAAACTTGTTAATGCAAGCCTACTATAGGTAGAAATTGTTACAATGACACCCAATTCTAGTTGCATCGGCAAACATCCTTCAATATTGACCCAAATTCACCTTTGTGGAGGCATGTAGAAATGTTACAGCAGATACCCGGTGGTGGGGCATATGTTTAGAAATGCAACGGTTGTGATAAACAGTATACGAGTTCATACAGACGGGTCAAAGGCCATTTGTGTGACATTCCTAGATTAAGAATCAAAGCATGTCCAGGAAAGAATAAAATACCTATCCCACCTCATAAAATTGCAGAATATATCAAAGAGCAAGAGGAAGCAAATGCAAGAGTTGTGAATAGAACAAGGCATCCTTTGTGGAGAGGAATGAAGATGAGCCCGATAATGTGAAGAGAGCAAAGGGACCATTAGAGAGGGTATTTAAAAATGACGATAAAGAGATTGCTGACCAAACTGTTGCAAGATGCCTCTATGCAAATGGTTTGTCCTTCAATGTTGTTCGATCTCCGTATTGGCAAGATATGATAAAAAAAGTAAATGAAGCTCCAAAAGGGTACACAGGCCCAAGTTATGAGAAGGTGCATAGCACCTTATTGTCAAAGGAGGTCAAGCAAATAGATACTTCATTGTCTCCCATTAGGGCCTCATAGAAAGAAACAAGGGTGTCCATTTTTGATGGATAGAAGGATGCAAAAAAATATCGTTAATCAATGTGATTGCAGTGTGCCCTAAAGAAGCAATGTTTTTGAAAGTTGTGCATTGTGAGGGGCAAGTGAAGGATGCACATTTTATTGTTGATATCCTTATATAGTGCATTCAAGAAGGGGATCCTCAAAATGTTGTCCAAGTCATAACGGACAATGCAAAGAATTGCAGAACAGTCGGTATGTTGGTTGAGACAGTTCTCACATATATTTTGGACACCTTGTGCTATCCACTCACTCAAAATCATTGTCTATGCTGAAGCCAAAGAGATCCAAATGTTCATCACAAACCACCACATGTCACAAGCCATTTTTAGATCATTCTCACAATTAGAGTTGTTGAAGGTAAGTCAAACAATGAAATTTTTTAATTTTATGTTTAACTTTAGTAATTTTTTTTAAATTTCAGTTTGTATTATTCTTTGTCTTTAGTTTTTTTTTTTTTTTTTTGTTTTCAAATAGGTTGTTGAGGCTAAATTTGCATCCAACACAATCGTCTTGAGACGACTTGTGAAGGTGCGAGAGGCGCTTGTTGGCATGGTCATCAACCAATCATGGTCCATATGGAAGCAATCCAACATTGAGAGGGCAGCTAATGTAAAACAAATTGTTCTAAATGACACTTGGTGGGATCACGTGGAATATCTTCTTAGCTTCATCGAGCCCATCATGAGTATGATCCGCTTTACCGACATGGATAACCCATATTTGGAAGATCGACTCAATGATTGAGAAGATGAAATCCAACATAAATGCAAAAGAGCAAGATCTTGAAGAAACTTTCTTCAAAGAGGTGCAGTTAAATTGTGTTGAGTGGTGGAACAAAATGACCATCCCACTCCATCTTCTTGCCTTTGCATTGACCCAAATATTACAGCAAAGAGATCCTTGCTATGCCAACAAGGGTGCCACCATACCATGATGGAGAAGTCAATGAAGCGTTAAATAAAGCATCTACTAAACTCTTCCCTGATCCTGATATCGAGGATGTAGTTACAACTGCGTTTGTTGAATTTGCAGCCTCCAATGGGCAAAGTGTTTATGCTCCCCACCACAAATATAGGAAGGATGCTCACTCTTGGTGGTACCTCCATGGCCATAAAATGCCACACCTTCAAGTTCTTGTAATCAAAGTTTTATCACAAGTTAGTTATCAATTTTTACCCACCTCCTAAATCTTATTTTTTGTCATTTTAAAAATTACCATTTCCAAATTTGATGTTTGATTCATAATTTAATAATTTTAAAACTCTAACGAGAGCTCCCTTTGCTTCAATAGGTTGCTAGCTCTTCTTCATCTGAATGGAATTGGTGTACATACTCCATCCACTCAATGAAGCACAACCGATTGGCATCAAGTAGAGGAGCTCGTTTACATGCATTCCAACTTGCGACTTCTAACTCACAAAGATGATGACTACAACGAAGGGGCAACGAAGTTGTGGGATGTAGAACCAGAGCGAACTGACTTAGATCTTTCTTCTATGTGCTTCAGCTTTTGAGGAGTCCAGTAGCCAACATACTTTTAGTGCGAGTGGTAGTGGGGTTCCATATGGTTCTCCTAATCTACTTGCATCATGACATTATGTTAATGATGATGATTTTGGTCTTAATGATGACCCATATGGTGCTGATTAATAATTGTATTATTTTAATATTGAACAATGATTATCTATCATGACATTCAAGTTTGAACTTTGATCCTTTTGATATCAAATTAGTATATTATATTTCAAATTTTGAAACTTGTAATGGTTTTGTTTAGCATATGTGGTATTCTAAAGTTATATATGTTTCTAGGCTGCAAATATATATATAATTTATATGCTTTTTGTACAAACGTATCCAACCCCTCCCCAAAAAATGTCGTACCGGCAAACCGTATGCATGTGCCCATACCGAAACCCGATTCCGATTAGGCAAATTAGCATTAGGGTCCAATCTTATAATCAAATCTTATCAGAATATTCATAACCCTATGCAACCAACAGCAATATTGTTCTAATGATCAATTTCCCTTAATATCTTTATGCAAAGTATTATAGCACAATATTGATTAATGTTGATAAAAAGAGGCAGTGTTAACCATAGTTGCAAAACTCGTCGAGTATTCGGAGAGTTTTTAAAAACTCGCAAGTAATTTTTCATGGCGGGTTTTTCCCGCACAAACTCACCACCTTTACTCGCCGAGTTTTGGCGAGTTTTCGCCAAAAACTCAGCGAGTCCGGGCAAAAAACTCAGTTGTCGAAAAAAAGCAAAACCACGACCGCTAAAAAGGGATTTTGGTTTCATTTTTTCACCCCTGAGATGCTCTCCTTCACCAAAAACACCCTCCCAAGCATTTTGCAGGTATTTGCAGCGATTTAACATCAAGTAACAAGATTTGAAGAGGATTTTAACCAAATTTCAAAGGCAAATTGGATTTCCATGTAGGTTTTCTGATTTTTCTTTTTCTTTCTTTTTTTTAAATTTTTTCTTCATTTTTGTTGCATCTAAGTTTTAAAAAGATCATGAATGTAGTAAGAATAGATTTACATTGATCAAAACAAGATTTATATTCATCAAAACAAGATTCGTCACCCTTTTTTTACATTTGTTTCTGATTTTTTCATTCTTTTCACATTTTTTCAAACCCTAGTTATTTTTCTTATTTGAATCTTTTTTTTTGAAGAAAATGTTTAAAATCTTAGATTAGTTTAAATTTTTAGTAATTTAAAATAATTTTCTGATTTCTTCATTGTTTTCACATTTTTTTCAAACCCTAGTTTTTTTTTAAATCCTTTTTTTTTTTAAGAAATGTTTAGAATTTTACATTAGTTTAAATTTTTACTAATTTAAAGTAATCTATATTGATTTAATCTACTTTAGGTTTTTTTTTTTTTTCTTATTAAAAAACTAACAAGTTGTGCTTTCACTTTGTATGTGTACGTTAATTTATAATGGCAAATAGAGAAGCTTCTGCATCCGGTTCAGCCTCAGGCCCTGCCCCATCCATGCCGTCATCATCATTTGTAGGCACTCATCCTGCAGGAGCTAGAGATCCTGCTTGGAAATATGCCTATCAAGGACCATACCCTAGCTCAGTTTATTGCATTAAATGCGAAAAAGTATTTCATGGAGGCATAAACCGCCTCAAATACCATCTTGCAGGCATCAATCATCGTGATGCCAAGGCTTGTCCTAACACCACTGAAGAAATAAAAAGACAAATGAATGCCATACTTGCAGCCGCAGAAGAAAAAAAAATTACAAAGGGAGAGGGCAAAGGCAGACATGCAAGCATCCATAGCTTCTTCTCAAGGTGCTCCAGTCAACCTTGAGTCAGATGATGATGCACTTCAAGGCATAGTGGGCTCTCTTCGTGGTCCACGTATCCGAAGCAAACCCACCACCACCGCAAGCCCTTCATCTGTTAGAACACACGCAATCTACTTGGGGGGGGGGGGGTTGGTGAATCAGTAGATCAATAATACATAAAAAATTCTAATCTCTAGAAAGCAAACCAAAATAACTTTAAATGCTTAAGGAAGAACAATAAAAGATCATATAGACATGAACACCAGATGTACATGGAAAACCCAAAGATGGGAAAAACCATGGTGAGAAAATGCTGCTAGGATCTACCGTCCTAATCCAGCCTCACAGAATAAACCATTGATTACAATGTTTTAAGGGCACCCACCCTAAAGAGTCACTGAACCCCTGATTTAAGAGCTCCAACTCTAAGGAGACTACAATCCCCTAAACTGAGCACCAACTCAATCCACAAGAGGCACTAACCTCTAAATCTTTACAAATTCTAATACGCAGACATTTGGTTCTTCACTAACCTCAAATGCACCTATTCAATTCATACATAGTCTTCTCCTCTCGCTCAACTCACCCAGACTCTCTGTGTTCTCATTAACACACTCTCATACAATACACGCTGAAAGCATCATTCCACTCTATGTTCTAATTAACATGGTCACCTCTCATACATGTGAACAATCGCCTCCACAATACAGCACAACCCGCCTTATTTAACATTTTCATGAGAAGAAACTGCCCAGATATTCTCAACTGCTACTTCGATCTTCAAAATAGAATACTGGTAATTCTACACAAGTCTCAAACAGTTTGAACCAAAATAGCAACAGAAGATCATTTGTATCAATGCAGTTGCATAACCGTAATTTGTTGAGGAAGAACTCAAAACAGCTATCCCAACAAATCTTCAAATTGATTTAACCGTTAACTCAACTAAACAGATTGCACTTAGAGATTTGAATCTTGAAAAAAAAACGCGCTTTTGAAACTTCTTTTTCAAAAACTGAATTTGCAGACTTTCAGAGATTGGGCTTCCGATCTACTGCCTTCCTTTTTAATTCTATCGGGCGTCGGGTTCTCGTGTTTTGCCTTCCATCAGGAGTCGTGTAATGAGCCGTACCTGTTTGTAAATTTTTAAAGATCTTATGTGTTTTATTTTTATTTTTAGTGTGATCTTTCAGACTAGAGAAAATAATGCAGAAAGGGGTTTTTAGTTTTCCTGCAGATGTGTTGCCGGAGCATACAATATATTGCATATAACAGAAACCCAGAAAATATACAATAGATATGAAGAAACTATCAACTACCCAGATAGTAAAATGGCCAATAATGAATTACTATGACATACCCATGTTCAAATATGCAACTTGGTACATCATCCGGAACTGGACCAGCAAATGGGTATGGTTGGAATTGCCTCAATCTCCAAGAAATGGTAAGTATTGAACATACAAGTGATATCAGCAGAGAATAGGGCCCTGAACACCTCACAAAAACCAAGCATGAAGCTGCAATGAAAGTTGAAGAGCCTCTAAAGGACCCACGTCCTGGCTGGTGCAAGTACGGCCATGGCTGGAAGTGCTAACAGCAATAAATACACTCCAAATACCCTATGTTTAATGCTGGAATCAGACTGCATACATTATACCAAGCTGGGCGACCAAGGTGGGGTGCTCAAGATGCAAAGAAACTCACAAATAAAGCCCCAACAAGGAGTACAGCCTGGCTGGAGTGGTATGGCCAGCAACTGCTAGAACACACAGTCCCAAACAATATAAAATCTGCTCCACATTTCAATGCAAACTGATCTCTCCAACTTATTATGAAGAACACAATGAATATGCAACGGAAAAAGCCAAGTTCTTCCTCAAACCCTCAAATCATAGACTCCATTGAAGCACAATAGTGAACACTGAATGCATCCACCTTGAATGGCACCTTTGGGTGATCTTGCACACCTATAGAATGTCGTTACTCAGGGAGGTTTTCGTCTCCAAGACCCTGGTTCGAAACCTCAAACCCTCAAAACCCTGTAGAATATCCAAAACATAGAATAAGCAAATGACCTTTCATTTCACCTTTTATTGCCCTCACAAGATGGGCGTTGGGATTAGTGAGGCATAATATAATTTTAATTTCACTTAATCCCCCTTGGGATGGGCGCCCATACACTAGGCATAAGTGACCCCCTTAAAATTGCACTTTGAGTCACTTAACAACGTTACATTAAAGTCCCTTTTAATATTCATTTGAATTTACGTGCTTTAAAATAACTGCCAAGACGATGTCGGAATGCTATGACCTATAGCCCGTCAAAAAGCCCTTGACGAGACAAATCTAACCCCACTCTAAAAATCTTGAACCGACACTGAACCCGGACTTACTAAAAATAGTAAGTTACTGCCAAGAGTAATCAAGGCCAATCCTGAGGGTGCCAACTGGATCCACTGATCCCGAACCACAACTCCACCACTGACAAACACCTCCATAGCCAAACTAACCACAGTTCCCTAACCAAACTGCTAGTCCACGGGAACTCAATGATGGACTAACCATCTACCACGAAGGGGACATTACAATCTGCCATCCCTAAGATTGCTTGCCTCAACCAATCTCAGATCAGGATGCCCCAATATCTGCTCATTTTCCCAAGTAGCATCCTCAACTAGCAAGTTCTTCCATTTTACCAGGTACTCTCTGATAATCCTCCTCAAATTGCTTTCCCTGGTGTCAATTATTGCCTCAGGTACCAAGATCAACTTTCCTTCTTCATTAAGAAGTGGCAACTCAACTGATGGTGTCACATTATGCCCAGTGCCTTTTTGAGGCGAGATACATGAAACACATTATGTACCCTGCTACTTGCTGCAAGTTCAAACTCATAAGCCACTTCTCCAATCGTCTTGGAGATCCTGAAAGGTCCATAATACCGTGGCTTTAGTTTATCTGCTCCACTCTTCTTGAGAGTGGACTGTCTATATGGCTGTAGCATTAAATACACCATGTCACCCACCTCAAATGATCGCTCAGTCCTCTACTAATCTGCATACTGCTTCTACTGATTCTAAGCTTTCTGTATGTTCTCTTTCAAAGACCTCATGATATCCTAGCTCTCCTGAAATTCTTTGCCTTTAGGCACTCTGCTATCACCAAACAACAAATCAACAAAGCTCGGTGCCTCATACCCATACAAAGCCATAAAGGGTGACATCTGAATAGACATGTGATAAGTGGAATTGTAACAATACTCTCCCATGTGAAGCCACTTAATCCATGCCTTTTGCTGCCCTAAAACATAATTTCAGAGGTATCCTTCCACCCATTTACTAACTATCTCTGTCTGACCATCTGTCTAGGGGTGATAGCTCGTGCTGGGGGTGAGCTCTATCTCTGTCAACCTAAAGAGCTCCTGCCAAAAATTACTAAGGAACCTGTTGTCCGTATCACTAACAATGTTCTGTGGCAACCCATGAAGACGGAATACCTCACGAAAGAACAACTCTGCAACCTGAGTTGCAGTGAAGGTGGTAGGGATGGCAAAGAAGTGTGCATATTTTGTCAATCTATCCACTACCACGAAAATACAATCCCTGCCTTGGACTTTAGGTAAACCTATGATAAAGTCCATAGAAATGCTATCCCACTTCCTCTCAGGAATGGGCAGGGGCTGCAATAATCCTCCTGGAAATGAGTGCTCCTGTTTGTTCTGTTGGCATATTGGGCACTCTCTCACATACTGCATCACTTCTGCCTTGAGGCCCTTCTAGGTGAACCTCTCTCTGACCTGTCTATAAGTTTTGAAGTATCCAGGATGCCCTGCCATAGGCAAGTCATGGAATGCCCTCAAAACCTTCTATTTCATCTCTGAACATGGCACCAAGAAGATCCTATCCTTGTAAATGATTAAATCATTTACTACTGTGTACCTGTCATTTACACATCTTTGATAGTGCCAAAAATTATTCCAGTAGCCCACTTATCCTTGGCATATTCAGTAGACCACTTGTAATGTCCCCTATTAGAACAATACTAATTTTACCCTAAAAATTCAAATCCCACAAGTTTAGGATTAAGGTTTCTAAGTCCTGGAACAAAATGGTTTTGATAGGGTGCCCAAGAAACCCTCTACCCTAGGCCCAAGAGCGGGTGCTTCACCCCTCTTGGCCCCATGTGGCCTCTTGCCATCCATATGGGGTGGCATGCCTAGTGAGGCGTCCTATCACCATTCCCCTTATCAAAACCATTATGCTTCTTCTTATGACTTAATTAATCACCATGATAGGAAGTTGGGGTGCAACTATAATAGAGTGTCCCGGAAATCACTCCTAAGCCCAAGAGCGGCCTCTTATGCCCCCTTGGCCCACATGTGGCAGGCCTCAACCATCCACCATGGGGTGGGATACTTAGAAGATGATCCCAACGCCGTTTCCCCTCCTCGTAGGCCCTCAATTCCCTCATCATGACATTCATACAAGAATCCACATTAATGCATAGTAGACTAATCACACTAATAATTGCAAACAATCATATCAGCAATGCATTATGAAAGTGACATATAAATGATAACGTGCATGAATTATTAATGATGATATGCATTTGTCACTACTTACCACATGGCATTCATCATAATAGACATAGGGTTAAATACATCATACCAAATAGATAACCTTTGCATTGGTATCCTTCAGAAATCTAAAGATTGTACTCCTTTCTTATAATGTTGATTGCAGTCCAATGTCCTTTTAAATCTGCATTTATTCCTATTTACACATCTGCCATAAATGATCTTCTATTCCATTCCAATCCGTGGATCTGCTGGTGTAAGATACTTTATTTATTCTTCACTCCTAGCATTATATGTATTGTTCTTGTTTTATATAATTGTTCCCTAGTTAGAATATATTATTCTCTCTTTAATTTGCTCTATATTCCAATTGACTTTCCTTGCATATCCCTAATACTCCTTTCCATCTAACATTTGAAATGGAATCTTGTTCCTTTATTATGACTGGTTGATATATATATTAGCAACCTATTTAACTCAAATATATTTTCTTACACTCAGATATTATATAATTCTCCCTCTTCATTTCTTATATTCAGAAAATATTCATCAGAAATATATATCTGTTTGAAACTCAGAAGTATCCTCTTTGTTGTTTCCTTTCTCTTAAAAATCAGAAATACATACGTAGAATATTTATTATTCAAATATGATTCTTCCATCTCTATATTCAAATTCCCTTATCAATTCTTCCTTCCTTGTTATACACAGATATATATGTAAAATCAGAATTGTATATCTTTTCCCTTCGAATATATATATATATATATATATAAAAGTATTCTTAAAACTTAGAACTCAGAATATTATCAACATTTATTCCTATTACTCCCCTTTTTCCTTTCCATTCCACAATCCCTTTTATATCTTCAAAGGTATAGGTGAGTGGTTGCAACTATTGCCAAGAGGCGATAACTATTCAAAACAACTAACGCTGCCTTGCTAAACATGAATTGTATAATTGTTATCTATTCCTATTAACAATCGTAGCCTATTTCCACATGCGTTGGTTTTTATAATATTAACTCAATATTCACATTAACATAGGGATTGATCTTTATGGTCTCCCATAATAAAGGTCGGCCTTGATAATATTTGATTTATATATAATTTAAAATATTTATAATAATTAATTTATATTTATATTTATAATATTTCTTTTCGTATATTGTATTTTATATATTATATTATAATTATTATAATCATTATAATAATTAAATTAATAATATTTATATTTGTTATTAAATATAATAATATTGATGATTAATATAATATAATATCATTTATTATATTATATTAAAAATATTTATATAATAATTTTAATAATAATATATGTAATTATTCCTATCTTTCGAATTGATATTTTACAAAAACAACTCCACCATTTTTATCATGAAGTTTAAATCTTTAATTTAAACAATGTCTCAATGTCGGGACATCACAGTCCATAAGTTTTTAAGTATCCGGGATGACCTGCCATAGGCAAGTCATGGAATGCCCTCCAAACCTTCTGTTTCATCTCTGAACATGGCACCAAGAAGATCCTATCCTTGTAAATGATTTCATTTACTACTGTGTACCTGTCATTTACACGTCTTTGATAGTGCCATCAATTATTCCAGTAGCCCACTTATCCTTGGCATATTCTGCAGATATCATCTCCCTCCAATCATCTGAAATGGCACCTAGTGCACATAAATGGGATCTCCTGGATAATGCATCGGCAACAATGTTCTTCTTACCTTTGATGTAAACAATGTCAAAATTGTAGGCCTGAAGCTTGTTGACCCACTTTTGTTGCCGCTCATTTAAATCCTTTTGCCCAAGGAAATGTTTCAGACTATTATGATCTGTCTTTACCACAAACTTGTTGCCCACAAGATACTGTCTGAATTTAGCCAACACATGCATTATGGCTAACATCTCCTTGTCATAAATACTGTAACTTCATTCCACACCCCTCAACTTCCTGCTCTCAAATGCTATGGGGTGCTTATCCTGCATGATTACCACACCAATGCCTTCTCCTAAGGCATCACACTGCAACTCGAAAGGTTTGCTGAAATATGGTATTGCCAAGACTGGACATGTACTCATAATCTCCTTAAACTTGTCGAAGCACTCCTGTGTACCTCCTGTCCAACCAAATGCATCCTTACAAGTCAAATCTGTGAGGGGTGCAGCTGACTGCGAAAACCCCTTCACAAACCTGCGGTAATATCCACAAAGACCAAGGAATCCCTTCAGCTGAGTGAGATTCTTTGGTGGTGGCCAATCCACTATTGCCCGAATCTTCTCCGAGTCTACTTTCACACTACCAGCACTGTTAATATGACCCAAGTATAGCAGCTCGGTCATCCCAAACTCACACTTTGACATTTTTGCATATAATGATTCCCTCTCCAAAATGCTCGACACAATGTCAATGTGTTTCAAATGTTCCTCCCATGTCTTGCTATAAATCAAAATATCATCGAAGAATATCAAAACAAACCTCCTCAACTGCTCACGGAATACTCTGTTCATGCAAAACTGGAAGGTGGCTGGTGCATTGGTCAATCTGAATGGCATGACCAGGAACTCTAAGTACCCATAGTGACACCTGAAACCTGTCTTCTCCACATCCTCATCTCTGACCTGAATCCGGTGGTACCCGGATCTCAAATCTATCTTGGAGAAGTAACAGGCCCCATGCAACTCATCAATCCTAGGTATAGGGTACCTGTTCTAGATTGTTTTCTTGTTGAGTTCCCCGTAGTTGATGCACATTCTAAGAGTCCCATCTTTTTTCTTCACTAGAACCACAGATGATGTAAAAGGACTCTTGCTAGGCCTAATATGACCCATCTCGAGAAGCTCTTTGATAGCTTTCTCGATCTCATCCTTATACCTCTTTGGGTGCCTGTATGGTGTAGTGATCACTGGTTTCGCACCCCCCTCCAACTCAATCACATGCTCAATACCCATGTCAGGGGGTCTACCTGGTGGAATATCACTAAACACTTTGGTGTGTTTAGTTAAGAGAGCCTACATGTCAGGTGGATACTCCCGTTTCTACTGTTCTGAAACTTCAAGCATCACCATCACCTCTGCTGCCCATTGCACCTGATCATGTCGAATCAATCTCTCCATCTGCTTGAGAGAAACTACTCTCAACCCACCGTCTGAAATGCCCCTGAGCACATGCCGAACTCTGTTCACCTCAAACTTCATCTCCATGGTCCTCAAGTTGATTGCGAACTCTCCTATCTCATGCAACCACTTCATACCCAGCACAACATCCATATCACCCATGCTAAAAACATAAAACTCTGACTGGCAAGTGTAATTGTTTAGCTAGATGGTCAAATTAGGAATCCTCCTAGTGCAAGTGAGTATGAATCCATCGGCTACCTTCACCATGAACCCTTCAAATTCCTCTATCTTCAACACCCTCTTTGCAACCAAACCCTCATCTATGAAGTTATGAGTGGCACCTGTATCAAGTAATGTAATGCATCTCTGTCCACCCAATACTCCTCGAATTTTGAATGACACCTCTCTCTAAATGCTCGAGATATGGGCTGTGGGTAGGGAGGTCTCCTCATCCTTATTTGATATCTCAAATGCAACATCTATCCCTGAATCATTGTCTTCTGTATGCTGCTCTAAATGTGTATCCGACTCCACGGACTCATTTGCTGAAAAGTATTCTATCTGTTTTGCCTTTCCTTGGGCAGCACACTTGTGCTTAGGATCCCAAGGCTCTCTGCAGTGAAAACAGAGCTTCTTCCTCCTGAGATCATTCAACTAGTCATTGTCTAATCTGGAAGAACTCTTGTGTCGCTGATGTCCTAGGTCATTATGAAAGGGTCTCCTGTCTTTTTCCTTATCCCTCCTATGCTGGAAACTCTTATTCTGAAATTTACTCCTCCACGCAGAAGACTCCATATCACGGGCCTTCTTCATGGCCTCCTGTAATGTCAAAGAGTCCAAGCCCTTAACCCATCCTCGTAGAGGGTCTGACAATCCATCAACAAAGAGCATGATCAACCTACACTCCGAGATATCATAAACCATGACTGAAAGGTCCTAGAACTCTAAAATGTATGAGTCCACTAATCCACTCTATCTCAACTGTGCTAGCTCCTTGAACTGCAGCTCAGGGTCCCTCTTGTCGAACCTATCTATGAGTGTAGCTGTGAACTCCACATAAGATGTAATCTGGTCATGTCCCAAAGTCACCTTCCCGTTGCTCCACCACTTGCGTGCACTACCCTCCAAGTGTAAGGCTGCATATGTGATGGCACCAATCTCTGGCATGGGGCTGATCTGGAGGTAACTGTCTAACTTTTGGACCCAAGCTCTCGCTGAAGTTTTACCTGAACCATCAAAGTAGGGTAAAGTCATTTTACTGACTTTCTTTTGAAGCTCATGATTATGCTGCCTATTACCCCCTCTAGGTCTATGTCTCATCCCAAGATCGGAGTAATCCCTGAAAGTCATCTCAGCCCGAAACTCCGCACTCGAAGCCTGCCAATCTCTAAAAATCTCGTCCTGAAATTCCACCTGTGTAGCATCCCGTTCAGGAATCTCATCCCTCGGTACAAAGATAGGAATGCCTGGTCTATCTGCGGCTATGAGTTGTGTAGCACCTCAGTTATTCACCGAAGCCTCTCCCTCAAGATCCCTATATTTGTTGCTTTCCCCATTGTTCCCATCTCCATTTCGTTCTCCATTACCCCGGTCTCTGTGTCTATCTCCATCATTCCGGTCTCTGTACCTGTCATTCCGGTCTTTGTTCATGTCTCTGTTATTCCTATCTTCATCCAAATCAGGAAACAAACGGGTAAAAAGGCATGTAAGTGTTGTCTGTGACCTGTCCAACCTGTCAATCAATTGTTGTTGTCCTCTCGCCAAATCATTTAGAATATCTCATGTGCTCGGTTCTCCGATTTCCCTGTCTCCCATCTCTTCAGCTTGTGTAGGAAGAACACCTGAAAAGGGGTCTGTTCGCGGAACTTCGAGATCTTCCTCACTATACAATACTACTGGTTGCTCCTCAGCAGCTACAATCTCTGTATCAGACTCGAATGGATCAACCTGTGGTACTTCTCCTTCCTGTATTCTTTGTGGGTTCCATGTTCTTGGTCTGGGTCAAAATTATATCTATCTGTAGGCCGCATGTCTCATTTTCATCTTCTGCATGTCATATTTAACCTCATAGGATGGCATGATACACCGCTCTAATACCACTGTAATGAGCCATACCTATTTGTAAATTTTTAAAGATCTTGTGTTTTATTTTTATTTTTAGTGTGATCTTTCAGACTAGAGAGAAGAATGCAGAAGGGGTTTTCAATTTTCCTGCAGATGTGTTGCTGGAGCATACAATATATTGCATATAACAGAAACCCAGAAAATATACAACAGCTATGAAGAAACTATCAACTACCCAGATAGTAAAATGGCCAATAATGAATTACTATGGCATACCCATGTTCAAATATGCAACCTGGTACATCAGTTGGAACTGGACCAGCAAATGGGTATGGCTGGAATTGCCTCAATCTCCAAGAAATGGTAAGTATTGAACATAAAAGTGATATCAGTAGAGAATAGGGCCCTAACGCCTCACAAAGACCAAGCATGAAGCGGCAATGAAAGTTGAAGAGCCTCTAAAGGACCCACGTCCTGGCTAGTGCAAGTACGGCCATGGCTGGAAGTGCTAACAGCAATAAATACACTCCAAATACCCTCTGTTTAATGTTGGAATCAGACTGCATACATTATACCAAGTTGGGCAACCAAGGTGGGGTGTTCAAGATGCAAAGAAACTCACAAATAAAGACCCAACAAGGAGTACGGCTTGGTTGGAGTGGTAAGGCCAGCAGCTGCTAGAACACACAGTCCCAAACAATATAAAATCTGCTCCACATTTCAATGCAAACTGATCTCTCCAACCTATTATGAAGAACACAATGAATATGCAACGGAAAAAGCCAAGTTCTTCCTCAAACCCTCAAATCATAGACTCCACTCAAGCACAATAGTGAACACTGAATGCATCCACCTCGAATGGCACCTTTGGGTGATCTTGCACACTTGTAGAATGTCGTTACTCAGGGAGGTTTTCGTCTCCAAGAGCCTGGTTCGAAACCTCAAACCCTCAAAACCCTAGCAGAGCTCACAAAGAGAAATATCCAAAACATAGCATAAGCAAATGACCTTTCATTTCACCTTTTATTTCCTTCACAAGATGGGCGTGGGATTAGTGAGGCATAGTATAATTTTAATTTCACTTAATCCCTCTTGGGATGGGCGCCCATACACTAGGCATAAGTGACCCCCTTAAAATTACACTTTGAGTCACTTAACAACGTTACATCAAAGTCCCTTTTAATATTTCATTTGAATTTACGGGCTTTAAAATAACTGCCAAGACGGTGTCAGAATGCCATGATCTATAGCTTGTCAGAAAGCCCTCAACAAGACGAATCTAACCCCTCTCTAAAAATCCCGAACCGACATTGAACCCGATCTTACTAAAAATAGTAAGTTACTGCCAAGAGTAATCAAGGCCAATCCTGAGGTTGCCAACTAGATCCACTGATCCCGAACCACAACTCCACCACCAACAAACACCTCCACAGCCAAACTAACCACAGTTCCCTAACCAAACTGCTAGTCCACGGGAACTCAATGATGGACTAACCATGTACCACAAAGGGGACATTACAAGTCGGGCTTTCGGTCTTCTGACTTCCATTTCAAAATGGATCAAAGAACATCTCCGATTTCCTTAGCTTTTTCGGATTTCGCCCATTGGGCATTCTTCCTTCCATCTTCCATTTTGGAATGAGTCAAAGAGCAACTCCGCTCTCTGACCTTCGATCCCTTAGACTAAACTGGATTTCGCTCGTCGGGCATTCTTCCTTCCATCTTCCATTTTGAGAATGGAACAATGGAAACCTCCGATCTACGATTCCTTAGACTTTTTCAGACTTCACTCGTTGGGCATTCTGTCTTCCCGCTTCCACTTTAAGAATGGAATAGTGAGAGCCTCCAAACTTCGATTTCCGATTCCTTAGACATAATTAGATCTTTGCGATCAGGCCTTCCTTATCAGGCCTTCCTTCTTTCCTCGACAAAGAGGAGTAAAGCCGAAACTCCGAACTCCGATTTCCTTAGACTAAATCAGAGCTTTGCGATCGTCAATTCGACCAAATCGAAGCATTGTGATCGGGCCTTCCACACTGGCCCTTCTTATTTCCTCAACAAGGAAAACGAGTTCAGGCCGAAACTCCAAACTTTGATGTACTCCAGAAAGGAGTAAGGTTGAAACCCTGAACTCCGAAAAACTCCAGAAAACAAGTAAACTGCCCTCTGTCACTTAGTATGTTTACACTTTTCGCCTTAGACTCATCAATGACAACTCTTGGACAATTTCCTTTGACATCAATGACAATAATTCAACATTATCTACTTCTAGTAGAGCACCAGGATCAGCACCTACACGCACAGTACATGATTTTTTTGTGCCTAGAAAAACGCCTAGAGCACAACCTTCCTTAGAGGCAACTGGGTGGAATAGGGAGGTGCATGAACAGGCAGACATTGCTTGTGCTAATTTTTGGTGTTTCAACAACATCCCTTTCAATGTGACAAATTCTCCTTATTGGCGGAATTTGGTTACTGCATTGACAATTGCAGGAAAAGACTACAAGGCACCTTCTCGCACAGACTTGAGTGGGAGGTTAGTTAATTTAATTTTTTGATAAATTTATGTTCTTTAATTTATAGAAATTTATGATGAATTTAAGGTATTTTTCGTTTACAAATTAAAATTGTGTACTTAATTTCACTTTGTACTTGTAGGTTGCTTATGAATGCAAGTGATAGGGCAAGGGCAGTGGTAGAAGAACAAATAAATGAATGGAAAAAATATGGCTGCTCTACTCTTTCCGATGGGTGGACGGATGGTAAAAACTGCACCATCATTAACTTTTTTGGTAGCTTGCAAAAATGAAGTAGCATTTTTGAAATCAATGGATGCCTCCAAAAAAGTGAAAAATGCAGAAAATTTGGCTAAAATGTTGGAGCAAGTTTGCATGGAGGTTGGAATTGAAAATGTTGTGCAAATAATTACTGACAATGCAGCAGCATATGTGGCAGCTGGTAGAACCCTCCAAGATAGACACAACACATTTTTTTGGTCACCTTGTGTAGCACGTCCTTGACCTTCTTTTGGAGGACATAGGCAAACTTGATTGGGTCACACCGATTGTAGAAGATGCAAGGAGGATCACAAAATTTATCTACAATCACGCTTGGGTTCTTCACTTGATGAGGGATCACACCCAAGGGAAGGAGTTGGTGAGATCCGGTGTGACAAGGTTTGCAACGATTTTCTTAATGTTGCAAAGCATTCTTGGTTCATCGACGGCTTTGAAACAAATGTTTGTGAGCCCAGCATAGGTAGATTCAACTTATTCAAAGAAGCCGGAAGGAGAGAGGGTTGCATGCATAGTCTTCGACAACCTATTTGCACAAAGAGCTACAGAGATTATGAAAGTAACTTCAAAACTTCGAATTTAAATTCAAATTGAATATTTATTTATTTTTTATGTCTTTCATTGTAAATTTGTAACTTTAATCTTTTTGCATTTTTATATTGTAGGTGTCGGAGCCCTTGGTTAGAGTTCTCCGCTTGGTAGATGGGGATAAAACCCCAATGGGGTATCTTTATGAGGCCATGGATAGGGCCAAGGAGGCTATAAGAAATTATTATAAGGATAGCCTCAATTTTGATCCCATATGGGAGATTATTGATAGGAGGTGGAACAATCAACTCCACCAACCCATCCATGCAGCAGGGTACTTCTTGAACCCCCGTTTCTTCCATTTAGGCACCTTCTTAGATCCTAGTGGAGAGGTTATGGAGGGCCTCACTACTTGCATTCAGAGGATGACACCCCAAGCTGAGGTGGCAGACCTCATTATTGATGAATTGCAAAATTACAGGAAAAGAAGGGGTAGGCTCTTTTCTTCAGACCTGGCTAAGCGAGCAATAAACAATCAGTCAGCAAATATAAAATTTCAAATTTACAACTATTGATAATTTGATAAAATATGTTTTGAACTTTTGACTGTCCTTTCTAAGTTTCTAACTCTTCAATATTTTTTTTTGTAGAGGTTCGGTGGACAAATTGGGGTGGAAATACCCCAAATCTCCAAAGATTTGCCCTCCATGTCTTATGCCAACCTTGGAGTGCATCCAACTGTGAGCGCAATTGGAGCTTATTTGAGTCCATCCACACAAAGAAGAGGAACAAACTAGCTCAGAAACGCCTCAATGACCTTGTTTGTGTGCAATATAATCTTTGGCTGCGCACAAGAAAGGTAAAGCAAATATCAGGTGATCCAATTGATTTGGATGAGATAGATCCTTATAGTGATTGGACAAGGCGTGATGAGCAGCCTTCATTGTTTTTCAAGGATGATATCTATGATTTGGAGAGACAAGCAATGGACGAGGGGGTGGATTGGGATTCTCGTTAGATGACATTGAGGATGAGGACGCTGAGGAGGAGACATTGCCACCAACATCTACATCTAGGATGGAGGTTGAGCCACAGCATGTCATGCCGAGAATGGAGGATCCACAACAAAGTCCTAGGACTAGACCCTCTAGTTCTACCTCTCCCCTAGTTTTCACTGGACATAGGAAGAGGAAGATGTAGTATTTACTTTCAGTTTTACAAAAACAATTTGCTATTTTCATTTTGTTTCAGACTATCAGTATCAGCGCATTCCACATGAGGATGTCATTTTGTACCTGTTGTGACCTAATCACACATCACCCCATTGCAAATGGGGACCCGCCTTTTTTTTTTGCAATTTTGAGCTTGTAGGATCCTTAGGAAGTGTTGTCAGACCTAGTCTCTTCCATGAAATGAAGAATAAGCCTCTATGGAGCTGCGTGGAATGGATAGAGTGAGTTTAACAAGGTGCAATTGAGAATACTTAAGCATGTCCCTGAGATACTGAAAATTGACTAAGTCTGATGTCCTGAAGTGTGATGTCCTAAAATCCTAAAAATTGACTAAGTCTGAAATCTGGTGGATCCTCAAAAATCTAGAATCTACATGTTAAATCTCATGGATCCGAGACCTATCTCAAACATCCTGGAAGTATATTTCAAAATATCTAAAGATACTTAAATATATTTTGAAATATACTTGATTTCGGGCACTGAAAATGGCTAAGTATGGGAAATTTCTTCTCCATCAGTGGAATCCGCCCTCATTAAAGAAATTTCTTCTCCATCAATGGAATCCACCCTTATTCAAGAAATTTCTTCACCCTCCATGGAATGCGCCCAACACTGGGAAATTTCTTCGCTATCAGAGAAATGCGCTCTACCTAAGAAAAATTTCTCAAACCCTTGTCATATGCGCTCCATCTTGGAAATTTCTTTAACATCCATGAAGTGCGCTCACCCTTGAGAAACTGCTCTAACGTGAACTTCAAAATGCACTCATCATGGAGAGAACATCATCATCTGGCATATGCGCCCTCACAAGAGAAATTTCTTTAGTGCTCTAGAAATGCACCCTGCCTCAGGAAACTTTCTCCAACCTAGGCTAAATGCGCCCCCCTTTGAGAAATTTCCTCAACACCTAGGACATGCACCCTCCTTAGAGAATTTCCCCGACTTCCATCATTTGCGCTCCAACACAAGGAATTTCTTCCTCACTTCATCAAGTTCGCCCTAATTGGTGAAATTCCTCCAACACTTCATATGCGTCTCATAGAGAATTTCCTCACCCTACTCCAAATGCGCTCATCAAGAAGAAAACTTCTTTAGCCTATCCCAAATGCACCCTGCCTTAGAGGAATTTCTCTAACACCCCTCACATGCGCTTAGCCTCATAGAAAATTTCTTTAAAGCTCATGAAGTCCACCAGCTAGAAGGAAATTTCCTCCTGCCTAGTGAAATCCGCCCAGCCTTGAAGAAGTTTCTTTGACATACCTCATATGCGCTCAACCTTGAAAAATTTCTTCACCTTACTTGAAGTGCGCTCAAGCATGGGTCAAGTCGGCCTTGATTGCAGAAAATCAAAGTATTCAAAAGAAAATTAAAAAAAAAGGGGGCAGACAAATGCTCCCTAATGAGGGCAACCCTAGCTGCCAGAGGAGGCCGACCTTGGTAGAAGTGATGCTTGGAGTTGGTATAAATGGCAAGTTTTAAAATATGAGAACAAAACCTTCTTCATTGCATAAAACAAGTAAGATCTAGTCTAGGACTTTTGCAAGGTATCCATAGGAGAGACATGTTAGGAAATTAATAATGAAATGTGGATTGATGATCAAATGTCTTTACATTGATAGATGTTTCTCTTGTGTAGGTAATGGAAGGAAAATGGCAAGAACTTGCACTTAAAGGTTCAAAGCATGGAAGAGTGTTATTCTCGTTCAAAGGGAAACATCAGCGCGACATAGAGGAAAGCTAGTCCGGATGATCAAATTTCAAGCACGCCACAACAAGACAAGGAGGAATTCAACACCAAGGTCATCCTCAGAGGAGGTCCACTGCATGACACCACTTCATCATCCAGAAGCTCACATCTAGGAATCCAAGAGTCAAGTTTCACATTCAAGCTCCGGAGCCATCCACTTCAATCATGAAGTCTACTCCAACAATTCACACCCAAGGTCTACTTCCTACACCATTCAGAGATATATTCCTGCACAAGAACAAGCACAAGAACATGATGACAAAAGAAATGAGTCAATCATCAAGCAATCCATCAATTACATGAACTTTCAAATTTCCCAAAATTGCAAGTTCAAAAGAAGAAAAGTTCCACAAGTGAAAATCCAAAAGTTTGGGAAAATATTTCGAGCAGTGTGAACACAGAGAAAATCAAACCAGTTTGCTCAATGACTGAGGGGGCCTTGGCACATCATCAATCCGATTACAGTTCGCCACATCACCCGTCCAAGTTCAATGTACTTGCAAGATGACAAGAGGTCAAAGAGGACGCCCAAGTGGAAGATGCTTCAAAGATTCCATTTCATTCTTATCACATTGGAAAGTGTGCCTTCATTACCTCTCTTTGGGACAGTTATGCTTTGTTGTCTTCATCTAGGCCATTGATTTGCAAATCAATCATGGCCGTCAATGTAATTTTGGAGCTTATAAAAGGCCCATTTCTCTCATTTGTGAGGTTAGAAGTTATTAGCTCGCACAAGAGTAGAAGTAGAGTAGGAGTAGATTGGAGGAGACTCTTCGAAATCATTGAAGAGACATGAAATTGTTGTAATCATACACTTCAAAATTAATACAAGCTCATTGTTGGCTCGCATGGTGATCTTGTGGTTGTGGAATGTTAGCATGTTTTCTAATTTCTTGGATGTGATGGAGAAATGTTTCCAAGTAGTTTAAAAAAAGATTAGAAGTTCATTGATGTAATGAGTATATGCAAAGATATTTGATGAATTCCTTAATGGTTCATACTTTTTGTGGATTGTCAAAGGCAACTCACTTTGCAAAGTTAGCCTGAACCTCCATTTGCTTTAGTTCGATTGTGAATACGTGTTCAAGTTGCGCCAGCTATGAGTGTTTGGATGTATGTTTGCAATATGAAAATCATTGGGTTACCTTAGAAGATTGCACCTGCTTCGTGTAGTTGTTGGTTCTCATGGCGAAGCGGAGTCAGGTTTCGTGAGAAGTTTGTCTATCCTAGCATGTTTCATTATACCTTTGTCCTTAGATTAGACTCTCTTGAGTCTTAACCCTTTCTCTTTTGCCTTTCCTTTTCATAGCCGGTTAGAGTAAGTTCCATTTCATAAGGAAGAAGTAACACATTTGAGTGGAATAAGGAGTCAATTCAGCGTAAGTCCCTTTGTGATTACCAACATTATCACATCAACTATTGAGTCTATCCATTGCAAGTCAAGCCTGACATATCATGAACCTTGGAGTTGTCTCATCGGATCACATCGTTCAGCCTTTGAGAGACTTTGTTCAAGAGAGGATAGAATACTTGGTATTTTATTCTGAGTTTGCATGTGTATAAAAAACACATCAACAGTACCCAATTTGCTTTCAAATCAATCCAATACAACTAGACTCAGCTTGTTTCTTTTATGTACTCATTTATTGTCTCATTGGATGCATCTTATCATTGAATTTTGCAAAAAAAATGTGTTTAAATGAAATTTAAGCAATTTTTTAAGTTGCCGAGTTTTTGCCGAGTCGTGTTTTTTGGGCTTGGTGAGTTTTTCAATTTGGCGAGTTTTTCAACTATGGTGTTAACAACCACTTGGTACAGTCCAGTATAATATAGACAGCAAGATGACTTCGAACAACAATGCAAATATTGACAAGAAACAGCAATAAGCTACTCCCAATAACCTGCTGCTAACCCTCAATATTTATCTGATATATGCAACTCTGAGCATCAATAATTAGTCCAACATGCTGCGACAAGTGTATGATGAAACTGCTGATGTCAATAAGGGTGTTGCAATCAATATCTAACAGGTCCGTGTGGCCCTAGCAGGGTTCACAGAAGTGTACAGCAATGTTTGAACTTAAACAAGGCTGCAAACTCTATTAAACTCCAACACTGGGTCCCACTTCCCAGCCTTTGTCCCCTCCCACCAGGCCAACAAATACACAAAGGTGCTGCGATTTATAAAGGCTCTCCACTAAATATCAAATCTAATCAGAAAGGTGGCTCAATATATTAAATTCTTCTTTTTCCCAAATGCTGCGATAGGGGTTAAGTAATATAGCAGACCAAAAAAACAATGCGTCAAACCTTGTCTTCATAACTGTAGCACATATTAATGATAGAGTAACAACAGCACCACATTAATATAAATAATTTCACCATTCAACTTCTTCTTTTTTCAACATAACTCTTGACTATAAGATTGGCTAAATAGTTGTAGGCATATTTTTGTAATGGCAAAAATGTTTAAAAAGACTGTAGAGGCTTCCTTTATATAGCCATCACATTTAAAAAGTGGCCACGAACTCACTACATCTATTAAATCTCTGGTTAAAACTTAATTTGCTACAATTTTCTCATGAATTAAACTAAATAACTTTTAGTCATTTAAAGTTGCTTGATATTGAGTACAAACCCTTAAAAATGAGGGAAATTTCACATAGACAAATCATTAGTTTGATATTATAAAACTTGGCAGTAAATCCTACAAAGTCTTGGTTAACTCAATTTTTGACGATAAACTGTTGCAATTCGGACTTATCATTGTCATGTTATTGAAAATCTACTTAATTTGTACATGCTTGACTTTATTTTCTTGTAAAGTACTAATATTTGCAGGGAGTCCAATACACTCAACTAACAAAAATTGGCCTTAAGCCCCTCTATAGTGCACCCAACACAACATTCAGCAAGATTACCCCTCGTAGCCTGGGAAGCACAGTTACCAGATACACCACCCCCTCTCCCTTGGTACATGTATCGCCGTATCGGATACGGATACTCATAGGATACGGCTCGAATACGTCTTGGATACCGTATCCGGCCATACTAAAAAACCCTATTTTTTCTCGTCCCAGGTACATGCAGATATGGATATTTGTGTCGTATCCCAAAAATATTAACCCTAGAATGTTAAAAATTGCCACTAGCAACTGTTCCATAACCTAGCATGTTGATTTCTTGTTGCAGGGAACTACTCTGGACCAACACGCACACGATCGGAAATGTCTTTCTACACAATCATATTTACTCAAATAATCACATTCATTCTAAAGTTGGAGATATAGTGTCAACAATCAATGGAGGAATAGACAAATTTTATTAATTGGTGATACTTTTTTTAATTTTTGGTTTATTTGTTTTACTTTACATTGTAAACTTTTATTTATTTATTAGGTTTAATAGATTTAACTTTTAATTTAAGTTTAATTTATTAATATATAATATATTTGTTAAATATATATTATTTATATTAAATTTAAATTATTTATTGCTAATATATATATATGTTGTATCTAGCCGTATCCATATTAGGGATCTTGAGAAATATCCATATCCATATCCAATACCGTATCTGTATCCAATACCGTATCCGTGTCCATGCAACTCTGTTGATAAGTGATGCCCCAAAGGTATATTTGAGAGCTATAGAGGTTGGAGTGATAAGGAGACCATTAATACTTTTCCCTATGGTTGTCTTGTCTTACATTTCTTCTCTTCTTCTCTCTCTTCTTCTTCTGGTGATCTATCATTCAATTGTAAATCTGGTGCAGAAGGAATCGCAGTGTCAGACAGGCAACTATGCCTACATGCTTTGGACTGCCCCTCGTCAGCAAGTATGCCATTAGATAGACTCAAAACCTTTCATGTGCCATTTCTTACGGTGCCGCTCTACTCTCTTGTACCACTCTGCTCTAGCGTACATCTCTCTTCTACGTACTATCACTATTCAAGGTACCTTTGGTTACATAGAAAGATGAAGCATATCAGAAGGTTTGGTATATCAAGAGGTTTGGTATAATGAGAGAATTGCTCTTTTGTACCATTGCTTTGGTATATTGGGTAGTTTGGCATTGGGGATCTAGGAATATTGAAAAGGGAGAGTGATAAGGTTGGAGCGATAAGGGTTTCTTCTAGGAGTGATAAGGCAAAAGTTATAACCTTGAAACATATGAAAGGCTGAATTCAGATTTTTTGCAGATTTGGTCATCAAGCCACATCAAAGGGACTTTGTGTGGGCATATTGCAAGTCAATCTTGGGTACAACAAAGGTCAAAAGCAATTTTTGTTTCAACAATGTTAATGGAGGCATATATCACTTCAAATAGCATCTTGAAAACTACTAGCATCTAGTTATTATTTATGCACAATGAAGTATGCATTATGCAATGCAATGTAATCTACGATATGAACATAAATGACAAAAATCTATATTCCACAATTCATTGGCTAAACTCTCGATTTGATTTGCTCTCTATATCTCTATGCTATTAAAATGTCTTTAAATTTAAAAAACAGCAGGTTTTTCTCCTTTTTTCTAAATTTTTTACCTTTTTCTTAATCTGATTTTTCCCGATTAAATCCCTATTTTGTGAAAAAATCTTATACTTTTGGTTTGGCAATTTTTCCCCAAAAATTTTTGCTGCTAACAGATCACTCTTTCTTGCTAATAAAAAAAAACAAAATCAGATATATGCTGTTGCATCCCTCCCTGTCAATATGCCACTAGATTCTCTCATTATTCAGAAGTTTAAGGTGAATGATGCATACCAAAATCCGGTGCCCAAAACAGGTAGCCAATTCAGGCAGCTCCTTACACAAAAACTAACTTACAACAGCTGCATGAACATGACTGTAAATTCAGTAATAACAATATGACAACATGGTAGACCATTACATCATTACACCATTGTCAACTATATTGATACAAGAACTTAGCTTAAGGCATATACCTTACAATGACTAGAAAATCATGAATGACAATTCAGATTTACAAACTTCGTAAAGGTTACTGCCCACTAAAAATGCATTCTAATGCGATGGTCTCTAAATTTTCCTTGAGAGAGACCCTTATACCTCTATATGTTATTCTTCATAGGCCTATGCCTGCAATTCCTACAATCCCTTCTGTAACTCTCTACAGCCTCAACCATGGAGGAAAATATTTCATTACTTCACAAATACACTCCCTGCTGTCCCTTATTCTTCTTTTTGTTATTGCTTTAATATGTAACAACCACCAGCTAATAGTTGTCACCACTCAGCCACATTTATCAAACATGATAAAATAAGTAAAAGAGACTGCCACCAGCAGTCTTGCTGCAGCCACCAAGAAACAGTCCTCACCTAGAATAGGCCTAATTGCGGGCCCTTTGAAAACCGAATGACAAATGGTAACAAAAGGAATCTTTGCTAGCAGTAACCGCCGGCCAGATGTGGGAAAAATAGTGCTAGGGTAGGAACGCGGACCCCACAGCATATATAAAGAAAATAGGCATTCGTGACTTCTGTAGGCAGCAGCAACTAAGTCCCACAATCCCCTACTCAGCATAAAGATGACAGCTGCCAACAGTTAACTGAAGAAACGCATACCCACACCCAGCACAAAGAATAATGTTGAACCATGTGGGCCCAACCAATGGTCAGAGATGTTTGGAGTTTTTTAAGTAAATACACATAGGAAGGAGGAAGGATTGGTAGCTGAATACAATATTTGAAATGTGGACCCAACATGATAGTCTTGTCTCCATAACAAACAACCGCTGCTAGAAAGAAGGGGTGTATGTCCCAGCATCTCAAATAGGAACAGCCAATCATATTTAAATATGCTAAACAAGGTATTTGCCATAAAATGCCAAAAACAATATGCCATAAGGATAGGTAGGTCTCGGATGCTCCTGCATCAGTGAACTTCTGGTTTAATTCTTTGAATGCAGAACTTCTACACTTGACTAGATTAGAACAACATCCACATAAATCATACAAACTGGGGATGCTTCAGCTTGAATGCTCCTCCTCTTCCGTTTATGCTAAAGACAGAGCTTCTGTGCAGGTCTTATGAAATGATCACCCTTATTACTGTGCTAACTTAGCCCCTTTTTGTTGTCCAAAGACTGAACTCGAAATGCACATTGCTTGCTGCTGTACGCATGGCCTGTCACAGGGCAGATATCATAAAAAGGCAGGTTATGAGATCAACCTCCTCCATAAGCTCCTCTAACAGCTGGTCTGGTCCAGGCGATCCTCAAACATCATCAAAATCAAATACAACTCAAGCGACCTGCTACAGGAGGCTCACGTCCCATGCACAGAATGTACGGCCAGGGATGACAGTACGGCTGGTAAAAGTCTTTAAGATCAGCATTCAAACACACCCCGGAATCTGCTCAGTTTTGAGCATCCACCCAAGCAAATGACATCAGGTCTTCAACAAAGGTATATCACTTCACATAAACTTGCACTTCAATCCCTCAAGCAGCATGTAAGGCTGGGCATGTACAGCCAGCATAAAGACTAAGGGAACTTCAAAAGAAACTATCAAAGACACTCCAAAATGCCATAGCAAACATCACAATATTATCTGGTATTAGCAATACAAAACTTGCACTCCAACTGATCAACAAACATCAAACTCCATTATGCTCAAATATGATTTCTGAGGTGTAATCATCCACAACACCAGCTAGGATTGGTCTCACACAATCGAAACTAGATATAAATTATTGAGGTTAAACAACCCCAAGGAGAAACTCTGCTCAACAGCATAAGTTTATGGAAAACATAAAAATATCCAAAAATGCATTCCTTCCAAATGAGCGAATTCTGCTTTTAAATAACCACACACCAGGCCCAGAATAGCCAAAGAACAAGGTCTGACCCACTCTGGCGCCACTCAGCTAATGCTCATCTAATAATAGCAAAGAATCCTATTGAATGCCTCTGCAGAGGAGCACCTCCTCCACCCCCACGGACACCCCAGGAATAGGCAAGAATAAAAATGACAGTGATCCCACCAACCCCAGCGACCACTCCAACAGCAGGCCCACCACTTCTAAAAAATAATAGTAGTTTCAATGTGCATGATAGGCATAATAATTATTTAACTATTATCAATTTTTAGAAGCTATATTTCCCTCACATATTGTTAGCCTTCATGAAATAGTAAAAGACTAACCTATTTTTCAAATTGTTTAATGATGAGGAAAAAGGGGACATTACATCTTAGCAAATTAAACTTCTTATATTCATTCACCCTCCTCAAACTGCTACTCCAAATTTTGTGTGCACACCAACATGAACCTATGACACAAAATATAGTCCATGTCTGATGCACGTACTGTCCATCCACATGTATTTCTTCAAAATACTTATCTTTTTCAATATTGAATTCTCAAACTAGCATTAATTTAATTATTCTATTTGGTCAAAGATTCTGTATGGACTTCATATTTTTTATAGCAATTCATTAACTATCGAGTATTTATTCCCTCTCCCCAAGATTGACTAGGTTTAGCACATTGGAGCTTGCATCCAAAGGAACTATTTGATTGTTTCTAAGTTTTAAGTTATAGAATGTTAACTAGAGATATTACCTAATCAATAGAGAGGCAAATATCATTATGTTCACAACCAGTATTCCACGGGGGGAAATCCCCACCTAAAACTGTCTATTCAAGACACAAGAACATCCCCAAGACTTGGAGACTCAAGGGAAATGTCCCCCCACCACCACCAGTAGGTAGGAGATGTCCCCAAGACATTTCCCTCAGAGACAACGTTTCTAGGGTGTCCCCCCCCTGATGGGGACATTAAGGGGATGTCAAGATGTCCTCAATGCCTTGAGAAAACTCACCTACATCCCTCGAAAGTTTTGGAAACCTATGCCAGTCACCCACTTCTGAACAATCCAAAAAGTGAGGCTTTTTTTAATGAGTTATTTTGGAAAAGAGGGTCACTAGCCCTAACCCTAAACACTCCAAAAACCTATCAAAAGGCATCCCAACCTCAATCCAAATCACTATCAAGTTTTCATTGCATTGAGAAAGAGTGAACTATGAGTAAGAGCAAGAGAAAGGGCAAGTCTTCATTAATCAACTATTCAATACATTCATCAAGCCTTCAAGGTAAGCATTGGGCCTCCTCCTTTGATAACCACACTAGCCATTCATCTGTTGTCCTAGGTTTTTAGTTCTTCTGTTGCTGATAGGAACTAGTCTACTTATAGCTTTATCCACTGTCATGCCCCGACTTGTTAGACAAAGAATAAACAAAAAAAAAATAACAATAAAACCCACCGCTGGCCAGGAAAAGATAAAAGCCAGCATAAGACAAGCTAACGCTAGGAGACAGAGATAGTCAGCGCTAGAAGACAAGAAAACAGTCAGCACTAAAGGACAAACTTTTACTAAAGTTAATCAAAACAGGCAGCGGAGATATTGAAAAGGCAGCAGATGTATGAAAAGGGGGCGACTTCTCACCCATAGGGATATAAAACAAGTATCCCAAAGACAATTGAAGGCATCAAGAAATGAGAAAAAAATATAATATTGTAGCAGAGTTACATCTACAGGAATATATCAGCAGTGATATATTTATTTATGCAATAGTTGATAACGGCAGAGACAATATTTATAACAGCAGATTGGAATCCATCAAGAGGTACTGTATATTAGTCATCTAACAGATTCCTAAACAATCCCCTTTGAATTCAGTGAAATGTTGCAGGTAGGAAGAATGGTCCTTCCAAGTTCACGAGAGATGAGCGGTGGACTGACCCTTCTCATGCTCATATCAAGTTAGGCCAAGAGGTGCATTCGGAGCTGTTAGGTGGACTGACCCTTCTCATGCTCTTATCAAGTTAGGCCAAGAGGTGCATTAGGAGCTGTTAGGTGGACTGACCCCTTTCGTGCTCTCAACAATATCCTGCTCCTGGGCCGACCCGAGTTGTTAGGTGGACTGACCCCTTTCATACTTGTGGGGCTTGATCAAGGAGGGTGTGCCTTCAAGGTGAATTGGGAGCTGTTAGGTGGACTGACCCCTTTCAATATTGCTACTTGCAAGAGTTCCTACGGAGCTCACTGTGTGATTGGCTTGAGGAATTGTGTTATGATGGATTGAACCAAATATTGATTATGATAAGATGATTTGATCTCGTTATTTATGTTATGAAGTATTGATCTCATTATTAATTATGCTACGATAGATGAATTTAATATAAATGATGCTATAAACTGAATATTATCTTAATTTATTTATCTTTAATATTTCTAATGTCCTTTTCTAGTAGTTATTATTGTATGCAGGTAAAGAAATCAGGAATATCCTAAAAAGGGGCATTACATCCACTCTATTAACAAGGAGAGTGGAAAAACTTGTAGTTGTACGTAGCACCTTGTGTCTCATTGACTGCAACACACTTACGTACAAGGAGAGTCCAACAGCCCAATGGGATGTAAAGCTAGAGGAGCCAACACATGTTGATGATGATGCAGCACAAACATGGTTGGTTGGTATTGTTTTCGAGGAGCTTGACCTCGAGGAGTCCATCAATTCAAGCAATGAGGAGTTTGGCACAGACTTTGGGGATGATTAGAGGTATTGGGCCATTGACCAATTGTATTTTTACATTCTAAATATAATACATTTGATATGAATATTCGACAATGCCGCTTTCATTGTCCAATGCAATGTGTTTACTTACTAGTATTACAAAGTTTCAATTGTTATTCCTTGTACATTTTTTTAAACTAATTTTTCAGGTATTATATATATTTGCACTGTCATCCCCGTGCTCTCCCCAAACCTAGGCCCTTGGTCCCCCCATCCCCCCATTCCAAGACTCCACGGAACCATGTTCATAACAGATTTCTGAATCAACACCAATTCTTACTGATGGGGCTAAATATCTCAATGGAAAACCATAAATTTATTCAATGGATGAATATTTACATAAACCATAGAAAATGGTGAACTTTTAAAATTTACTTCATTGTAATACCACTAAAAGTATTGCAAATTTCCAAAACAACAGAAAAACTTACTTCTTGCAACTCTGCAACCGCATTATCAATGCCTGCAACATCACTAAATGTAACCCCAGTTGTTCCCTGGAAAATTAAGTGTTAAATATATGAAACTAAATGACATACCTACCAAACTAATTGCATTTGTCTAAAACGAAATCACAAGAAATTGAAAGCAGAGATTCCCCGTCCTAATTTCACAAATAATATGAAATGTGATAACCTACCTCTACCCGGGCTTGAGGTTTAGATTGTGCAAACTCAAGGGCTGTCCATATATCCTGCAGGAAAGCGATGGTAACCAGTGATATCTTGTTTGCATATTGACAAAATGATTTCTTGTTTGCATATTGACAAAATCTTGTCAATCAGATTAAAAAAGATTGATTGATATAGCATACTAGATTAACATCCAGATATATTTAGAAACAAAAATGGAAAATCTTACCCAATTCTTCATGTCCTTTGGCCTCCTAATAAGAGTGAACCTTATGAGCGCAGTCATGGCTGCAAGAACAAATATCATAACTCCTGCTGTCTGCATCATTGACTGAAAATCACTTGTAAAAAAGTAACTAATAACACCATACAGACGCTTAAGTCCCTCAAACAAAATGTATAAGGGTGTTTGCAAAACTCTTGCAAGAATATTGGCAACAAACACCACTACAGAAGTTACAAGTGGAAGTATAATAATTATAGAAATAACAGCCACAAGGCTTGTGACTGAATAAACCATTGCTGATAGAAGGCCTCCCACTGCAAAGGCAAAAGCACTTATCACACTTGTTAACATTGTGAGTTCAACCATCAGCCTGCTTGAGATAGAGGATGCCACGGGATGCGGCATTGCAGGAGGAGGTACTACATAAGGCTGCAAATCATAAACAAAACAATAAGAACATGAAACTAAGGTAATAATTGAAAACTAAAAATCATACAGAAAGTAATATACATGATTATTGTTCATCCATTATAGATTAATACACTTGGAAAGACATTTCACTTATTAAACCATGCTCCCTAATTTGCTATTATGGTCTTCCAACCCTTGCTGAAGCAATGGTTATTTTGAGAAAACATTACCAAATGCAGTTCTCTTCCACTATTTCATTTGGCCCTTAAGCTAACGAAGTTTTCCCATGAATTTATACATTTCATGCCCTATAGCATTGCTTACTTGCTTCCACCGATTTTCCACATTTGAGGAGAAATAAGGGTGTGTCATCCACATTGTTTCCAGTCGGAACTGATAAATTTTATTTCTTGCTTGATCCTTAGTGACTTGCAGATGTATTGTCCAATGATTAGAGAGCATTGTGTTATAAACAGTGGCTGTAATTCTAACTTTCCATGTGGTCCATTTATCTGATAGTAGAATGCTGTCTAATTTTTCGGCAATATGTTCAGTCCCTACATATTTGTCCGTGTCTATTTCTTTGTGCAAAATCTGGATCTGGCAAAGAATTGTCAGCAATCAGCTGAAAGAGACACTCATCAGTCCAATGATCCCATGTTGAGTGGTGAAGCCTCAACCTGTCTTCAGGCTCCTGTAGTCTCTCTAACCTCGACAGTGGCACACTCACTAACAGATAGAGCTTTTGGTGTAGCGGCAAAATTGTCGTGTGTTAACATTACTGCAACTCTACTGGGTAGGGGTTTGGTTCTTGCCCTCAGCAATTTACTGGCCTCGTGGTCAACCGTATCCCATTTGTTGGATCTCTTGGTTCAGGAGGCTAAACTGTCGAGTGGTGAAACCCTCAAACCCTGCCTTTGGGCTCCCAGTCTATCTAACCTCTACAGTGATGCGCTCACTAACAGTTCAAGCTTTTGGTGTAGCAGCCAAATTGTAGTGTGTTAACAACCCACATTGCCCTTTTGTTTTCAGATAATTTGATGATGTTGAAATCAGCACATGGGATGGGCTTAACTGCAGAATTGTCATTCAACCCGAAGTAGCTGATCTATAATTGTGATTATGTTATTTCGTTGGGTCAACATCTAAAATGCACAGATATTTTGAGATTAAACAAGGTGTGAACACGAACAGGTCATTGACAGAGAGGAGGTACATGAGAGATAGTGATCTATATCTTTTCTATGTCATTCAGAATTACAGTAATTTGCTCCAGCAGTTGATATGTATATAATAGCCTCTATTTCTAATCCAAACTTTTCTTCTGCTTGTAAAAATTGGTAAGATATATAAAAACAAGTCTTGAATTTGTAGAGAACTAATTTATTAACTGCCGTTACTAAAATCATGACTTTTAATAGAGTAATCTGGAAAACAAGTAAAATCTTGAAATACATTCAGTACAGGCTTGACTGGCCTCCTGCTATAATAAAGGCATTAATGGAGCAAATGGAATAATCAGAACTGGCCTAACTTTTAAATAAAAATATAAAAGAAAAACATGCTAAAAAGAAACTCATACAGTTAATATCCTTGCAACCTCACGCTGAGGCCCATTGTACTTTCCTAAAACAGTTTGTGCTTCCAGGTCTGACAAATGCATGGCCCTAAACAAAGAAATAAAACAGGATTAGTTGCTACAGTACATTTAAGTTACACAAGCCACCAAGATTTAATGCACAAAGGAGATAATGAAATTACATTTAACTAGAAATTCCAAATTACTAGGCCTTACTATCTTTGAAATTACCACTTCTTTTCTTGCAACCTTAAAGCTGCAGGAATCTCTTTTAAATCAACAATGAAGTCATGATATGCATAACCTCTGTCTAGATTTGGCCGAGCCCTTGATGTCAACATCTCAATTTGATTTGCCCTCATCAGCTTAAGGAATTCCTCTAAGCGCATTTCTGGTAAAACATTCAATGTCCTGTTGAACTCATCTATTTCAGATGTTTGAAAATCAAAAGCCTCTTCTGGGACATACAGTTGACCTTTGTATTGCCTCAGGAGGTCTTTGAGGTACACAGGCCTTGATGGAGCCTCTTTATCAGTGTCTTCCTCGAATCCTCTTTGTTTCTCTTCTATATGTCGTGCCTCTTCAATATCTTTTGAGGCTAACTTGCTGAAAAGTTTATTTAGTGCTGTACTAAATCGCTTTCCAAACCAAGTTTTCTTTTCCTCTATTTCACTTTGGGTGTATAGCTTGTCTCCTATAAGAAACTTTGGTTCAACCAGACTTGGTGTTTCTCTTAAAAGTCTGCTAATATAGTCTTCTGACTTATCACTTGATTCAATATTTGACTTTCCTCTTGGTGGCAAAGATGAAGACACTGTACAAAAAGGAACTATTTTCTTTGGTATTCGACCATACAGTTTGAAAAAGCCTTCTCTTCTAACAGAGAAACTGCAGTTGTACAAGTTACCAATGTTGTTTCTTACAGACACTCCATGCCTTAACTGTTCACTGCCCCTGTAGCGTTGTCTCCCATAAAAATACAGGCCTGTTTAAACATTGCTCATTGTTAACAGGTGTGCTGAATAAACATAAATTGATCTATAAAGCAAGATGGCGGAAAAAACATTCAAAATATTATATTTTTGCAATCTTTTACAAGCAAAACGAAGAAAACCGTCATATTTATTCCCTTCCTTTAGCACCACTTCAACAAAAGTTGTATCATAAACATATCTCTCAATGTTGAGATTGGACCCTTTTTGGCATAGGTGTACCACTGCTATTGTTTCCAAGGAAGTGGTTTCCATATGCAATGAAGATAGTCCTAGATTTTCACCCATTCTAATTTTCCTCCATATCTGCACTGAAAGTACAATTGTTCTGGAATAAAATATGAGGGAGTTATTAAATTGTAATCAAACAATCGAAAAGGCATCATACTCGGGCTGAATCGCTATCTCTATTACACATCATCCAATTGTCTAGTAATAAATGTTATAAATATAAATAGTTTCTAGTTTCAATCCCACTTCCTCATCCATATGAGCATCACCTGATGCAAAAAGTGTCAAATGAATATTCCAAGCTCATGAGATCAGTCATAAAAAGAATGAATACATATAAAAAGTAAATATACTTTTCCTTGGATGTGCAAGTGGAATTCAAAGAGAGCATAGTGCTGAAGATGAAAGTGAGAAGCGCAAGAAGAGGAGACAGAAAATTGGCAGGTTAGGCTCAAAGGACAAACACCAACCAAAGCCAAATGGTATTCGAGGGAGAAAGCAAGGGATCTTTTCCCTCATCTTCTGAAAAAATAAACTTTGAGGACCAAAGGCCTCCTAATTGAAGAGATGTGATCCACATGAATTTATAAATGGAAATGTATACGTAAAAAAGCACTCAGAACATCACACCTTTGAGGCAGACAATCAAAAAAATGATGCTCTTCCAAATTCAGAGAAAAATGGATGGTGTTCTTTGCCTCCAGCAACCTTCAGGTGCCTTTAGTGCATGAAGGGGCATCAAATTCAAGCATAAATAGATGAATTTGGGGAACTAAACCACACCAGTGCATGCAGCAATGTAGGATAATATTTTAATGAATATTTTGCAGCAGCAAAGTGTAGATAACTCTGTCACTAGGTGAATTTGTTGCCACTATGGTCTTCTGTGCAAAATGGGAGCCATATCTTCTAGTATATTGCTGACTTCAACCAGAATTAAAGGTGTAGTATCCATCCATGGTCTACTCCAAGCAGGTTATCCTGCACAGTCTTATTTCCGGGATAAATATGGTGTTCCTACCTGTTTGAATATTTGTTTCTAATTCATCTTTTACATTCCTTAATGTTGATTTCAGTTTAATTCTATCTTTCAAAGCACACTAGTTCCAAACCTGCAAGTTTGAATTATGGTTTGAATCACATCAGTCTGTTCTTATTTTGAAGTAGAATAATGTTCAAAGATCTACTTAATAAATCCACCATAAACACAGAGCCGGGGGCCCTGGCTCGATTGGCTAAGTATTCCTGTTGCGGGTAAGGAGGTCACGAGGTCTAGTCTCCCCCCATCCGCGTGGAGCCGGAGGGCGTGTCGCACCAGTGTCACCGGTCAAGTTAAAAAGTTTACCAGGCGCTTTGAAAAAAAAATCCACCATAAACACAGCTTAGGGAATTACAGAACATATTGCTATTAGAGTATTTTTATTTTTATTTTACTTGGCAGTGTGCTATCTGTGTTGTTATGTGACATCATCTACTCCAAGATGGAGGACTTGCAGCCCCTGCAACAAGAGATTTCCACAAGGAATCTGAAACAAGAAGTATGAGCCAGTAGGAAAATAGTAAACCAAGCGATAGTAAAGAAAGTGTTTACAAATTCTAAGTTAAGGTAGAATCCATGACGAGAGACATCAAGGCATTTGTGGCAGTTCTAAACAAGCTAAAAATACACCCAAAATGCCCCAATTAGCAAGAGGAAGAAAGAAAGTCTTAGTTTGAACAAGATAACTCATAAGCTAGAACACAAGTAGCCCATCAAGGACAATCGAGGCAACTACCCTTTAAAATAGAGGCTACAATCGAAATTCATCCCTTTGAAGTGCACACATATATAACAAAAGGCTAGATAATTGCTACAGCAAACAGAGGTTTACGGTGAAGAAAAAAATATTACTTTAGCATGCCTTAAAATGTGCAGCCATGCACTATCAATGTGAGAGTCATGTAGAAGCATAAATTCTTAGAAGGAAGCCGCCTATTTCTACATTCAAAGAAGGTTCATGACAATTCTAGTGCAAAACTGCCCAATAAGAATTTATTTAAAAATTAAAATAACTCATCTAAAAAAAACCCAAGCAAGAGAATAAAAGTGACTGAAAGCAATAATATATGGACATTTGCACAAGCTTACCTTTTACGTTAGGTTGTGGAACGGCCTCTTTGAATGACATGTACCGCAACTCCAAAGAATGCATTGAACCAACCACCATTTTCAAAATTGCAATTACTACAGCCTGAAGGAATATGCTGTCATACCTTTTACTTAAGGGTGGAATCTATAAAACAGAGAAGCCAAATACGCCGCGCAGCAGAAGAAATCCCACGGAATTCAATAATAAAGGGTTTGAATAAATGAATCACATGTTACCTATAGAGACCTGCAACTCTGTTTCGGCCAACCTAATTCTGTTTTCTCCCGTTGTGCGTTTGTGTTTTTTCTACTTTCTTCTGATACTTCTGCCGCTTGAGAGCTTAAAACCTTAAAACCTTAGCCATTCGGAACAGTCATTTTCTATCTCTCGTTCAAAAAAACAAAAGAAATAGACTGTAATTCTAGCGCTAAAAGATTAAAAAAAGAACAAAAGTCTCATTGGGTGGGACGGTCGCAGGACCTAAATTGATGACCGGATTTAACCATTTTTGCCATAAACTCACGTAAAAAAACTTTGGACAGGCCGTCAAAAATTATATACCACCGTAGCAAAATATATATCTAAATTATGATATACTTTTAAACTAGCAATCGCACCTTGGTGTGCAATGGGTACGCTGAGGAGTTGTGGAAGTTCAATTGTTATGTCTTTAAGTGAATGATGATTGTCTTGTATTCCTATGGTATTTGTATTTTTTTTTTGTTTTTTTGAGTGTTGTAAAATTATTTGCATAATCTTAATGGATTTCTAAATCCATATGTTTTGCTTAGTAGGTACTTCAAATGTGTGAGCTTTCATGTTTGGTGTGTAGTCGCTATTTGCATGCATCCCCTTTCTAGATTCTTGTTCATACATTGCCTTTGGGTTCACTTGCATCTTTTTATCTCTCTCATCTCCCTCTCTCTCTATCCCTCTGTCTCTATCTCCCCTTCTTTCTTCCTCTATGTTACGTTGTAATGTCATTATAGAAACACAATGCTGGCTCAACACAAAGCGACTATAAAGAAGGCACATTTACATCAGGTACCTAAGCGATTGGTCCTACCTAAAGGAGAGAGAGAAAGAGAGAGGCAAGGGAATTAATCATGTAACATTTGGAGATAAATAGGATTCATATACCTTAAGTTTTGGCCTATGGACATCTATGATCATAAATTCGTAGGTTCCTTAAGATCGACCTAGTTTGTATTAAAAGGCCATCAAAACTATGGTTTCTTGTTACAAAGTTTGCATTAATCTTGTAGTCAACAATTTTTTTTGTATATCTATGTAAGTATGTAATCTTTATAATTAATTTTTGCTCTTAAAAAAATTATTTATATAAGTTTATTTTTAATTGTTTATATACAACTTTTTTGGTTGCTCATTTAATTGTTAAAAACTTTGATCTTACATGTGGAGAACTCCATGGAAACTTCTTGACCATTTTAAATATTAAAGCCATACGTTTTTTTACATTTGAAGTGAAATTTCTTAAAAATATAACATAGTGACAAAGAGCGAAAGAAAGAGATATAACATATGTGTTTTTAAAATAAAATCTATATACATTTGAAAACAGGGTATTTGAAATTGACATATTTGAATATTTATATGAATAGTCTATTACCCATGAGAGAGAGAGAGAGAATCTAAAACAAAGAAAAGATCGTTGGAAAATTAACTATGGGGGTTGATGTTATTAGACCTCCATTTTGTGTATATCTTACAATCATTGCAATTCATGAGACAACATCTCTTTAGGTTATGTTTGACCAATATGATGGATTTTGACCACATCAATGCTAATAGATGATGAAATACATCCATTTTTTGGGAAGAGGAAGTAGACTCTAATGGATGAAGTAGATTCAATGAGAAGGAAGAGAGAAATGCCACTCTTCACAAAACATTGCAAGGCATTGGAGAGACTTGATTTTCATACTTTTGGTCCATTGGTGTCTCAAGGGATATGTATTGGAAGAAGTATTATCTGTTTATGAAATACGCAATGTGCACAAACTACAAATTACTGATATCAAAGCAAATCATAGGCAAGCAATGGCCATGAAAGTAGATCCACCATGTTGAACATGTTTGTGAGAGACATGTGCTTTGAACCTCACTCCACCTATCTTATTGTTAATCTGTAAAGCATATGGCATGATACAGTTTGCAAAACATTCTATGGACATTTGGTAGGTTTTGATTCTTGGTGTGTAATTGCATTGTTACCTTTTAAGGAGAGTTTGATGATTGGGTCAGTTTGCATTTGATAGTCTCATACTTGTATTGCATAAAGCCACATACAATATTGTCTTTCACTTGTTGAAATATATTTTGTAAGGTATTTTTGTGTGTGAGTTGTGGGGGATATTTAGGTTGCTCCCACTCCAAGTAACTACAATGATTTTCCCTCTTCTTGCATTTTTACATCTATGGAACCAAGTTGACTCACTACTACATTAAAAGCATTGAAATATTTGGCTACAAAGTCTCCTTCATGCATCTTTAAGGAATACAAATTTCTTTTGAAAAATAACTTATTACAAGACATTATTAATATATATATTCGCGGTCAGATATCTCTCCACTTATTTTAGATATATTTTTAAATATAGATATGCTAGTAATATTATATTGAGAATATTTCACTAAACTATATTTTATAATCTTAAATAAAAATTTAAAAATTAAATATCTTTTAAAAAATAATATATAATAGTAAATATATTTTTTAATATGAATATACGAATTTATAATATAATATTACATTAGAAATATATAATATTTTTTATTATTATATAAAATATTAAATATAATAATAAATATAATTCAATTTCATATATAAAATAAATATGATTAAATAATAAATATATATACGATATATTTAATCTAAATATACAATCTTAAAATATTTAAATAATATTTATTTTATTGTATAATATTATATTAAAAATATTTCAATAAACTATATTTTATAATCTAGAATAAAAAATTTAAAATAAAAATTTATTTTTAAAAAATAATTTAAAAAACATTAATGTGAAGTCATACAAAAGGAAAATTATCAAAAACTACCCCTAGAAAGTTTTAAAATTTCTTTAATAAAAAATACCCACTGAAAGTTGCAATGAGACGCGGTAAAGAGATTACCGAAGTTTTATTAGTTGAAAAACGCGCGTGAATGAAAAAGATTGTTGGAGACACGTCACACGACGGTAAGAAAACTCACCTGAGTTATTTGCTTTTAACTGTTTTCCCTTTCCTTTTCCTTTAAAAAAAAAGAAATCACAGGGTATCGTGTGGGAACATTTAAACGACATGAGACTTCTTCTAACACGATTTTTTGCCAGGAGTTCAGAAAATTTTCTGGTGTGAATTTTTCAACGACGGCACGAAAAAATGGATGGTGACAATGATTTCAATCGTCTTGCCTGTCCTCTCACTAATTCTTAACCATGGATCCATCGAGTGAGGTCATCACTCTCATCTAGGGAATGCCTTCGGCATAAAAATATAAGATCACAGCAAAACATATATTTATATTATGAATGAATGAAAGTTTGTAATGATGTTGATGAGACCAAGTCTACGGTATCCAGAGGGAAAATAGGCCGCATCAAAAAAGAAAACAAAGGAACCACAGGTAGCGCCCCTGTTACTTCTAGCTGCTCTCCCTTTCACTGTTGATCCCCTTTCTTCTGTTATGAATCCTGCATAGGTAATCTGTCACTTTAACTACCCTCTCCTTTTCAAACAAGGTCATTAGAGACCCCACATTTAGCACATCAGTGTAGTTGATTTGGATGTCCTCATATGCCGTACATTCCATGATATACATGTTTGAAAGGAAATACTATTGATTAATTGTCACAAATTATTCACTTGATAGGGAGGGCAACCATCAAATTTAGACCTTGTTGCTCGATATTTTAGTTTAGCGAAAATCTATTAATGTACAGTGAGGAGGGGGAAATTGTGAGTTTAATATTTAAATGAACCTTCCATGTGGTTATTTAGGCTAATCAATCTATTTAAGTATTTAATAAATCATTAACTTAATAAATGAGATGAGTTTAGACTAACAATCGCATTTAATGTGCAATAGGCACATCGATAGGTACTTTCATTTAGTGTAGTGTTATAAGTAACCACAAAATTCTAAATAAATGTAAATCTTTTATTTCTTTTTTAATGTCATGCACTATATAAAGGCATAGAACAAGGAGTTGAAGTATGTTGCTAACATTAGGATCCCCCAGATTGGTCCTAATGACCAACAAAAATCATCCTAAAGCATCACATGACCAACATTAAATTCTTCGTACCTTAGGACTCGAGCGTCCCATTAGATGCAAGACTTCTTGCCAAACTACTCTGAAATAAAACTCTAGGTCCATGGGCACCACCAGACATGAAAGAAACTTGCCACCACGAACTTGAAACTACTAGTGAGTGACCCAACGAGCTAGGATATATACAAGAGCTCAAGTTTATCGAAGAAAATCCAAAACATCGCTGGTCACAAAAAGCCTAATAGACTTCATTAATGTAAAGTCTAGGTCTGTAAACATCCAGACCTTCCAAAATGAAAACAAAGTTTTAATAAGTGAAATCTACAAGGCTTTTTGTGTTTGGTATTCACTTGTTTTATTTCTTGCGGAGCTCATATGCCCTATATAACTAAGCTGAGAAAATGTTTGAAGTTAGAAATATCAATTCGAAGTTCATTGGACCTACATTTGGTGATCTTGAGAGTTTCATTGATCAAATTCTAGAGGAGACCTCACATCTAAAGTTCACTTTACTTCATGCATGTGTTCTAAGTGGGCCTAAAAAATCTTATGCAATAGATTTCAATGAGTGGCCTCAGGTTCGTGGTATTATACTCTCAAGTCCATGATTGCAAGGTGGTGCTTGGGCGAATCAAGGTTTGACATGTGGCTTGGTAGTGACATGGACTATGGCCCAAGGGAATCAAAAGTAGACATGGTGTAAGCTCTATCAAGTTTTATCAATCCTCCGACCAATTTGTAAGTTCCCCATATATGAGGAAGCAAAAACAATCCAATCAATTAAATGTATGAGTCCGATATGGTCTACAAATTCATGGTTTTAAGATCTTGAACATGGACTTGATATAAACTTTGACCTAAGATGTTTACATGTCCATCCAATAATCTCCTTGAGCCTCTGATCTTGGTAATGTTAGACATGAGAGAGCAACTTAATCAATGTTGACTAGATCTTCCAAGTTTGCAAAGAACATATGAAACACCAAACTTGAACACATGAACCAATTCTAACCTAACCGCAAGTTCTTGGCTCTGAAAGAACTCCACGAACTTAGAACTTGGTAGGATCTTATGCATCAAATATATATAAATATACATACATGCATGCATGCATACATACATACATACGGGTGAGTGCAGGATCATCATGGGCCAAATAATACCCATATAAAAATGCTAAAATAGACTTAAATAACTTTAGGTCAAAATTTGAACAAGTTCTCTACACAATCTAAAAATAAGGTAGTAATAAAAGTTCTAGGAAATTAAATGTAGTTTATGGGCTATTGAGTTTATTTTTTAATTAGTTTGGTGAAAATTGGATATTTCAATGAGACATTGTTAAAATTTTACATCAAGATGAAGATAGAAGATTGGATGTAGAAAATAGATTAAAAGTTAATAGATAGGAGTGATTAAAGGGGGGATGGAAAAGAGAGATATGAAAATTAAAGATGAATGATGAATGTTGATAATGTGCAACTAGAGAATGATATAGATGAATGGATGGGTGAAGAAAGGATTATTTTGATTGGATAAGAGGATAGAAAGATAGGGGTAGAAGGATAGGGATGATAAAAGATAAATGATAATGGATAATGTCTTTTGGGGATAATGAGTGATCAAAGGTTTGAATGCAAATATATGTTGCTGAGTGGAGTACCTGACATCCATATAATCTCAACCAAATCAATCTGGGAGCACAGCCACCATTGCTAGTGCAACAAGGAGGAGCTTGGGTGAGATTTTATATATTGTTTCACTCATTATTATTTATTTTTCCTTGTGCTTTATCTGAGGTTTGTAGTTAAATTTGAAATTAGGATTTAGATCTTTTGATTTGAGTCTTATATTTACATTTCAAATTTACTTGCTTACAAAAATAGCAAATCAAACATGAAGTTTAACCAAGAATTGCATGGGGAATCTGACGTAGAGTGCGCGGTAGAATTTGATGGAACCAATCTAAAATGCGGTTGTGACTGTAGTTGAGTCACTATAGCCCTACACTTAATATTTTATTGTATTAAATGCTGTCGGCTCTCATGGTGAACCATCGGCTCGCTGAACCTTCATACCTTGGTGAGCTGTTGAATCATTGAACTAGCGCCCGTCGTTGAACCATCGGGCTCGTTGAACCATTGAACCGGCTCAATGGGTGGTTCAACAATCGCTATTAATCTTTACCACTTTCGTTGTTCCATTGGATCTCCGAATCGACACACGGTTGAACCGTTGAACCCTTTGAACCGTTGAACCAGTTCAAAGGTTCAACCAAAAGGTTTTCTCCGTCAAATTTACCATGCCAATCACTTAGCTTCAAACGCCGTTGAAGTAGTGAACTCTTGAACTTTCAAAATCGGTTCAAACAAAAGACTACGGCCCGATTTAAATCATTGGCGGAGCTGATATTCTTTGCCCGATGATGAACTTCACACCGATGCCACACTCAGCTTCTGCTAAACTAGCGAACCGTTGAACCATTAAAATGGTTCGATCACAAGAACTTAACACTTCGAACTTCATCGGTGGAGTCTGCCGAAACCCTCGCGTTCTCGCAGAGCTACTTCTCCCACAAACAAACAAACTTTTACACTTCGTTAGCCTAGCACATGAGGATGCTAGGGTTCATTCCAGCATGCAGTTGATAGATCCTGTAACTGCAAAACTCACACAAACAGAAAATGCAAAAACAAAATCTAATCTAATATGTACAGCCATTCCACCGATTATAGAGTAATCAACCGGTGGAATGGAAAAATCCCATATCGACCGTAAATCAAAAATCGACTACACAGATGCAATTCGAATGCAAAATAGGATCTTCTTTATTTCTCTGAGGATGAATACAAATGTCTATTTTCACAGTACAACTCAAATTCATAATCTTTGCTCTGTCTAATTTCTCCTTTCTGATCTATATCTCTCTCTCTCTCTGTCTCTCAATCGATCAGAACTTAGGCTATTTAACAACCCATAGAGAGTAGTACTGACAGGATTCCCAGCGGTTGGGAGACAATTCCAGGCGGCTGGGAGACACAACTAACTAACAAACTCATAACTAACTAACAACCTGTCATTACAGATCGACAGGTGTCCTAACAACAGAAACAAACTAAAAATAGCAAGCGTTGGTCAAATAGACCTTTATTACATAGTAAATGCATAACAACCTATTTAAGACTTTAGGCTTCTAATTAACTTGATGAAGGGGTGCCCCTGCACCAGAATCCCAACTGACTCAACCCATCCTATGTAGTATACATGCAAGCTTACAAAACTAGACTAAATAGATTTCACATAATGAACGTGATAGGCTACAAACAATAGGTGATAGCCATATACATGACTCCTAAATGTAAGAATGCATTCAAAATATATACAGTTAAACCAAACCCAAAAATCTCAATAAAGATGGTGCTTAGGCGAATCAAGGTTTGACATGTGGCTTGGTAGTGACATGGAATATGGCCTAAGGGAATCAAAAGTAGACATGTTGTTAGCTCGATCAAGTTTTATTGGTCCTTCAACCAATTTGCTCCAATATATACAATGTTAGACACGAGAGAACAATTTGATTGATGTTGACTACATCTTCCAAGTTTGCAAGGAACATGTGAAACACCAAACTTGAACACATGAACAAATTCTAACCTAAGTGCAAGTTCTTGGCTCTGAAAGGACTCCACAAACTTAAAACTTTGAAATCCTTAGATGCAACAAAGTGAGGAAATGATGCCTAACAAAACTAAACATTTATTAAGTGAAATCTACAAAAAAATTCATGTGTTTGGTTTCTTGCAAATCTAAGCTGCCCTGTATAATTGAATTGAGCAAATGTTTGAAGATTGGAATATCAAGTTGAAGTTTGTAGGGCCAACATTTAGTGGACCCAAGAATTTCATTAATAAAATTATAGAGGGTGTCTCAGTTTAAAAAGTTTTCTTTTATTCATGTGTGTGTTCCCACTAGACCCCAAAAACCTTATGTAATAGAGCTCAGTAACTGGGCTCAACTTTGTGGTCTTTATACTCTCAAGTCCATGGTTGTAAGGTGGTTCCCAGGTGAATTGGGGTTTGACAGGTGGCATGGAAGTGACGTGGACTTCTTAGGGAACCCAATCAATTGAGAATAGGTTGACTATCCATGGTTGAGATTAGCATCCAACTACAATGGACAAACTCTCGAACAAAAAGGAGAGAACAGAACCACAAAGAAGGAAGTAATATATCAGGGATTAAATTTTCACAATAGATAATCAACACTTACTATGCAATAGGCATGCCCATAGGTATTTGTAATGAGCGGGCTATGTAAATTAACACAAAAGTTGAAAGAAACACAAGCTTTCTTTAAAAAAAAATAGCAATGGAATGAAGGGTACAAACTATAATAAGAAAGGAGTTAGATATGCATTATCTTGCATGTGGATATATCACTGGTAGTAGAAGGTTGATAATATGTGTAGATATTGACAAGGGTCGTTGGACCTTGGCATTTAATCATATTTTTCATGTATCAAATCTAGGGTTGTGTCCTAGGCAATCTGCAATAAGGGATTCCATAGTTACCAGTCCACTAACTACTCCTACTGAGCTGACTGTTTCCAAGATCAATACTACTAATTTGTTTGCTCTGAAACGAAATTCTGAAAACACTAAAACAATGCTAAAGTAATCATTTGTTGAAATTGACCTATTCTAATCCACACAACTGAAAATATGCATTTACTGGAAACAACTATCAAACAGAAATAAATCTATCTTATGAAAGCAGTAAACTATCTTCGTAATAGAATCTAAAACAAGACAGTGAAGCAAAGAGATACTAGCCTCCTGTCTTGATGGCTGGAGTGGGCCCTTGCTCCTTACCTTCAGGATTGAAGGCTAAAGCAAGAACTCTGTACATAAATATAATAACACAGTCTTTCTTCAAACGAAATCCATCAAAGTATGCTTGTATTCAAAAAGTATGTAAATATGGAAAAATGGCAATTACAATAATCTAATAACCAAAATTTTGTATATATTTCTGCTACTCCTACCTTAACATATATCAAATCAAGCGATGATATATCTATATGTTCTAACTATCAGCTTATCTATGAGATATCATCAATCTCTTATTTTAACAATTATTTAACTACAGAGTAAAATCATGCAAACTAAAATAGGTTTTAGTGGTACAGAAGTCCCACTAAATCTAGAGTCTTAACTTAAATAACAATTGGGTAGTGAGGCCTTGAAATGTAGGTCTTTAACAAATCTTTCAAAACTCGTGAAAAATCAATGAGGAATTAGATCCCTGGTAGTCAACTAGAGTCTTCACCGGATCATTCTGGTGCTAGCTGAGTAAACTTTAGAGTACTGCAGTTGCCTCTAGAGATGTAGACTGATAGTGGCACCGAAGACTCTGCACTATCGCCAGGAGCTCCAGAGATGCACTCATGACTCGTGTATGGCTTCGGAGATGATCCACCCCTTGCTTTCCTACTCCCTCTTCTCCAGAATACCTCCAACATTTTTGGAAGACGTTGGAGTCTAGTATAGTATCTGCCATATCAGCTCCAGAGATTATTAGGAACAACTCCAGAGATCTTCAAAATTACCTTTGCCCATACAACTGCACCTATGGATGCAAAAAGAGAGACTTTTCTGCACAATTTCATTAGTTTGCTACATATTAGTCATTTCATCAAAAAATAATGATCTTTAGTAATTCAACTCTCATTAGTGTAACTAAGACAAATCTTATCAGTCTATATGGTGCAATTACCAAAACAACAGGATAAAGGGATGGAAAAATGAAGTAAAAAGGTGTATTATTTTGGGTGCTACATGGCACTCATCATTCCCCCCAAACTTAAAGGTTAGTAGGACCTCCTGCACTTCACATCCTGGACTTGTTGAGGTGGTATATTCTATCAGTTAGATTGTACTCCTTCTCATAAGTGGACCAAGTACTGAGGTTTGTATTGCCATTGCCCTTGAACTGCTCAACTTGTTTCAGCCATTTCTAAAATTTGGCATGCTCCATCTGTTCAACCCATATGGGTAGTGGCTTAATAATGAGGGGTGGCTTGAAATGAACACCTATCCAATCTTGTTTATAGTTGTTCATCAATCCGGACACTACTTTTTCTTTCCTCATAAATAACTAGAGGTTGGCTGGGGACACTACTTTCATCTTTTGCTCCGAAGTTAGGGTGTTCCACCTCTTCCTTCCAATTGTGATCATCTAGTTAGCTGAATTGTGCACGAAGAGACCAAACTTGATAGCACACTCTTGTAAGTGTTTTTGATACAAGGGCAAGATTTTTGTTCTTCCTTCTAGGGCATAAAGTTTTACCCTAAATTGAATTTTAAATCCCATAGGGTTGGGGCATTCTCTTCTTAAAAGCAGGCCTATCTCTACATCCTTTTGGTGTAGGCCTCCATTCTTTCATTTCAAATCTGATGATTTTTCATCAGTGACATGAATGCCCTGAGATGACATTCACCTACAAAGTAGTTGATGAAGAAAGTGTGATCTTTTATGAAGAAATCATGCAAGTACAATTCACACAGAAAATTTTTGTCTTCATCAGAGCTTCTCATGTATACCTCCATGAAATCTTTCTCATCATGTATATTTTTTGTTAAATCAGAGAGGACCAGTGATATTTTCTTTTGGAGAATCTGCTCTTGTACATTTAGAGCATAACTACCATTGGGAGGTCTGCAAGATATGATCTCAGCAGAGAGAGTGGCCACCTTGATGACTTTCTCCTCCAGGGCATGTACTTTTTCTGACATGGCAGTCACTGCCCTTTGTAATTGCAGCATTGGCCTGGATTCCTCATACTCCTAACATCTCCTTCTCCAGTGAAACAAGGCCTTAGGGATGTCTATTGGGAGCACCCCTAGGTATGGATCAGTTTGTGCCCCTTGCTCAACAATAGCAATTGGATTGGTCAGCTCATGAAGCAGCTCTTCTTCATCATCCATCTTGTTGTTGGTCCATGTCAACTGCTTAGCCTGACTCTGCACTTTCTCTAGCTTTGATGATGCCAGAGACATTCTTTGTTGTTTCCTCATCCTTTTCCTTGATTTCAGCCTCTTTCCTTAAAATGATCTCCTATTTTTCTTTGAGCTCATTTTTCAACTCCTCTATTTCTTGCTTCTGGTCTGTTTCTTTTCCTTTCGTGACCTTCTTGAGGTCAGTGATAGTTAGGTTCTTGCCCCACACTAGCCTCTTTAGATTATCAATCTCTTCCATCAATTGTTGTTCTCTTGGAACCTCTACATCTTCTTGATTAGAGGGGTGAGAGCAACTCCCTATTTCTCCCCATTCAGTTATTTCCTCATCAGGGGTTTCTATGTCTCCCTTTCCCACATTGTCAGCTGCTTCTTCCTACTCATTTGCTTCTCCCTGCTGATCCTCATCTTCCCCTTGGGTCTCTTCTTCCTGAGCCTCTTTCTGGCTTACTTCTGCTAATGTTGGGGCTATGAGGGTCCAACTTCCTCCATGGAAGTTCTGAAGCCCACGAGGACCTCAACTAAGAGAGCAGTGTCCTGAGTAGGCTGTCTCTTCCTCTTACTTCTCTGGAGCACTAGTGGAGACTGTGTCTCCGGAGCTGTTTCATTACCCTCAGAATCTAAAGAGATGGTAAGGGTTTCTCTCTCTAATATCTCCAGAGCTTGAGTGTATTGTGGCTATGGAGTCTGAGACCTTGGATGGGCAGGAGATTTTAGAGTAGTTCCCTCAACTACTCTTCATTTTATTTTTCTTCTAATCAAAGGAATTTCATCCAACTCATCAGACTCTTCCTCTACCCTTTGATGCCTGTTGAACTTAGGTGTTCTTGGAGGCCTTTTTGTTTTCTCTTTTTGCTCTATTTCTTTCCTATGCTTTTTGTGTCCAGAAGTCTGGGTAGATGCCAGTGTTATTTCCTCTTCCATGATGACAGCTCCCCTCATTTCCTTGGTTGGGGTAGAACCCTCAGCTAAGGTTATCTTTCATTTTGTTGAGCGAGTCATATGGAAGTGTTGCTCTGTAATTGGTTCTTCTAGTTGTTCTGTTGCAGCCGAGGCTTCCCCCAAAGCTTCTTTCCCTTTCTTTTTCTTCTCAGTAATGGGGGTAGAAGTTGGCGTTTCCTCCATTGCTCCTTTCTTGCCCTTGCCCTTTCTAGTGGCTGGGGACGAAGTAGAAGGTACTGCTTCATCATCCTACTGAGTAGAGGAAGTCTCTTCTGCACCCTATGCCTTGCTTGGTGTCCTGGCCTGTGATTTGTCATCTAAAAATGACTGCCACAAGGCCTCTCCATCAGCTTGAGATAGGAAATGGTGTTTTACAATCAAGAAAATGAGGTCATGGTGTTTCATGGGACCCTTCCCTTGTTGATACTTATTTGCCAAGGCTATAATAATAGAATACAAAAAGTTTGGGAGGTTGTTACTAAATTCTAGATGGGCATGCCCATGCCTTAAGAAAATTAGCATCTTCATTATGGGTCCTAAAACCAGAGAGAATTGCCCATCACATGTAAAATATTTCACTAGCCACATGGCTAGAGATTGCCATGGTTGTGTAAGCGAGGTCCTAACAATTCCCTTGACTTCATTTTTACTCAAATACAACCGGATTTCAGGCTCACCTTCTACTGAAAAGTTTTTAATTAAATTAGAGTATAGGGTTTTGAGATGATAGAACCTCTCACCTTGTTTTGGTAGCCCTAAAATATGGTTGATAATGGTGGCTGAGGCATTGATTGGGACTCCTTGTACTATGGTTTGGTTATTCTTTAGGTGGCGCAGGAAATCATCTACTATGTCCTCTTGAAATCCTTCAAATTTCTCCAAAAATTCCAACCACCCAGCATTTCTTAAGATATCTGCTACAACTTGGTCTTGCAGTAGTCCTGTTGTATTTTCAAGCTCTAACTTCTTTTTCACTCCCATTTGCCTATATTATTTCATCCCTTTATGAATGAACCTTCCCTTTGCCTTCTATGTAATTCTTTTCTCTGCTCTTTTTCTCTGTTGTGATAGGCCTCTTTCTTTGTTCCTTTGGAGGACTTTTGTTGTAATGGCTTGAAGATTACCTCTGGGGTTTGGAAAGCTCTGCAATTTCAGAAATTGGGGACTTGATATCCATTAATGGCAATTGCTTGGATTACTGGAGGGTTAATTCACTTCAATTAATTTGAATTGATGGCTCAGTCATAATCATAGGGAATGATATGACACTCCAGAGTGAGGTTGGTAGTGTGGCAATTAAGGCGGCATGCATAGGTTGAAAAAGGAAATAATGGCAAGGGTACGTGTCAAAGTAACTGCACCTAAAAATAGAAATGACAAGACAAGTAATAATTAACTAACTTGAGTGAATTACCTGGATCACTTTTTGTAATGATGGCCTGATGTACTTGGCTGCTATGCCGCAACTTTGATGAGGTGTGGTGGTGACTTTACATATGTGCAGCCCCTGCATCACTTGGAATGGTGTTAGCATCATCAATGTCACGTGGTTTGGAATCTTTCCTCATGAATAGATTTGAAAATGATGTGTTATCAGATGATGTCATGAAGAGTAGCCAGAATGACGTGCGTAGATAGCTGCAACTTCCTTTTTATGGTGGACAATGAGGGATGTTGACCTCATTGCTTCCTCTTTTCAAAAGTGGAGGATGAGTCATGCTGACCTCATCATTTGGTGTCCCCACTTTGATGCCTGGAGAGGTGGGTCCCCCATTCTTTGAAATGGTTCCATTATTGGTGAAGCGCCAGAGGTGCTCCTAGACTGCTTTGAAGATGTGTTTCAGTGGCTTCTAGATGCTTGGTTAGCTCTAGAGATCATATGCTGAAATCTTGCAAGAAGAAGGGAACCGCCATTTACTCATTTTCAGTCTCCTTGGTGAGAAAGATAGCCATTTATTGGTTTTCCATCTTTCCCCATTTTTTTTTAGAAGGGCCACCATTTACTTGTTTTCAACCCTTCTTTTATTTCTTTTTTTAGAAAGGCCGCCATTTGTTGGTTTTCAACGTTTCTGGTTTTTTAAAATTATATTGTCCTTGAATTTCTTCAACCTATGGCGGAGGCTGTGACCCCTGTCACCAAGCACAAGTCTTTGGTAAACTCTTCCTTAATAGCTGGTCTTGTATAGAGTTGAATTTTGTGGCCATTTACTAAGAATGTGTCTTCAACTCCATCAATGGGTCCCAGTAAAATTGTTCCATTCTCATAGACTTCCCTAATTTAGTAAGGACCCAACCAATGAGTTTGTAACTTCCCCTTAAACTCCTTAAACTTAGAATCATATAGGCGAACCCAATCCCCTTGCTGAAATGTCCTCTTTTTGATGTGTTAATCATGCCATTGCTTCCTCTAGTACTGAATAAGTTATGTCTGTTGTATAGCTTCTGTCCTTATTTCATCCAACTCATTGAGTTGGAGAATCCTATCCTGATGTGCTATAGATAAGATAGCCCAACGTCCAATGAGGTCTTGAGTGTTTGTAGTTTAAATTCTATGGACAATATGGGTTTCTTTCCATAAACCAGTTCATAGGGTGAAAACTTGGTTGTTGACTTCCATGTGGTATTGTAAGCCCAAACTGCTTTAGGTAACCTGCTAGCCCAGTCTTTCCTATTCATGGCCACTATTCTTGTCAGGATGTTTTCCAGCTCTCTATTAGTCACCTCTACTTTCCCATTAGCTTGGGGGTGGTAAGGTGAAGACTTTCTATGTTTAACTTGGTATAGATCTGTGAAAGCTTGAATTACCTGAGAAGTGAATTGTGGTCCTCTGTCTGAAACTATGGATCTCAAAGCTCCAAATCTCAAGAAGATTTTGTTATAAAGAAAATCAACAACTTTTTCTTCCCTTGCAAACTACAATGCTTGAACTTCTGCCCATTTGGTTACATAGTCTGTGCAAACCAAAATATATTATTTACCTGAAGATGGTGGAGAAATTGGTCCTACAAAATCTAGACCCATTACTCAAATGGTTCCAACACTACTTAAGGGTGCGGTGACATTTCTTGGGTAAAGGTTGGTTGACCCATCCTTTGGCACTGATCATACTGCTGCACATACCTCTTGGTGTCCTTATGAAGAGAGGGCCAATAGTAACCAGCTCCTAGAATTTTGTGAATGGTTCTTTGTGAGGAATAATGTCCACCAGAGGGTTCATCATGACATGCTCTTAAGACATAAAAAATTTCATCAGCTCTCAAGCACCTGCATAAAATAAAGTTAGGACCACACTTATATAGTAAACCATTTAACCATTTGTAAGATAAACTTTCTTAAATACCAATCACTTCTTTTGTTTTGAGGTGAAATGAGATGGAAACAAGCCTGTAGCTAAGAAATTAGCTATGCCAGCAAACCAAGGTGTAGTAGAAGAAACAACAAAGAGATGTTCATATGGGAATTTGTGTTCCACTGGTTGGTTTTCTCCACCTATATGCAACATTGACAGAAAGTCGGCAACCAAATTGAATTTCCCTGGGTTGTCAACTATGGTGATGTCAAATTCCTGCAATAGTAACAACCATCTAATTATCCTTGCACCCACAACAGGTTTGTTCATTAAGTACTTAATGGCTGCATGATCAGTGTGCACCAATATTTTGTATCCTGTGATATAATGCCTGAATTTGTTAATAGCATATATGACTGCCAAGAATTCCTTTTCGGTTGTTGTATTTTTTTTCTACTGGGGTGAGGTTCTTACTGATGTAGTAGATGGCATGCATGCATTCCCCTTCCTCTTTTTGTCCTAGGACTGCCCCAATTGACTCATTTGAAGCATTAGTTTGTATATAAAAGGGTAAAGTCCAATTGGGTCCCCTCAAAACAAGTGTGACAATAAGTTTCTCTTTAATGGTTTCAAATGTTGATTGGCAATCCTCTGTCCAAGAGATGTCAACATCTTTGGTAAGCAGGGAAAACATAGGAGCAACTATTCAGCTAAAATTTTCTATAAATCTCCTCTAGTATCCTGCATGACCTAGAAAGCCTCTAACATCTGTTTGGTTTTTAGGTGAGGGTAACTGCTTTATCACTTCTATTTTGTTCTGGTCTACTTTGATTCCTTTGGCTGATATGTGATGTCCAAGTACAATTCCCTCCTCAACCATCATAAAACATTTTTCATGGCTCAAGGATAGCTGTTTTTTTTGCAACATTGTAGAACCTTATCTAGGTTTGTGAGAGCTTCCTCAAAGGTGTCTCCATACACAGTAAAGTCATCCATATAGACTTCCATACACTTGTTAGCCAATTCAACAAAAATGGCTAAAACAACCCTTTAAAATGTAGCCAGAGCGTCACATAGTCCAAATGGAAGAACTCTATATGCATAAGTTCCCCATGAACAAGTGAAGGTGGTCTTGTCCTGGTCCTCCGGTGCTACTTGAATCTAGTTATACCCACTAAATCTATATAGGAATGAGAAGTACTTTTTCCCTGCTAAGTTGTCCAACACTTGATCAATGAATGGTAAGGGAAAATAATCCTTCTCTATGGCTTTATTTAGTTCTCTATAGTCAATACACACTCTCCACTTTCCATTCTTTTTAGGCACTATGGCTAAGGGTGAGACCCATTGACTATCTGAGATAGGATATATGAACCTCGCTTGTAGCAATTTCTCTATTTTAGTCTTAATAATATCTTTCAAGGCAGGGTTTAATCTCCTCTGGGACTGTCTGACAGGTTTGACATCTTCAGTGTATATATGATGAGTACATATCTCGGGAGGGATGCCCTTCATATCTTGGTATTCCCAAGCAAAAGTTGTTGAATGGGAGAGCAAGAGTTTGAGAAGTGCTTCTTCCCATTTTTCTACTAACTAGGTGTTGATGTTCAGTGTTTTCCCAGGTAAAATCATGATCTGCATTGTAATCTGATCCATAGATGTCCCTACCCCATATCCTGGAGTCATAGTGTTAAGAGGATAGGAATGTGGAAGCTACATATGGAATGTGGCCAAGTCTCTATAAAAGGTTTCTCCACAAGGAATAATGTTTGCAAGGGTACAATCGGTAGCAGTAAGGAATTCTCTTTTTGAGTCTTGGGCTAATTCATTATATCCTTGTCAATAAGAATGTGGGTGATGTCTTTAGTTGTTCATAGTTTTTTTCTTCTTCTAACTCACCCAAATGTTCCTTGATGGTAACCATAGCTACTAAGGCACAATTTCCCATGTTATTAGGCTCATCTACCCACACTTTTCTTGAGTATTGTATTGATAGTTTAGCGGGAGGATATAAAGAGATTTTCTTCAAATCTATCCCATTGGAAATGAACATGTCTCCTATTTGACAATCAATAGATGTTGTTTCTATAGCCAACCATGGTCTTTTTAAGATCAAGGGGTAAGCATTTTGCTAGTTTCTGGGTTCTAATATCAGAAAATCTACTAGAAATCCCCATGATTCCACCACGAATGGGACATTAGTTAACACCCCTTTTGGAATAGCTACTGACTGGTTAGCCAGTTGGAGAATTATGGATGTGGCCTAGACACCAGTCAAAGCTAATTTGTCTAGGGTGTGCACTGTCATTACGTTTATTGCTTCCCCCAAATCAACTAAAACATTAGATATTTCTACCCTTGAAATATAGATAGTTATGACAGGGTTCCCAGGGTCTCCATACTTTGGGAGGAGCATTTCCCCCACAAGAAGGTCGACAACTTTCCCTTCCACCTGAAGGGTGGCAGGGAAGTTTTTCTTCCTTCCTTGGGTTTTAAAACAATGTTGTTTGATGAATTGGTTTAGTTCAAGCACATTCTTGATTGCTTGTAGGAGTGGAATTTCAATATTTACCTGTCTGATTTCTTGTAGAAGTTTTGATTCCATGGTAGGTTGGACTTGTTTTTGTAGGACAATGTTTTGAGGGCCATGTTTTTTGAGTCATTTTGGGTAAGGTAGTTTCTGTAGAGTTCTTCTATAGCAGGAATATCCATTTTGTCAATGTTCCCTCTCCCCATTAGATCTAGTGCCTATTTTGATTCTCTGTCTAATCCTTTTACAAACAGTGTTTTAGCTAAGGGGTGAGCCACAAGATTGCCATATCTCCTCAAGGGAAAGTTGAATCTATCCAGATAGTCCTCTAAACTTTCATCCTCTCTGTGTTTAATTTTGAACAACTCCTTTTTATCATTGACCCTACAGTAATCCTAGTACTTGCCCAAGAATTTAGTTTCCATTTGATCCCATGAGTGAATGGAGTTTGGGGTTAAGCCCATGAACCACATCATAGCAGAATCTTTCAGGGTTGATGGGAAAGTTTGAGTTTTTTTATTATTTGATCCATAGTCATAGGTCTAGCATACAACTTTAAACTCAAACAGAAACTGATATGGATTCTCATAAGCAAGACCCCTGAAGTTTGGTAGGTTTGAAGGTGAAATGTTCTTCATAGGGGCATTCTCTCCACGAGCAAGGACAATAGGGTATGAGAAGGTCCTGGGAGCTTGATTATCTTTCTCATCATGATTATTATCCATGTCTGTTGTTTCTTCTCTTTGAGATTTAGTGTGGGCTTCTCAGGAAGTGGATTCTGGTAACGGATATGCCTGGTATCTTTCTTGCAGTTCCTAGATATACTCAGAGAGTGAAGGACTTTAAGGATTTGAGGGAATGTCAAGTTGAGGTGTAGTTTCCAAGGTAGGTTCTAAGTGTTCCTCTTCAACAAGATCTTGTGCCACCCTACTGCTTTCTCATGTAGTTTGTTGCTGGGTGTTTGTTTTATGCATCTACCTTTTGAATCCCTAGGTCTAACCATACAGATTCAATATAACCTAAAAATGACTGCTAACTAAGTTTTTCTTATTAACACATACATCCCCGACAATGGCGCCAAAAATGACAAGGGTCACTAGACCTTAGTATTTAATCATGTTTTTCATGTGTCAAATCCAAGGTTGTGTCCTAGGCTATCTGTAATAAGGGATCTCATAGTTACCAGTCCACTACCTACTCCTACTAATCTAACTCTTTCAAAGATTAATACTGCTAATTTGTTTGCTGTGAAAGGAAATTCTGAAAACACTAAAACAATGTTAAAATAGTAAATTGCTAAAATTGACCTATTCTAATCCACACAACTAAAAATATTCATTTACTGGAAACAACTATCAAACAGAAATAAATCTATCTTATAAAAGCAATAAACTATTTTCCTAATAGAATCTGAAACAAGACAATGAAGCAAAGAGATACTAGCCTCCTGTCTTGATGGCGGGAGTGGGCCCTTGCTCCTCGCCTTCAGCACTGAAGGCTAAAGCAAGAACTCGGTACAGAAATATAATAGCACAGTCTTTCTTCAATCTAATTCCATCAAAGTATGCTTGTATTCAAAAAGTATGTAAAGTTGGAAAAATGGCAATTACAATAATCTAATAACCAAAATTTTGTATATCTTTCTGCAGCTCCTACCTTAACATATATCAAATCAAGCAATGAGATATCAATTTATTCTAACTATCAGTTTATCTATGAGATATCATCAATATCTTATTTTAATAATTGTTTAACTGTAAAGTAAAATCATGCAAACTAAAACAGGTTTTAGTGGTACAGAAGTCCCACTAAATCCAGAGTCTTAACTTAAATAACAATTGGATAGCGAGGCCCTGAAATGTAGGTCTTTAACAAATCTTTCAAAACTCATGTAAAATCAATAAAAGAGGAATTAGATCCCTAGTAGTCAACTAAAGTCTTCGCCAGATCATTCTGGTGTTCGCTGAGTAAACTTCGAAGGACTACAGTTGCCTCTGGAGATGTAGACTGATAGCAGCGCCGGAGACTCTGCATTGTCGCCAAGAGCTCTGGAGACTGCATGTTATCGCCAAGAGCTCCAGAGATGTACCCATGACTCCTGTATGGCTTCGGAGATGATCTACCCCTTGCTTTCTTGCTCCCTCTTCTCCAAAATACCTCCAACACTTTTGGAAAATGTTGGAGTCTAGTATAGTATTCGCCATATCGGCTCCAGAGATTATTAGGAACAAATCTAGAGATCTTCAAAATTACCTTTGCCCATACAACTGCACTTGTGGACACAAAAAGAGAGACTTTTCTGCACATTTTCATTAGTTTGTTGCATATTAGTCATTTCATAAAAAATAATGATGTTTAGTAATTCAACTCTCATTAGTGTAATTAAGACAAATCTTATCAGTCTCTATGATGCAATTACCAGGACAACAGGGTAAAAGGATGGAAAAAGGAAGTAAAAAGTTGTATTATTCCGGGTGCTACCTGGCACTCATCAGATATGCTAAGAGATGAGTCACCCATGATACTTTTGATTTAAAGTTATTCCAATTGTTTAACAATGGAACTTTGTGATTTTTTTGTAAAATGTAAGATATTTTTCTTTAGATGTTTAAACATTTTGTTATTTTCTCAATAAAGATTGAGGGTATTCACAAGTATCATTTAAATTTGATCAAGGTTTAATACATATAAAAAATAGCAATATGGGTGGTGGAAGTTATACCAACTCTTTTTTTATGGATACAATTAAGTTACATATACATATGGGTATTTTTGTTTTTAATTCATTGGTTACAACATATATTGAAGATGATGGTGTGTCACACCATTACCAAAATACAAATCTTAGAAAATAGACTATATGGTAAGGGCCAAGAAGTTGTACAACTACGCATACCATAAAAGAGGTAAAATAACCAAGACTTAAAATTGTTTAATGGACATAGCTAACAATCAATTTTGAATTATAGGGCGAAGACACTAGGGTATTTGTATCCAACTCTATCTTTAATGCTCTCGGCCTTTGCATTCAATTTAGAATTGATCTTTGTGAACTATTTGTGAGCCTAGTGGATCAACACCAATAATTTTGTCTTTAAATTATTTAGATCTTCCTATAAATGATGAATAAAGAGGTATGATCCTTATAGATGCATTAATAGTTAAAACTTTCTATGCAACTTTTTTAAATATGGGTTGTAGTCAATTTTATGTGAGTTATATTTGTGAATGATTTAAACTTACATAAAATTTATTAAAATTTTATTTTCTTTAAACGCCATAACAAATAAATATACAGTAAGACATTGATAATGTAAACAACAAATTCACATATAATTATGAATCGTTCACCATAAATATTGTTTAAATAGTGTAAGCAACGGTGAGAACTAAATAGTAACTTGTGTACATGTTTGTTTCATAAATCTTATGCAACTATAATTGTATTGGCAATGGAGCACCTGCATAACTTGGGGATAGTTTATAGAGATCTAGCTAGAGAATGTGTTGTTATAGGAAAATAGACACACTATGCTCAGAGATTTTGGCCTCTCCTTGTTTTAAAGAAAATAGTAAGCAAGCAAATTTGAAATGTAAATGTAAGACTCAAACCAAAAGATCTAAACCCTGCTTTCAAATCTAAAATTGCAAACTTTAGATAAAAGTGTAAGGAAAACGAATGAAATAACCATAGATCTCATCCAACTCTTCCTTGTTGCGCCAACAATGGCAATTGTATTTCAAGATAGATTGGTTAAAAATATGATTGGATGTAAGATGCTCAACTTTGTAGCACAAGTTTGCATTCAAAATTTTGATGATTATGGCTTGTGAAAGGTTCATTTTATAGATTTTTTATGGATTAATTTTGTGAAAGGGTAGGATTAGGATAAGATAGGATGTGAGAGGATAATTAATGAAATTATCAAATTATTTTAATTAATTAGATACACATGAGTTGGGAATGGAAAGAGATCATGAGGGATATGTGAATAGATAATTAGTTAGCTAAATAAACATTTTATTAATTAATTAGTGTTTGAGAATAATGGTGAATAATGAATTGATTAATTAATTAATTGATTAATTAATTCATATAATGATTAATTAATTGATTGATTAATTCATTAAATGATTAATTAATTGATTAATTAATCAATTGATTGGATAAGTTATTTCATTAATGATAGGAAGATGATTGGTTTGATAATTAAGTGATGGTAAGACATAAGAATGTGGGAGGAATTAAGCAGCATTAAGGTGCAGTCAAATTTAGGTGTCTACGTTTTGCCCCTCTTTGAGATAACACCATTGAAGTAATTTTGTTTCAAACAAGAATAAAATATGAGAGGATCTAGAGATAAGAAGCCCCAATCACTTAGAGGAGGGAGGAATTAACTAGGGATGCCCCCTCGAGAGGGCAAATAGGTTTGAATAACACAGGCGTCCTCTAGAAGTGGATGAAAAAGATGTTGGTAAAAATACTTAGTGACGAATGGAATAGAAAGATGAAGATAGAAGATTGGATGCAGAAAATGGATTAAAAGTTAATAAATAGAAGTGATTAAAGGGTGAATGGAAAAGAGAAATGAAAATTAAATATGAATGATGAATGTTGATAATGTGCAACTAGAGAATGATAGATGAATGGATGGATGAAGAAAGAATTATTTTGATTGGATAAGAGGATAAAAGGATAGGGGTGATAAAAGACAAATGATAATGGATAATGTCTTTTTAGGATAATGAGTAATCAAAGTTTTGAATGCAAATACATGTTGTCGAGCTAAGCACCTTACATCCATATAATCTCAACCAAATCAATCTCGGAGCACAACCACCATTGCTAGTGCAACAAGGAGGAGCTTGGGATTTTACGTATTGTTTCACTCATTATTCTTTATTTTTCTATATGCTTTACCTGAGGTTTGTAGTTAAATTTGAAAGTAGATTTAGATATTTTGATTTTAGTCTTATATTTACATTTCAAATTTACTTGCTTACAAACATAACAAATCAAACAAGAGGTTTAACCGAGAATTGCATGGGGAATCCCAAACTAGCTCAATCGATCTTGTGTAGTATACATGCAAGCTTACAAAACTAGACTAAATAGATTTCACATAAAGAACATGATAGGCTGAAAACAATAGGTGATATCCATATACATGACTCCTAAACGCAAGAATGCATTCAAAATATATACAATTAAACCAAACCCAAAAATCTAGCTTAACACTTTTCAATAATAGATAAAACTTAGCAAGGCATGAACTTACCTATAAAAATGGTTGTGCAAAAGCTTGAAAAGTGTGCTTCCAATTCCAAACTAACAAGCCTTCACCTAGCTTCAAAATGAAAACAAGAAAAATGAACAATGCTTGCAACATAAAGATTAATAGCTTCTCAAGAGTTTAGAAAAAGTACTAAAACATGTATCAAAATAAATGATAAATTAATAAAACTCAACTCATATATATTGTATGTATATGTGTGTGTGTATACATATATACATACACATATATAATTTATATGTATATATGTAAATGTATGTATATATACATATACATATATATAATATATGTGTGTGTTATATTTACACATATATAATATTATATGTGTATATATAACATATATAATATATATGTATATATACACACATATACACATATCTATACATATATACATGTACGTATACATATATATGTCTTGTAATGTTGCCTCTCATCATTTATTGTTCATCAATCAACACGCATCATTAGATCTTGTCACTACTTAACAAATAAGTGTCTAGTTGATAAAGTCAGTAAAAGGATTTCATGCAATACATAGCTTAATGTGTCTCAATATTATTGGTCAAAGGGAAAGCATGCAAGTGCACATGTGGGCATGTATCATGAAGCATAAATAACAATTTGCCAAGTGGTCCAATGACTAGGGCATGGTAGGCTTGTTATATCTATTTAGCAGATGGTCAATATAGAGTATACACCATAATTTCAGAGTTATGCGTTCATTTCCTATTGGCACAGGTGAAACGACAAAAGACAACCACATGCAACTTTGTGTTAGATCATTTTCCCAGCCACTAACTGAGTTGTAATCAACACGGGGCATTAGATATATTAATTATTTAATGCATCTAGTGGCAAAACAAAAGATAAAATAAAGGGTTTTTTCATAACACTCAGCCTGAGCTATCTCAATATCATTGGGCAAAGGATAATTGTGAGTTATTCACATGGGCTTGTTACATAAGAAACAAATGATATATTGCCAAGTGTCATCAAGTGGAAAATAAAGATGGAACCATTCATCTACTCGATGAAGGATCGGTTGTATGTTTTGTCTCTATACTCACCAATACTATGTGCAAGTCAAAGATGGTAGGAACATCTGTTGCACACTTACGACTTGAAAACCAAGAGATCACTTTTTCTCATATGACAAAAGTAAGTGTAGTGGAGTGTCTAGAGGACAACCTTATTTACATGGGAGAAGTATCCAAGATGTGGTAACAATATTTGCTCAAGGGATGATTATTGCTCTTGCAAGACTTCTCTCTTCACAAAGAAACAACTCCCTATGGATGGCAGTGTCGTTTAATCGATATTTAATATTTATGTTGAGTGTGCCAACTTTTGTTTGTAAGGTGTAAAGTTCTCGACAAGAATTTTCAAGGCAATGTTTGTGTGAATTACTTCAAGTTCTGAGAGAGCTTCCTGATATTCTTATTTAATGGCTAGAATATGTTTGATGTCTTTTGTAATCTATCTAAGGCCTCTTCTTGTTCAAAAACTTCTACTAGTGTGTGATCTGGTGTTTGTTCTCTTCATTCACTCAAAGTGACTTCTACCCAATCTATTCTCACTCCTATACACATGTGGGTGTGAAATGTTGAAGTGTATGCAAAAGTGACAAACAAGTAGATGCTAGTTTTCCTAATGAATTAAATGTGTATGCAAGTTAGATCTTGTTTACAAGTCGACGAATTGTGTTTGCTCATGATGATTGTTTTGCATTTGAAACTAAGTTTAGAAGCCCTCAGGCTTAGATGCAAAAGGACCTAATGTTTTTGTATTTCCACTTTTTGTTATTTTTTGACTTTTTGTTGATTTTACACTTTTTTTGGGTGTTTGTATCTTTCGGGCGTATGAAAATGCTAGGATAAAAAAACTAATGTGCATGTGAGAAAAGTAGGAAAAACAAACTAACCTAAAAAGAAATTTGATTTTATCCTTTTAATTAAAAATATGTTTAAAATGAAATCTATGAGAAAGTAACTAACATGCATACAAGTGAAAGGCTAGAACAATTTATCTCTTATGCTTTTAAAATGAAATGCTTCTAAATGAACTAGCATGCAAGGAATGAAAGATGATAAAATATTCTTTTTTTTTGTGCTTTTCAAGTTTTACATGAATACATTGAAGTGTGTTAATGCAAAAATCCACAAATGATGGTTCTTTCCCTTTAATCAATTTGAAGGTGAGATCGTGAAAAATCGCGAATGAAAAGTATTTACATGTAAAAAATCTTATTTTTTTGAATTAAAACAATAGTACTTTATGTGAAACTTAGTTTTATTCCTTACTATTTTCAATGTCAATGGAAGGGGGAAATATTTATTTTTGTTTGAAAAATTGTCTATTTGATTGTGCTAGTATGGTTGTATACTTATCATGATCTCTGTGAATTGTTTTTTATTGATTTTTGATGTTTTGACACAAGTGTAATGTTGTTTTGGTAGAGGTTTTGCAAGAAAATGAACTATTCAAAACAAATAAATATATTCTAAACTATTCCTAATAATCTAAATCTAAATTTAAAATCATATGTTAAATATTTAGAGCACCAATGTTACTAACTGCACTATCTACTTCTAACTCTAACAAAATAATCTAGTTTACTAATAATCTAAAAAAATTATAAACGTAATTTACAACCTCCGCCCCTGGGTATTGAAAAATCCAAGCAGACAAGATTTGTAATGCGATGTAATTGTCCTCAAGGACCTAGTTATTTTATTATTTTCCATCTCCCTCCTCTCGTTGGGTTCTTCCATTGTGATGGAAAATGACAGATCATTGGATGATGAAGGAAGAAATAATGTGGCTACTACCGTTTGAGGTATAAGAGTTTTGTAAAAGCAACGTATAAGTGACCCTAAAGGTTTTGAATATTGTGTTAAGTACTCGGAGGCAACGTGAAACATGTGTAGAATGATCTCTTCGTTCTCTTAAAGCTCATATGCTTGTTGGGTGTTGGTTGTGTTTTAGAAGCTATAAATCCCTGTGTTTTTTCAAAGTCAAGAGCCAAGAATTTAAAATAAGGATTCGTAGAAAAGCCAAACCTCTACTATATATAGGCTTCTAAGTAAAAAAAGATGGAAAAAGCCTCTCGTAGGCTTTCCAGGAGCTCGCACTAAAGAAGTAAAAATGCACAAAAGATGGGAAAAATGTCAAATAAAAGAAAAATGGAAAACAATTTAGCAACAATTCATTTGCCATAGTGAACAACCATTAATCAAGGCGAGCAGTCAATCACCAAGTGGCAAACCAATACAAAACAGGTGAATGTGTCATTTGGAGGCCAAAAAATTAAAAATGATAAGAGGACAAGGGATGCACACGTAATAAATGATCAAATAAGCAAAAAGTGACAAAGGGGGATGTTCCCAAAGGCCAACTAGACAATTCCATCACTTTGGAAATGGTTAGGAGAAAGGCAATTTTGTTGTTTTATTCACTCCTTTATTTGACAAGACTAGTACATGCATAAATAATATATATAACAATGCATACTAGATAAAGTAACACAAATATATCTTTAATCATGTGAAGTTCTTACAAAGAAGTAGACCAAGGATGATTAGCCAAGGATCAAACTACTTTCCCTGACTTCAGAAACCTATATAAAGAGTCTAATAGTTGCCAAGCATAACACAACGGTCAACAACTACTAATAACCAACTCCTAACAACTACCCACAAGCCAACAAGTAAATAATACATAGTCAGATACAACAAATTAATGAAACGTTACAAAGTTATTTTACAATAACTACATATTTTACACCATGTAGGGTTGTGTGTTCGGCCATCGAATCATCATTGGACATTAAAATGTTTGTCCATCCATAATTGGGAACTTACAAACTCAAGGTCACTTAAATAATGTTAAATACCAATGACATATAATTCTTATGTGCATTGACAAAACAATAAAGGTAGAGACACACTTTTGTATTTCTTGTTTATCTCTTACTATTGATTTTTTGTAAATCAATGAGGACCATTGATTAGAACAAGAGATTCAAAGTATTTAGGCAATGGGACATGTGTTGAGGTCTCAAAAGAAAAGGAGAAAATGAGTTGAGGCCATTAATAAAAAATGCCATTAAGAACAACTCGTGTATACTCAAGTATTGAGTAATAAAAGATAAAATCTAGTCCTAACACTTCTCCTTTTATGATTGAATTATTAAGAACAAGAAGCTGAGTCAGTGTAAATTCATGATAATCAATTTCTCATTCTCAAACTGGAATGTTTCAAGAGCTAAGTTCGCAAGTAAGTGTAAACAGAGCCATCTAAGTATTTGAATTCTAGTTTTAAGAAAAGGATAGGCTTACTGTTGTCAAAAAGAACTTGAAAGTAAGCTATGTGAAGGCAGTTAGGGCATCAATTTTTAAGTTTTAAATTGGCTTATGCAAAAGTGAGTGATTATAATCGATTAAGTTTGATAGTATGGATAAATTAAAACTCTAGATTTATTTTTGTTCCCTGATCTTGCTTAACAAGCATCTATTGTTCCCCAATTTTACAACAATAAATTTATTAATTATGAGAGTCCCAAGAGAGTGGTGATCCAAGATATTTCAAAGGTCAACCCATGGGTGGGAAGGATGTACAAAAAGGATTATTAGTAAAGAAGATTGTACATAAAGGTTTTTCAAGAATTCCATGTAACATTAGAGATCCAATCAATCAGATACAAGGAGGGGAACTATTTTAAATTTTCTACAACAAAAGGGTTAAACTACATCTAATGTCTAACACTTAGGTCTTTCAACTAACCAAAGTTGTAGTGTCTAACTATCTCCCCACACTATCAATAATTATTGAACGAGAATGCAATTTCTATAATGTGAATACGCATGCTATAAAGGATGTGTCAAGGCAAGTAATATTAACTCTTAATAGAGAGACAATTCAAATAGTTTTCTAATTAACCCTTAAACCAAGAATGAAACTAGACATAAAGAGGCTATATTTTTACAAAAGGGATAGGAACTGTTATGTTGTAAAATGTCCCCCTATGACTTTTACCTCCTAAGTTTAGCTCCTAGGTCCCTTAGATTTAATGAATGCATGTTAAAAAGAATCCTGGAGCAAAATCCACTGAAACCCATGTCAAATGGGGCCTAGGGGTGCATTGTCATGTCCCCATATCAAGGCCGTATTTAAATTAAAGATCGAAGCATCATGATAGTGACGGGGAAATTGTCTTGTCAAATATGGTGTTTGTCATCGTCAATTTGGATAATAATCATATTTAATAAACATATATAATATTATTATATATTGTATTTATAAATAATAAATATAAATACAATTATAATATCATCAATTTTAATATAATATATTATTAAATAAGATATGTATATATATATATAATATAATATAATATAATATTTAATAAATAAATATTAAATATATTACAAATTAAATATCATAAATTAGGAGGGTTGATCCATGACCGACTCCTCTTAAAAAGAATGTTGAAAAGTCTAAAGGCAACAGATGAAGGGTGGGTCTTACGTGGAGACCAGATCACAAGAAAACAAAGACATAAAAAAAAAACAACGATTAAGTACTAAGAGTATTAATAAACAACAAATCTTTATTAGGCAACAGTCAATGAAGGGTGCGATCCATAGAGACAATCGCCACCCTTCCAAGAGACACCATGTTTAGGACATATAAGAGAGATATTTGATGAGGAAGGAGGAAGATCCATACCACCGAATCAACAATACACATCCGTCTCAATAGCATTAGTTAGAATGTTCATTCAGTCGCAATAGGAGTAATGCAACAACTACAATTTAAGTCATATTGAGCAGTTTAAAGAAAGGAATAATCTCTCTTTAATTCCTATTAGATAACAACAACTATAGTAGCCAGCGAAGCAATCATTAATAGATATTTACTCAACAATCAGCAATTAGGCCAACATAAGGTAGCATATCAGGCAGATTTCTTATAATAGATCCAACAATTGAATCAATAAGGTATGTTCCTATTATCAATTCTAGTGATTTCATAAGCAAAACATAAGAATGCATCTGGCTATGATAAAAATGTTCACAATATCATGGTAATATAGATAAAATGAATATGCACCTTAAATTATGATATATGTGAAGTATAAAATGTGATTGAATTATGTTTATATCTAATTCATAGATCAAATAGAAAGGCTAATGTGATTATCGTGAATAAGAATAATTTAGTTTATATAAATGGAATGAATGTTAAATTCAGATAATACATTCTTATGTTACTATAATGAATGAAGAATAAGTCATGTAAGCATAGCTGAAATAGATGAATCAAATGCATAGATATGATCAATAGAATGACTTACCATACAAAGACATTATGAATATCATATAAATGATTATGGCAAGTGTGATGCCAATTAAATGGAAGATAAATGAGATAGTAAGGAATGGTACTATCTCATGATCCATGAGGATCACGAGATGGTAATAACAAGAAAATATGGCAATGATAAGAATAAACAATAATGATAAGTAAATCCATGATATACTCGGAGCTAACAATCGGACGTGTCCTTTAACCCCTCTATCATCATTCGAGTAGGATGTAAGTTAAGGAAGGGCGGTATATTAGACCTAGGCAACCCTCAACTGGACGAGGAACGCCGGATGTGCGTGAAGTCCCTTGAGCCAAGAGACGAGGAACACTGGGTGTGTGTGAATCTCTTGGGCCTAAGGTTATAACATGTATAATGTGGCCGACGGTAGGTGACCCTCGACTGGATGAGGAATGATGGGTGTGCATGAAGTCCCTTGAGCTAAATGGTGAGGAACACTAGGTGTGTGTGAAGCCTTTGGGCCTCCATATGGGATGGTTAAACTAGCGCCTTAACGAAGTCATACTCACAAAGGGTGGTGACGTAGAGCTGGTTAATGTTCGAGTCTAGGTGATGTCCCTCCCAAGATATTTCATGGACAAGCTATAAGAGAAAGCAATGAGAATGTGAAAATGCATTTAAGAAATGGAAATTATTATAGTTTATGACTATGAGGTTACTAACCCTAAATGGCAAAATGAAAGTATATGAATTTTGATATTGATATTGACAAGTGTTCATTAACCTCAATGGTTATATATTGAAATATAAGGAGAATTGAATTCTAATGTTCTCTTTTACTAAGTTGAAATTGTGCAAGGTTGTGAAATTCTTTTGGCTTACTAGAAGGGGACTTTACATGCATCTTAAGCTTAATCAAGTCCCAAAATAGGCCCCTGTAGTTGGGCACCCACGCCCTAGTGCAGACCTATTTTGCCGGGACCCAAATTTTAATTGTCAACAAAGTGACCGTTAAAAGGTTTCCCTTTGTCAACCTTTTCAATTTGAATTACAAATGTTAGCGGGAATGCATATATAAACATGTTTATGACTTCATTTTACTCCTAGTTGATTAAGGCAAACATATGATCATCAAGAAAAGAGCATTCAAGGCATTCATTATGTTGCAGAGCGATATTGTGTTGTGTTTGTATGTGTTTGTTGCAGATTTGGCTCCATCAACTCATTTCCTCATGATGTGAAGGCATTTCACCTCCATGAGGGTTTACACTTACTAAGGTGATATCTAATTTGTGTTTCAATCAATCAATCTTATCATTTACTTTTGCCTCTGTCCACCAAGGATATGCACTCTATCTAACAACAGTGTCGGAAGGCTTGAATGCCATTCTAGGGCTTGACCGAGGCAAGCTCCTAAACACCACAACCCCCAACCCCTCTCTTGTGATTGCAGGTTACAGGTACGGATCTTGCAGAGAGGAGTTGTAGGAGATCAGAGAAGAGGATAAAGATTTAGGATCTGAAGAAAACAATGATGAATATTCCTTTTTGGACAAGGGTGCCCGCCCCTATGTCCTCCAATTTCCCGTTGTCAGGAGCTCTGAAGCAAGTTGCAGATTTCATCATCTCAAAGTTCCAGATCCGCGGGAAAAATATGCTTATTGGACAAGGGCGCCCGTCCTAGTGTCGCTGAAAATTTTGCTTTCTGAAATCCAAATCCTGGTATGTTTCTAATCTGCATTTAGTGCCTTCTTGTGCGAGCATTTGTTGTGTTTCATCCGTTTGTTTACGATTTCATATAATCAAGGGTTTAAGGCTTAATCAGATTAGGGTTTAGCAAATTAATCAATAAATTCCAAATTTTCTTATCATTCCAAGTGACACCAAACCTATAGTTGAGTCCTCTTGCAGAAGTTGTGACTTGACTTGGTTTAATGTCCTTGAATGTTATATGTGAAAGGAGGATTTAATCACACTATCAACCTCATCATTCTCACTTTTCCTATATAACATTTTGGTGAACCTGTGTTTTTGCAGAATTCACATCTTGTTGAGTGTTGTAATCAGATTTACATTTATACATATCATATTCATCATCGTACATTCAAAAATCTTACATAACAATTGAAAATTTTGAAAAATAGGCATTTTTAGCTTGCATTAAGACATAATTTGCACTATTTTACTTGCATATCATTGAAAACATTTAATTTTCTGATATTTACATCAGATCTGAGATAAATTGCAGCATTTCATCCTTTTATAATCATTTACCTTGCATTTGCATCTCTCATTTGCTAGGGTTTTGCTTGAAATTTTGCATTTTTCTTATAACCTAGTAATTTCAAAAGCTAGGGTTTGTAATTAAAATCTTGTTTTAGATTTTATTACTCATTTTAACACTCTTTCAAATCTAATTTTAGATTGTAGTGTTTCATCATTGTGTGTTATTGCATTTAGATTTCAAATTTTGTATTTACACATTGTGTATTTCAACAAAAATAAGCATATTCATTCATCTTGCCTTAATTTGACTTTGCACTGAGCATTGTAGCATGTTGGCATCATTTTTAAATATGATATGAGTTATTTTACACATTAAATCAGATTATATTTCATTCATCCATCATTCGGCATAATTCTATAACATTTTTTGTGCATTTACATTGAAAAAAGTGAAAAAATTGAGCATTTTAGGTGCATAAGCAAGCATAGTTTTGCTTTATTTCATTGCATTTGTCATAAATATCTTTCATTTCAGATATTACTTTCATTTTCAAACATATATCCATTGGTCATTTGAAAATTTTGCATCATTTCATAGCATTGTGTGAAAACTGACATATTTTTAATTACACAGTGTGTATTTCAAGACTAGGTTTTTATGCACTTTATTCACATTTTCGTGATCAAAACCTTTAAAAACACTTACTTTGCCTTCTTGTCTACTACCTTTTCCTCTATCCACTATGTTTGTTGTGGACTATGTGTGTCTTTTAGTACCTGTTTCCCTCAAACAAGTGCATTAGTGCGAAATAGTTTATAAATTCACTGACAAGTATCCTCAAGACCTACAACAAATAGCACATATCTATGATATTGACATTTCCATGAGCTCTACATATGAAATTCTATGTTACATATCTAATTTTGAAAGTTTCACCACTCTCATGGGTATCTACCCTTCAATCTTGGAAAATCTCACTAATTTCATCTCCACGAAAGATAATGAAGAAGGTAATGATGAAGACATTCCTCCTCTCTGTACATTTCATGACGATATAATGGACATCATTTCTAAGACATATGAGACTGACATAGCCCTAGGTGATTCATCTAATAATTTGAAGTCTTCTCCCAACATAACTCCACCTGGTGAGGATATTCTGGCACAAGAAGAAATCATCGAAACATTCCTTAACACCACTTTGCCATCTATTCCTTCTCTCCCTAGCCAGGATGAAGCATTAGACAATGCAGACTCCCTTTGTGAACAACGTCTCCAACCTATTGACACTAAAAATTCAACAACTGATCTTCAAACACTTCTAAACTACATCTTAAACAAAGAAACAAACCACACACCCTTACCCAAACACTTACATACCTTGGAAACTGCTAACAACTTGGAGAACATAAAACAACATATTGTTCCTAACAACCAAGGTATTCTAACACCCTACAAACTGATTGAAATGGGCATTTTTCTGGCTCCTTAATTACCTCACTCGATCGAAATGGGAATATGTGAGGCTCCTTCTCCACCATCCTTGAATATTGTAGAACAAAACCTTCAGGACAATGTGGATAACATAATTTAGCGAGAAGGAAGAACAAGAGACAAAGCTTTGACAATAAATGTAAAGGTCAGAATCAAAGACAACAGATAAGTATTTCTACCCCTGTTAGTTATGTTTGTTGCAGCATACCTATTCTCGCTTACATGACCTCCTCTTATGTGTTGTCATCCCCCGTGATGTGTTATGTGTTGTTTAGGTCTCCTTGGATGACCCTTGATACTCTTGTAAGGTCAAGGATACCAAGAGACTGCCTCTGTTGTGACCATTCTTCTATCTTGCCTCTCCTCTATTTTATTGTTGTGTGTCATGCCTTAGGGGTATGACATTATAGAGGGTGTTTTGGGGGCATCCTCCTACGTGATGATCCTAAGGCACTTGTTCTCCTCCTCATTTTTATTGTTTACTTTCTTCAGTGATTCTACCTAGTTGGCGGATGACGAAAACAAACAAATACTGATACGAACCGTGTGTCCCTTCAACAAGTAAGCAAAAATGGACCTAGTCCATATATGAAGATGGGGTTGATATATATATATATATATATATATATATATATATATATATATATATATATATGATGCTTGACTAGTAGAGTCACTCCGTGTGATGTATCATCTTATGGCATTTCTTGTGACTCATATTTTACAATCCACTCAATTTGCTCTTGCACCCTTTGAATGGTATCTCATCTTGTTGCTACACTCAGTTCTGAGGTACCTGCAATATAGCCAAATGGTTATACTCAGCTCTAAACCCATGAGTGCAGCCTTGGTCCTTGATGTGACTATCTTCATGCATAACTTTCATGATGTGATGTGGTTGTTATCCTAGAGTAAGATTTTCTAACCATCTTGTTGTTTATCTTAGCATATCTTATCAATGTGTTTGTGGGAACATTCGGCGATCATAAGCACATGTCACCTTGGGGGCATGGGCTTTGTGAGAGATCATGTTCCCTTGCGTGTTTTCTCTCTACATTAATGTGCTTGATATCAGTAAGTGACATCAACCACCTTAAGGTGGGGGCATATATAATGGTATCTATCTGATGATTTTGGCACCAACGAAGTGTGTATGTAAGCCCTCTCCGCGAGGCAAGATAATGTATCTCTTGAGCTAGTGCATGTCCTTTTATACAAAATCCATTTTGCGGAAGGCGAGATGGTGTATCTCCTGAGCTAGTGCACATCCTTTTATACAAAGTCCTCATCGGGAGGCGAGGTTGTATATTGAGCTATCCTCCCTTAAGCATGTCTTTGGCGGTTGTTGTGGCATAAGCCCAATCGTCAGGTGTGTCTGCAGTGTGTTTGAGATGGTGGGACTTAGCAATAAGCTCCTTCCATCGCCCATGTTTGTCGTGTTTAAGATGTAAAGTATGTCCATGGCATGCTATATAGCGCTCATGTATTCCATGTGTCTTCTGTGTGTTTTCCCTCGTGTGTGGTGTAAAGGGTGTGGCGGTGAGTCCCCCCCACACTCGAGTTTTGTTTAGCATGTCTTCCCTCGTTTATGGTGTAAAAGACGTGGCGATGAGCCCCCCCCCCCCCCACACTCAGGTTTTGTATGGCATTTTCCCCCTTGTGTAGTGTAAAGGGTATGGCGATGAGTCCCCCCTACACTTTGGGTTTTGTATTGTGTGTTTTTGGTGGTGTAAAGGGTGTAGCGATGAGTTCCCCCACCCCTCAGAATTCTATTGCATATATGTGAAAATGTTATATCATTGTATTCATCGTGTTTTGTGTGACTGCTCTCATGTCTTCGTCATATTCTACGTGTCTTCAATACTATCTTCTCTGTGTCTTGCGTGCTTCCTACTGTCTTCATCGTGTTTTGCGTGTCTTCAATGTGTTTTCTAGTGCTTACCTGAGATTGGGGGCTAGAAATAGTTCCTTAATCTTTGTGTATGCCTTAGCTTAATGTGTCTGGCATGTTTGATGTGTTTTTGACCATGCTTTAATACATGTATGGGTCATAAGATCATACATACATTAAAGTGGGGGCTAAATGTTATGTCGCAAAATATCCCCCTAGGACTTTTACCTCCTAAGTTTAGCACCTAGGTCCCTTACATTTTAATCATGCATGTTAAAAATGAATCCCGAAGCAAAATCCCTCGAAACCCATGTCAAATGGGGCCTAGGGGTGCATCTTAAGCTTAATCAAGTCCTAAAATAGGCCCTTGGACTTGGGCGCTCACGCCGTAGTCTAGACCTATTTTTCTAGGACCCAAATTTTAATTATCGGTAAAGTGACCGTTAAAAGGTTTCCCTTTGTCAACCTTTTCAATTTGAATTACGAATGTTAGCAGGAATGTATATATAAACATGTTTAGGACTTCATTTTACTCCTAGTTGATTAAGGCAAACTTATGATCATCAAGCAAAGAGCATTCAAGGCATTTATTGTGTTGCAGAGCAGTATTGTGTTTTATTTGTATGTGTTTGTTGTAGATTTGGCTCCATCAACTCATTTCCTCAAGATGTGAAGGCATTTCATCTATGCGAGGGTTTACGCCTACTAAGGTGATATCTACTTTATGTTTCAATCAATCAATCTTATCATATATTTATGCCTCTGTCCACAAAGGACACTCACTCTATCTAACAATGGTGTTGGAAGGCTTGAATGCCATTCTGGGGCTTGACCGAGGAAATCTCCTAAACACCACAACCCCCAACCCCTCTCTTGTGATTGCAAGTTACAAGTGCAATATCTTGCGGAGAGGAGTTGTAAGAGATCAGAGTAGAGGATAAAGATTTAGGATCTAAAGAAAATAATGAAGAATATTCCTTTCTAGACAAGGGTACCCACCCCTATGTCCTCTAATTTCCCGTTGTTAGAAGCTCTAAAGCAGGTGTAGATTTCATCATCTCAAAGTTCTAGATCCACAAGAAAGTTTGCCTATTGGACTAGGGCACTCGCCCCAGTGTCCCCGAAGTTTCCACTTTCTGGAATCTGAATCCTGGTATGATTCTAATATGCATTTAGTGCCTTCCTGTGTGAGCATTTGTTGTGTTTCGTTTGTTTATTTACGATTTCATATAATTAAGGGTTTAAGGCTTAACTGGATTAGGGTTTAGCAAATTAATCAACAAATTTTAAATTTCCTTATCATTCCAAGTGGCATCAAACCTATAGTTGAGTCCTATTGCAAAAGTTGTGACTTGACTCGGTTTAATGTCCTTGAATGTTATATGTGAAAGGAGGATTTAATCACACTATCAACCTCATCATTCTCACTTTTCCTATATAACAGGAACAATTATAGAGGAGTAAAATTGCCACAATATAGTTTCAAGCATGTAATGAAGGCTAAGGTAGTTATTCCTAGTGGAAATAATATCCCAAGAGAACTAAGCAAATTTTTGCCATATTTTTAGGAGACATATCAAGGATATTGTTAACTCGCAAGGTAGGATGTTAGAAATAAAATATGCTTTGCATTAATGACCTTTGTTATGCATAACCAAAATCCACACCAAAACACATGATCTGACTAGGGAGAGTTCCTAGCTCATTAGATTCACACTAAATTAGTTGATATTAAGAAGAATTCTACTACAAAAAGGTTTAGGAGATATTGAATTTTGCATCATATTTTCTTGCATACCATGATAGAATATTGACTTAAGAAGTTGGAAGTTACGTATACATTCCCAAACCTCCCTAAAGGTTGAGTTAGGCCTATACAGTTATGGACCTCTCACATGGATAGGCATAACAAGTATGCCTCATATGTCATGTTTGAAAATTGTTTTTCCAATCCTTATTAACGAGACTATGTGCTAGGAAGCCCATATCGAGTGATGATATAAAGGAATTAAACAAACCATACTAGAGAAAGTTTGAGGGGGAAGTGAAATGTAATTGGGGTGTCTGGTTCTTCTTTAACCAATTCACCATATTTAGAATGAGTGGAGACAATAAAGTACAATATGAGCTCCCACGCATAGTAACCCCAAGGATTGCTTTTTTGAGATGATGAGACATGCACACTAAAAAATTCCATTTCATATATCATAAAAGGTGTGATACTCATACTCCCTTATTAGTGTTTGGAGATTTTATCTTTGATGGTAAAAACACATATGACAATGTAAATAATTGTACCGATAGCACAAGAGTGTTTCCTTCCAGTTGGAGACCACTTAACCTTGAAAAATTCATTGATACAGTGCTAAAGAGCTAGACTAGGGAACCTTTGAGTGTCATTTTCATGAGAAGGAGGACACATTCAATAGTTGCAATGATGGATTTGAGAGGAAGATTGATGAGCCTAGTTATTAGCCTATTTTCTTATAGTCTTATGCAGGTTGAAAGACATTCCCATACATGATTTTAAGCATATTTCTATGTTATGGATTATTGAGAATGTTTGTGTTGATTATGGTTGTTAGTATTTTGTACATGTTTATGGACTAATCTTGTAGCTAAAAGAGGAAGGACTGTAACTCACAGCAACTGCAAGATGCAGCCCACAGCCACAGTATTCCAGGAGTGGAGCAGGGTAGATTCCAGACTCAACTAAGTACAACAACCACGACATGAGGACACTTGATGGAGATAATCATGCATCGTGATAGTAACCAATAAGAGATGATTGGAAGCTTGAGGGATTTTATTGCAAGTAGAAGACCAATGGGACCGATTCACCCAGTCCACGTTCCCTTGTTTTAGCAGAGTTCTAATTTTTTTAGGACACTTCTTTCCTTCTTTTCCAGTCATTGTTGTTAGTATTTATTACACTCTAGTTCATGCGGAGTGGTGTTTTATGTTTACAGTTAAGAGACCTATTTCAATAACTCCCCCGTGCCTATATTATGGTTCGGTGGTTGAGGTAGAAGTTAGTTAGTTAAGTTCAGTTTTGAATAGTTTTTTCTCTGTCACAGATATAGCTATTTGAATCTTTTCTAGATTATGCAAACAATGTTATTTTGATTATGAGTTATGAATACTACAGTTCAACAAGATTTTATGTGATTTGAAAGATTATGCAATGTATGTTAGAATCAATATGATTATGTAGATTTAAGATAGCTAGATTTGAGTTTAAGCAGTGAGGTAGTCACCTGAGCAAGGGCCACTCAGGATAATTGTCCTTCACTTTATTTCTTGCATCTTATTATTATTGTAGCAGTTATTTCATGAATGCAAGATCAATTAGATTCTTGAGTTGTTTTAGTTCATTTGACTTGTGATACTCTGGAGGATAGGATAAGTTACCAGTATCAAGCTATTTCTTAGAATTCATTCCTTTATATTCATTATTACAGTCTTACATTACATTTACCCATAGAAACGATAGCAACATTACTATCTTTTGCCATTAAGTAGTTTTGATTTATGATACTGTACTAGATAAGTTAGAATAGTTTGGTTTTTGAAAGCACATACAGTGCCAGTGCCATCACACATTTACAAGCTCTAGTTCATAATTCAATGAAGGTATTTTCAAGAAAAATAGTGGACTGTTCAGTAGGTTATTTCGTTGAATTGTGTGATGACCACCAAGTTTACTAGACATAGTAAAGACACTACATTTTTGGCATCGTTGTCGGGGATGGCACTTTTTTCAGAGACCAGTTCCTTTTATCTCCAAGCTTTCCTAGTTCAACATTTTGCTTTCAGAAGATAGGACACTTAGGTTTTACCTCACCAAATATCATAAAAGATCACTGACATTGTGCAGGAGTCGTTACTATACAAAGTCACACCTATTGTATGTGGAGGCAAAGAGACGCTTTGGGAAGGTTTCTTCCATCAACTCAACAAGATACGACAGATATTGGTGATTAAATTGATCAGAGCGAGGGTATTACCGAAGAAGAATCTTCCCTCTCATCAACATCCACTGATAACTCCAAAAGAACCTTCCTCACCATGGTTGATGCAGTGATTGATCCACCTGAGCATGTGACCTTTAAGTTTCCAATTACCAACTAGGAGAGGGTTGCTGCTCTGAAGAATATACCTCCTTCAGTATTACCAGTCTTCTATGGCTTGGTGACTGAAGATATAGATACATTCTTGTTCGAGTTTGATGTCCTGTGTAGGAGTTATGACTACACCACTGATCCTCATAGGCTCAAGCTATTTCCTGCTACTTTGAAGGATGCTACTTTAAGATGGTTCATGGGACTAGGGAAGGATGCTATTATAGATTGGGACACAATGAAGACAAAGTTCTTGGAGAATACCAAGATTATTGCAGAGGAATTGATAGAAGAAGACATGACATCTTTAGAATGACTCAAAAAGAGGATGAACCATTGGAGGATTATGTAGAAAGTTTCTAGTTCTGCCTAAAGAAAAATCCATAGAATAGACTTTCAGATGAATCTTTGAAGCTTGTATTCTTGAGAGGAGTCAATGAGGATTGCATGGATGCCCTTAATCTTATTGGGGTGGGAGATATATCTCAATTACCCTTCAAAGATGTCTGCAAGGCTTGCACAAATTAATCAAGGACTTTCATGAGGAGGAAAAGGGGAGAGAGAACATGCACCATTGGCAAAACATCTAATTCAGTCTCAAGGGTGGAATTAAGTAACTTGCTGACCAACGTGAAGGAAGATATTATCAGTCACCTAGCTACTCAACTTGATACTCTACATTTGAAGAAGAAGTAGGAGGAGGCTGATGCAATACTCATCGAATACTGTCCCAATTGTAGACAAAGGAAAGCCAATTGCAAATGCAGAATGTATTACAGAAGATAAGTCAGAGAAACCATACTTTCAAGTAATTGAACATGAAGATGGCCAGCTATACTATGTTGCACAAAGGAAACCATGGAAATAAAGACAAGGTATGTCACACGATCCTCTAACTTTCAAGACATCATTTCTAGTAGGTCATCATAATTTCTCTGGTTGGAATCCTCGGCCTTGGAAAAATACCCAAAACCAATGGCAAAACCCTCAACAATGGCAAAACTGGAATTAACAACAACCAAATGTATGGCCCCAACAAAACTTCCAAGGACCTAACTACAACCCTCAATGGCCAATACAACAAAACCAATGGCAACCACAATGGCAAAACCAAAACATGAATTACTCACAACCCTTGCTGCCTCCTCAACCACAACAACAAGCCATTATGCCAAATCCATCCAATCCTACAACTCAGCCACCAAGAGCACCACAACTACATACCCAACCTGCACCTAACCCCAATAACACGCCTGTTCAACAGACATACACTAACGAGGCTATTCAATACCCCACTTATGGGGTAGAGGTGAGTGATGTCCACCTTAGGTTAGGGAAAATATTAGCTGGGCCTTCATCTCCCCAAATCACTGAGGTGGTGGATGAACAACCCATAGCTGAGGCATTAGACAATTCACCTTTAGAACCTGAATAAAATCAGGTAAATCAGACTATCTCAAATCCAGAGCCTCTTTTCCCTGAATGTCTAGCCATTCCAAAACATCAAACCCAAGCAGAGACAGACTTATTGGGTTAACTTAAGAATGTCAGTATTAAGATACCCCTTATCCAAGCTATCAAGGACATCCCAATCTACACCAAGATAGTGAGAGACCTTTGTCTTAAGAAACCAGGGAGGAAGAAGAAGGACCCTTAGACAATCCATGTCCTAGGGAACCTTGCTGATATCATGCCAGGGAACATAATTGTCCCTAAATACACAGACCCTAGTAGTCCAATAGTGGATGTTGATATTAATGGATCTCTCATCAAAAACAACTTGATTGAATTAGGAGCATCCATCAATGTCATGACTAAAGAAATAATGCAACTACTTCAGCTACCTAACCTAAGGCCTACACCAACTATTTTACAGTTGGCAGATAGGGCAACAGTAAAACCTAAGGAGATCATTGAAGACATAGTCATAGCATTAGACTCATGGGAGTACCCTACAGATTTCATAGTCTTGCAACCAAAAGTCAATCTTGCAGGTTATGCACTTATCTTAGGCAAACCTTGGTTAGCAACAACAGATGCATTCATAGGTTGTAGGTCTGGAAACATGATAATTTCTAATGGGACTATAACCAAGAAATTGATCCTCTATCCACTAGCTCAACCTCATGACAATTTGGAGCAAATCATATGGCCTACCTTAGAAGAAGAAGAAGATCATTATTCCTTGTAAACTCTCATGACTATTGAACGCAGTCCTTTGTTAGCAACCCAAGATGAGGATGACTTAATTGACCACATTATACAAAACCATTGTGGTAGGGACCCGCAACAACACTACAACAAATCCCTGTGATTAGCTCCCTTTTTTGCTCTATTTTTTGCTTCCACCCATTGTTTTAATGTATTTTTCTCTAATTTTTTGAAAAAGTCGGTGCTATTTATCGGGATGGCACTATTTTTGGCATTTTTGCGCCGATCAGAACAAGTCGGCGCTAAATTAGTGCCTAAATTAGCACTGAGATTAGCACCTACATTAGTGCCTAATTTAATGCCTAATTTAGCGCTTACTTTAGAGCATGCTTTAGCGCCTAATTGAGTGCCTAATTGTTATGATCTAGCAGAGATTAAGGGTTAAGGGATTAGGGGTTAGGGTTTAAGGGATTAAGGGTCAAAAGATAAGGGATTTGGGGCTTAGGGGTTAGGTAGTGTTGGATCAAAATTTTAAAACCCTAAAATTTTTCCATTTCCCACCATAAGTCTTAATAAGCTATTTCACTTAACTTGAAAAACACCACTATTCTATTGTTTACCCTAAATTACTTCACCTTCACCATGAAATATTAAAAGATCACTATGCTTTCAAGATCATAATAAATATCAGAAAGATGATACTATGTCGGGAAGACTCAATATCCAGTCTCTTTGATGGCCCGAAGGCATAAAAGGATGAGATCTTGATTTAACAATATATAGTTTTAAAAGAAGTCACACCAATTGAAAAAAATAAGAAATCGAAGAGACAAGGGATATCAGTGAGAGTCACTCAGCAATCTTATCAATATCCCGAACGCATAGAATAGACAAGGCATATCGGCATGACACCAAAATGTGTCATGCCAATCAAATGAAAAATATCAAAAACAATTTGTAAAGGGAGTTCAAAATGTCGGAGTGATATGGTTTAGAGTCCCACCAATCAAAGGAGTCTCACCGATAAAAGGACAATATAAAAGGTATTAATAGATTTTTCAAATGACTCTACTATATCAAACAAAATGATTTTTTAGTCTCTTCGAAAAGGTGATGAAATAAAAACTATAAACATCAGAGGGATGATGGAATATCAACGGGACTTCTATTTCAAAGAGACTTAAGTTATTGATGTGATGTCATTTGGGGTCACACCGAAGTCCCAAACAAGCATAAGAATGAAACAAATGAGATCACAAAACACATCATCCCGAGAATAGAGTGACAAGACATAATGATGGCAATCCAACAGCCTCTATTCAAAAATTAAATGTCCCTCTGATGATGTGAAAATACAAGTGAGACACCATTAATAGGACCAGAGCTAAGTTTATTGAATACAAGTCTTGAGGGTATTGCAAAGAGCGATCGCAGAGCGCAGCAGGATAGTAATTCAAAACCAGAATGATTGATCAGGTAAGTAATTCTGACTAGTTTTACTTCACTTTCATAATTCACAAAGTTGAGATCCTTGCATAATAGTAGAGTATGGAAGAAACAATTCAAAACCCTAAGAGTAAAAGGCAAAAAATAGGAGATAGGCAGTTGAACCAAGATTTGTTAGATCAATGCCCTGGGTTGGGACAAAAATCCAGAAGGAATACTCAATTAAACCCGCATGCAGAAAATTAGATGATTTATACAAGCAGATAGGGGACATATTGACACCAGTCCGAGGATATGATCTTTTTATTTATCATTATAGAAAGATGCACAAACAAAGGCCAGTTTCCAACCCTTGTAGACTAAATTTGGGTAAACTAGTAGTACCAAATGTGTTCGTGAACGTCCAATTGTTAAATCTCTTCATAGAAAAATACAACCCTAAGACTTGCTTGATTGAATTTGATGACGGGGCAAGTTTCTTTCCTATTACCAGAGATTATATTGCAAAAGTGTTTCAATTAGACTCCAGCTTAGATAAGAAATTTAGAATCAGGGATTTGCTGACTGAGTACCGAAATATGAGCAATTATTACAAAAGATGGAAATTACCCTTGCACAGACCGCGTGATGAAAACAACAAACTCAGGGTGTTTTCCGGGGTTGAAGACCCGCCCTATTCGATTGAACTATTTGAAGACTATTTCAAAAACACATATTACTTTGTTTACCAAATACTGGGTGTAGAAACCTCTATGTTCATGGAAATTGCACCCATGGTTTTAACTGCAGATATACAAAGTCATGATGTACGATATTTTGATTATGTTGAATATCTAGCAAATAACCTACAACATGATCTAATATCTCTAAAGAATGGAGGGAATAAGTTCAGACATTATTCCCTGTTTATGCATATGGTATTGTATGAAGGACAAAATATGTACTTGTGGGATAAAAGTCTAAAGGTGAGAGGCCTGGACAAGAATGGAGATATAAAACCTGTGCAAATGTGGATTGCTATCTGGGATAGCAGATGTGATAAGTCCCATTATTTATACTTTGAGGAGTTTTTTGTGCAACCTGTGTACAAATGGCTAGGTCGTCCCTGCAATCACAATTTATCAATAGAAATATAGAAATTTCCAAGGCCAAAAGATAAATACGAGGAAGGGAAGTTCAGTCGTAATTGGGTGATTGGTATGTTTTTAGTGACTGCATCATGATAAGAGTGTTCGGATATGAAGGACCACCCTTCTTCCTGCCAAAAACATGCCCAGATAGGATTGCATACATAGAAATTGTCAAGCAATTGGCTTACTCAGATTTTATGCACCTTAAGAATCACAACAAGCAGTCATTCATTCCTGGAACTCTGTGCTTTGGGGATTTCACAATTCTTTCTAACAAAGGTTATCAATTGACTGACAAGAAATTAGAACAATTCAAATTACCTTTGGACATGCTAGAGATAATTTTGCTCTGAAACATTTTATAAATAATGTGAAGGCAAAACAAAAATTGAAGGGATATTATCATGTCATGTTTGTTGATGAGGATCTAATCAGGAATTGTGATGAAAACACAACAGTGGAAAGGAGAAGTTTATACCATAAAGCAATGTTAGCAGAGGCTTGGAGGGTAGCCAAAAACCCCACTTACACCAAAGATTTTCAAAATGTTGATGATCCTGTTGAAAGGTTGGATTTGATGATTACACATGCATTAGAATTGATCATGAATGTCCCCCCCTATATGTTTGACAAAAAAGGAAAACAACTTAAAGAAGCACAAGCTGAATATGAAATTCCCCTTGGTTATCTATCGCCTTAGCCCACACCAGACATAAGTTTCTCTATAGACACAAGCACTACAGAAGGAGAGGAAGAATCTGAGGAAGGAATGTAGAGCTATGACCTAACCATCAAGGGGTATGAACCTCCTGAAGATAGAGAAGTTGTCACCATAGAAGCACCAGATGATTTATCAGAAGACATAAGGCATTTGGCCAATAGTAAATTTATCTTAGATGATGATTTCGTTAAGACCCCTAAATTTAAAGCTTTCTTGTATGAGTACAAGGGTAAGCAGACCAGAGAAAAAATGAAAGATATCACTCCTAAAATATAAGATGAAGTGTAACCGGAGCTTCAGAAGGAAATTGACAAAGAACTGGAAATAATGACTCCAGAAAGGGGAAGGACACTATTACAAGAAGCAGGTGTGATATTGATTCCTAGATGGGATATGGCCTCAGCCATTGTATTTGACACTTTCAATAGGAGTCGGGACAAAAGGTTGCAACTCAGCATGGAAGCATTGGATGACATCAGAAGAGGATCAAGATATGACCTTGACAAGAGAACATTGCTGATATGGGCATTGTATCCTCCAAATAAGAGACCTCCTATCATTGACGATCCAAATAAAGCATTTGGTCATCTTTTCATACAAAGGATTGAGGACAGTGATCCCATGGAAACTACTTACTTAAATGTTAATGTTGCAAGGTTCATGAAAGCACAAATTGAGAAATTGATCAAAGATAATGATACATATAAGAAAGAAAATGCCATGTTGCGACAAGAGATTCCACCTATAAAGATAAATTGCCTTCATCTAGTAGCTATTCACCATACCTAGAAGCTGACCAGAGGGTTATAGAAGCCAAAGCATATGCCAATTATTGGAAGCTCAAAACAGAGAAATTTCAAAAGAGAAGTGAACAGTTGGAAATTGAATTGAAAATAGTTAAATACACTATGGCTTATGAATTAGTTCAAAGAAGATTTGACAAAATGATGGAAAATAGTGATAAAGTTTGGGATCTACATAAGAGAACACATCAGATGTATCAAGAACACAAAAGGTTGCACCTTAGGATGCTGGAAAAAAAGGAAAAATTGAAGGCTAAATCTAATGTTGAAGAACAAATGATCAGGGAATATGAAGACTTGATCAATGAACATGAAAAATTTAATGGTATACTGACAGAAGATCTGAATGACTTCGACCAACATCCTGACATGGCATTTCCAAACTTTTTCAATACCGATGGGAGTTTGTGAGATAATGACATTTGGAAAGATGAATTGAATGGACTGTTGCCACCATTGCTTGAGAATATAAACAATGAAGAAAGGGTGATAGGAAATACTTAGACATGCTTGGGAAAGATATTCTCTCTGGAGTTAATTATGAATAATCTAATGTCAACAGATACCTACGCTAATCAAAATTACATCGATCATATTGGCAGGATAAATTTTTTCATATCCAGGGCAGTGTAAGGAAGTGGTTGTAGTACAATTTTGTCATACAACAAGCAATGCAGGTATATAAATCTATATCATGGAGATGAGGACAATCTTTCCAAACCTATGGGTCACGGATCACTCTACGATGATTAATGGAGCCAGAACTTGATCACTGCATATGCTTCTATTTCTTTTTATGTTTCCTTATTACGCATTATTTAAAAGGATGCAATTATGAAACGACACAATGTTTTGGACCTGAATCTTGTTTGCATCCTATACAATAAGATACCAAGGCCATTTTAAAGGAGATATCTCGTCTATTTTATAGACATATATGCAATATAAAAGTAGTACTTGAAGAATCTATTTATATCTATATATGTTTTCAAACCAGTATGAACTTCTGAATTAATAAAAAGAATCTAAGTTATTTGGTGGATCAAGAAATTGATGTTTAATTGTTGTGTTGAATTTAATATTTATGGGCTGCATGGTTGTCTCCAAAATGGTTTTCCAAGTTGTTTAAATTAATATATCAAGGATATAGTTAATTTGTCAGTACACATTTGTTGTTTCTGTATGATCTGTGTGATTGGTTTCTATGGGAAGTTGATTTAAGTCCTGCTAAGTAGTCTATGTTTATTGTTCTCTGCCCAAGGGTTAAAATGCTTTGAACAAGTCATCTTAGTTGGTTTCCTTCCTAAAATAATTAAAACCCTTTCTCTTGGTCATAGCAATTTGGAGAAATATCATTGGGATTTTATAAGAACCCTGCATCTCAACATTCTTGCACCACTGTACAAGGTACAGATTTACACAAGTGCCTAACAATTTGAGTTAAGTCAATATAGAGATCCATATACCATTAACTCTTGACTCTTTTCCCAATAAATAAAGCACTAGTCATACTCATTTCACAACATCAAATTTATATTCTCAAACTTCAAACTTTAGGAGTAATCATCAAACCTTACATCTACTTCACACCCGTTTGCCATTGTGAAGGTCAATCAAGTCTACACTAATCATTAAGGTATACCCACCTAGGTCTGGCAAAGCTTGAAGTGAAAGGGGTTTTAGCCATATTTGCCCTGTGTCATTAGCCAAAAATGTTAAGAGAGCATGGCAACCTCTTAGGATTAATGACCTACGTTTTTGTGATCTAACAGGCAGTTTACTGGTTAATGGCTTAGGGATTATGGTTGATATTATGTAATCTCTATATAAACTTTGATAAAAAAAAAATAATAAAGGTATGAGTGGAAGGGTGTACCAAAACTCTGCTAGTGTAACTTTGAGCTTATGAATGAAATAGACATCTTATTATCAGAGATTCTCCATGACTGTGTTATCATTCTGTATTTTTCTTATGTTTTCCATACTTATTTCTTCTTATATTTGAATGAATATCAGTTATTGAGCCTGAATATTGTGCTTATGTGAATGAATATGTTGATACAATAAAGCATTTATTGTGGATGTTTTCAGTTACATGTTCAACATAAAAATGGAAACTATTTAAAAATAATAAAGTTAACAAAGTTGCTTATTTAAATAATTGTAAGTTACGTGCATTAATATTTTATTAATTTTTGTGTCTTCACTAACATATGTTAATACAAAATGAATGGAAGAAGCATCCAAGTAATCCTAATTTTTTCTGCCAACAATTCATACCAAAGATTGAACAATTTAAGGATATTGCAATAGGTAATTTGTATTGACACAAATAATATTACTGAAGCATTTCAAAGTTTAGGCCATAAGAATCATCCTTTTTTAAACATGGATTGCAAATAATTCTAAAAATTTAGAAGTCTTGGTCATTAACATTATTGTCTGCTACAATGTCATCTAATGTATCATTGTCAATGTTCATATGTTCTTTCAAGTATTTAATATTATCATCATCCTCATCTTGACCTGCATCGTCTTCGTCATCATTGAAATTTGACTGTAGACATCTATATTGTCACCAGATGTATTTGGATCATCATTTTCTATACCATCCATATTGTTGTCTTCCATAACATTATCTAACTCTGGATTGTTGTCTTCTTGTGCCTGAACATAACCATCTTCAACATCATCATGGATGTCAATTTCTTCAATGTTCTCTAATCCCTCTCTCTCATTTTGTTGGCCATCATTGTTTTGCTCAGTATCCACTAATGCATCGTCAAATACATGTCTTAATCTTGGATCATAATGTATGACAAATATCCATTTCGTATCTTCATAGAAAAATACCTGCACATGAATGACATACATATATTAGACGTATGTTGTAACAATTTTATTGATTAATAAACACATGTATATATTCGCAATAAACTATGAATTAATAGATTAATGATCATTACCACTTCTTGTTTGAGTTAAAGAAACACCTACTCGCAATGAATTGGTAGAACATAAGGCTCCTTATCCTCTGGTAGGAACCATGAGGAATTTATAGAAAACAATCCACTATGAGTATCATGTCTTCATGTCCTCTCAAATGCTTCATACCATCTACACTTAAAAATACAACATTTAAAAGAGCAACAATCCAACTCAATAATTTCTTGTATTTTCCCAATATATTGTAGATTCCCTTCAATTATATTCTTATCTTTTGAGCTTGATCGACTGGATTGCTTGAAGTCAACCATGATGCCATAATCGAAGGATCATCTCTTTACATCTACACTTTCTACACGATAATGTTGACCATATGCCCATATTGTTGGATATTTCCTCCCCTGTGAAAGACCATTTATTTCAGTGAAAAGAAATACAATGACGGATATTAAAATAGTTAATAGTGTCAAAACTGTAAGGAAACAACATTTTGTAAAATTCCAACTGTACCTTTCTTTCACATCCTCTAGACATGTTGATTTCATCTTTTGTTATGTTTGAATCTATACCTGCATCTTCTATTTGATTTTGAATTTGTTCAGTAACCCATTCTAGTGTGCAATCTTTGCCCCATTCCCCATGCAGATCAATGGGAAGTGGAGTATTCCTTGGGTTTGATCTCTTAAACTGTCTCCTTGCTTCTAACACTTCTCTCTTTTTATCATACATATCAATCCATTTGTTCATAAAGTCCATGTCGTACAGAATGAACTTGTCAAGTATAGCACTTTCATCTACACCTATTACATGTCAACATGTTTATTTCAAACTCCAAATGTCATACTGTTAATTTGACAAATAAATTACAGAGAAAATTAATGATTGCAAGAAAAATGACCACACTGATCATGAATTTACTTACTAATTTCTACTTGAACACCATTAGATTGTGGTTTTTCTCCATCAATAATATCTGATGCTCGTTCTTCATCCCAAAAGTGTGGCCCATATTCAAAATCCTTACCAAGGAATTCACACAGGAAGAAAAAAGCTTCATTCAATACATACCCTTCAGCCATGCAACCCTCTGGATGTGCCTTTTGTCAGACATATCTTTTTAGAGTTTTCGTATACCTCTCAAAGAAAAACATCCACCTCGTTGATATGACACCCGCCAATTCAATGTCATAGACTAGGTGTATAAGTAAATGGACTTGTAGGTCCATGAAACTTATAGGGACCTCCTTCTCAAATACACATATAATTTCTACAATTTCCTTCTTCCATTTTGGCACTTCACATTCGTGGATCTCCTTGGAGGTCACCCACCTAATATAAGAATAGTAAATTAGTATGAAACTTTAGTCAAAAATTAAAATGCAATATAATATCTCTATGGCTCTCACACATGAACATTTCATATAACTGCATACCTTGTAAATGTTGACAATCGACGTATGGCACTCCTTAAGTCAACTATAAGACAAGAATCCCCCCTAATTTCTAATGGCATGATATACTATCAAACACATTTCTGAAAAGGTCATTAGTAATTTTTTCTCACACAACAAAATATCAAAATGTATTTAGTACTTAATCAATGTTACTAGTAAATGTTAAATGATGATATATAATACCTTCATAAAATTATGAAAATCATGTGTTTTAAATCCTGTGATATGTCCATCAACTGTAAAAGCTTTAGCCAATGATGACCCATAGCCAATAGGTGTCCTTATTGAATGGATGACATTTTTTAGTTGATCTAGCTCTTTTTTTTTTCAAAATCCATGGAGCTTCTGCATATGTTTCATTTTCCCTATTTGGCCACAAATGTTTTCTATCAATTTTGGTACGCGAAAGAGCAATCTCTCCTCAAAGACAAGGTGTCCTCTTTGCCTAATATATGTCGAAATATAGAATCTGGTACATTTTTGAAGATGTACATAGGATCTAATAGGTGAGATATTAATAGATCCTTCTAGTAAGGGAGCTCATAAAATATGGATTTCCTTTTCATTCATTCTGGCATATTAACTACAACTTGTTCTGGTTCTTCAATTGAATCACCCCGATCAAAAAAATCCTCCCAAGCTTTCAATTCAGCATCTTCATACTTCTTAAGCCAATCACTTGGACCCATAATTATGGGAGGGCCTCTATTTTCAACTTTTCCATCAAATTGATTCTTCAGGCGATTTCTAAACTTATGATCTAGTGGTACAAAAACCTTGTTGTTTGCGTAAATAAATTTATGTAGATCTTTAGAATACCACCCTTGAAATTATTCTGTACATCTTGGACATGCAAATATCCCCTTTGTTTGAAGCCCTGCAATTCAATAAGTAATGTTAATAACATCAAAAAAATAGTATAAAACTAAGTATGAAAGTTGGGATGAAAATAAATTATGAGTGTAAATGCTTAAATATTTTATCTTATGAGAACAAACACCAAGTCTTGGGAAATCATGAATAGTCCAACGTAGTACACCATATGACATGAAGGACCTATTTGATGGAGGACGTGATATGTCATACATTCTTATGCCTTTCCATAGCAGTTGCATCTCATCAATAAAAGGTGCAAGATAAACATCCATGTTTTTAACTTGATGTTTTCCTGGAACAATGAGAGTCAGCATAAGGTGCTCCTTTCTAACACTCATCCATGGGGGAATATTGTATACTATCAATCCGACTGGCCAAACACTATAATTTGAGCTCAGGAAAGAGAATGGGCATACTCCATCAATTGCAAGACCAAACCTGATACTACGAGGTTCATCTTTGAATTTTCTTGACCATTTTTCCTCTATGTGTTTCATTGCATTAGAGTTAGCCAAAATTCACATGAATCCATTTTTACTCCTATTCTTTGCATGCCAGTCCATCAATTGTGCAAGTGACTTGCAACGAAACATTCGTTGAAGTCTAGGTATAATTGGCATGTGACGTAAAACTTTCTTTGGAACTGTAAGACCTTGCACATCTGTACGATATCTCTTCTCTTTGCATACAAGGCATTATACCTTGTTTTGATAGTCATCTCTATATAAAATGAAATCATTTTTACATGAATGAATTTGCTTATATTCAATCCCCAACTTAACCAACAACAAACACGCCTCTCTACAAGTTGATGGCAACACATTCTCTTCGGGGAATATTTTAGTTTTTAGTGCCCTATAAGATTGCCAAAGATTAAATCAATTGAATGTTTGACTTATGATGAACATGTTTGATATGTCAATCTATACTAGGACTATGTATATACAATATATGGTTTTAAAATCCCCTTAAAGAAATATAAACAAAGTTGATGAATGTTTACGAATTATGTACACCAATTGACAATGCAAAGCAAGAAATAGATTTCAACTCACTTCAGTAGGGTACTGAATCCTTTGTCTAACCAACCCAATAGTGACTTGATTTCTAATAATATTAATGTGCATGCTAGTTTTGAGGTTCTACTTGCACCTGATTTAAACACGGGTGTCTTCGCTGCTTGCTTGATGGAGTCTTTCAAGTTGTTATCATCAACATTACGTTGGTGGTAATTACCCCTGCTATCATCATTACTGTCAACCATATGATCATTACTGTCATCATTGTTTCCATCCCCAAAGAAACCTGTAAGTATTTCATTCAATCCTTCTTCATGCGCTGCATTTTCACTATCATGATCATCATCATTGAGGCTAGGTGGCATGTCATTAGTGTATGCAGATCTCATCAGCTCTTCAAATATCTCAGTTGGTAGTATTTTCTTCAACGTTGCTCTTTTACCCTGGTATTATTTAAAGGATGGTTTGGATCATCCTGTCCAAATCTTAATAATCCAGTTGGATCTTGGGTATTAGTACATGTTTCATCAACATCTTCTACCTATCAACAAAGCCAAGCATTATTTAATGTTTGGAAACAACTGGATAAATCATAAATGTATCAATTTCAAAGAAATATAATCAAATATGGCTTAAAAAATAAAAATATAAATTGTATGAACATATATACGTCAATTGAATAATGGAACATTATTCTTTAGACTACCTTTTTTATACAATAATTTAAATAAAACACAATTTTGACAACATTGTTTATAAAACATCAATCCACACTCATTTATTATTCTTTGGTTTTCTGCCCTTAAGAACATCCTTAGGGAGACCTTGTTCTTCCCTTTTTCTTTTGCGCAGGAGTGCATTTTAAGAAGGGGTAATCAATCAATAACTCATTCCCAATGGTAAGGTCCATAATAGCCTCAACCATTATCAATCTATCAACCTCTCTTTTCATATCTCCATCTTTATTATTTATAACCTCAACAAATTGACAATTCGGTCTTACAGTAGGGTCCCTTTCCTTACTACTATTTTTAAATCCTACAATATTTTTGTGTGTGTATGCATGTCCATCTATATACATAAGATGACCTCTATTCATTTCTTTTCCACTTTCCAATTGGAGATGATGTGTATACATATTCGAATTTAGACCATATGCTGACATTCTAGGCTTATATTCTGCTAGCCTTCTCCATTCACCATTGTAATATGATGGACCATAATATGGCATTAATCTCCTAGTGGTTTGTTCTAAATTGTTTCTATGTTTAGATTCCACATGTACATTTTGGACAATAAAGAGGCCTAGATTCGCTTCATGAATATTGGAGGGTCGTATCATGTAGCTATGTTGATTAACAGATTTGTCATTCAACTCTATATTCTCTCGTACAAACAATGACAAATGTAATCACAGCTGAGTCAGTTACAATGGTGTTTTATAACCAACTCTACTTATTTTACAAGGTGGCAGCTACCTTTGAATGATATACAATGAATTAAACTACTTGTTGCTTTTAACCAGAAAGCAAGGGAAAGGTAATGCTTTTGACCAAAAAGATTTGAAAGGAAAATTCTCACTTATATAACAACTAAAAATAAAGAAGTTCAAAGACTTCAAACACTAGATTATAGCTAACTGAGAAAAGAATTTAAATTTCCATCACCATGACATATTCATTCAAAGATAAACATTCACAGTAATGAAGTTAAAGAGCATCCAATTCTCCAATACAAAATAACGATAACCACTGGTAACACATTCAATATAAGAAGAATGACATTTCAAACACCATAGCACAAAGACTATATCTGCTCGAACACCCAACAGTATTTCTCATTCTATATTGAAGAAAACTAAAATTAAAACATATCAAAGATATCTAATTTAATGAGTAAAACAAGTTTGCCCAAAAAGAAGATCCATACTATGTCCCGCATAAATGTATTTATAATGTCCACATCATAACTGTCTTTAGAAAAGCGAACGATTTCTTGAAGACAACCGTTTTTAAAATAATAAAGTCTTTAGAAAAGTCTTTGAGCCAAATATTCATAAATGCATAAAAGAAACAAAGTCTAATTCACCACTCCTTCGCCTTCCTTTGGGTCTTCAACGCTTTCTTCACCTTGATCCTCTGTCATCTTCTCTCGCACCTTCATTTTTAACTTGTATTCCTGATACTTAGTTATAACAGCAGTGATGCTCTTGCTTCCTGGAGTTGTAATAATCTACAACCTGGTTCTAAATCTCACCAACGTTTTACCTATTCCTACCATATCTTCCCGAATATCATCACTCCTATTCTTGAAACCATTAAGGTAAACTTGCATAAGGCCCATTTTTCCAAGTGACTCCCCAGTGATACATTCAGGATCTGAGAGTTCCTTGTAAAGCATATCCTTAGCTTATTTTGTGATTTCCTTAGGATCCCGCAAGTTCTCTCCAAACTCATCTAAAATGTTTATGTCCAGTGCTCTGCAATAATTCTGAATACCAATCATTATATCAAGATAATCACGCAGGGCTTTGTTACTCGATTCAATGAGATTGCCATACATGCTCAATTTCCACTCCAATGAATCAGCCTAGGATGGATCAATCTCATGGGGATCACTAGCCAAATTTTCTTTTAAAAGAGTTAGAGAATCCATGGCAACTAATTCAGAAATTTCTTTTGAGAGTACATAAGTACTACCCTGCTCTTTCCTTATCTGTTGCAGTTCACTGACTAACTCTTTCCTTTTATTATGTACTTGAGTATAACATTGTGTTGCCCTGGTCAAGAAGAACAAAATTTCACAGGACAGTTTCTCTATCCACTCAGTAGCAGCTTTAGCAAAATTCAGATTCTTTTTAATTTGTTGCATAGTACTCACCTCCACTCCTACAACTTCTAAACTAGGTGCATCTTGAGATCTGGGTGTCACAATGGATTGAATAAATTTGCTCAAAGATAAAACATGAGATTGAAGTTTTGTGTTTTCATTCCTCTCTTATTTGGCCCTCTTCATTAAAGCACTTACAGAAAAAATTTGCATGATATGCCTCCCCCTCTAGAGTAGAAGGACCCAAGTCTATGTGACTTATTTTGTAATCTGCTTTAGTTATTTCATCCTCATTCAGATCTTTTATCGGGTCGGCAATCTATAACATCTGATGACCGAAGGCAACATTGTTCACCATTCTAAACATTCTTTTGGCCTTTTTAGGCTTCGAGGTAGTTTACAGCAATTTGGAAACTGTATCCACCTCAACTACTATTGTGGGCATAGCTTTTCTCTTCTTATCCACAACTTTCTTTAGCCACCCTGGTGAAGATGACACCATATTAGTATTCACATTGCTTGAAATAGTTTTAACCTAATTATCAATAGGAATGGAGATGGATACTTCCTCAATGTTAGGAGAAGAAGGAATTTCCATGAACGGAGGAAACAAACTATCATCAACAATTTGTTCAAAAATAGAATCAGAAACTACAGGCGCAAGTTTAGTTGGGATTTTTTTTTTTTTCGGAGTAGGCAAGGGTAAATTATCCAATTCACAGGCTTATTTTAACTTCAAAATTTCCTCTGGCCTTTCTCCATCACCTCAAGATTGTGAATTAGAATTAGATTGCAATGTATCTTGCCTCCCAGAAGAAATATGAGCACCAAAACTTTGTGTGGGCCTTTGCTCATTGGTCCTGCAACTTCCTTGTTCATGAGGAGAACCAGCACAACCACACCATCTCCCAACCAACCAATCCTCAGTCCTTCTAATCACATCAGCAGAACAAATTCTTAGGTCCACAACCTCCTTCTCCGACCAATTGATTCAAGGAAGGGGTTTAGAAACTAGGGTTTGGTATTCATCATCAATTATTTCATAATTTTCTTCAACACCATTTGGAATGTATATAGAAAGACCAAATACTTGAATTTGACTCAGTGTGAGTCTCGTGCAATTTCTCCTTTGAACTTCCTGGTCATCTATATAGTCCTCCTAAAAATCCTCTAGACTTGGAAGGTGTTCATAAGAACCAGAACCATGAAAGTTTAACTTCACATAATTTTTACTATCAAAATTAGGTCTCATTGACAAAGAATGAAGGTTAAACTCACCCAAAACATGTTCTGCCCCTCTGGCAATCTCATTTGTTTTGCAAGAATACAAAGATATCTTCAAAGGGAAATCATACCCTTTCTTTCTCGTGCTTCGGTATTTGACGTTTACAACAAACATTTGCTTACAAATTTCTAGAAAAATAATAAAGTCATTAGGGTGCCTGGGCAATTTTGTTGGGGCGTTTTCATAACCCCCCACTCTTAAATAAGTGAACCTGTCAAACTGAGTGTAGAAACTCCCAAACTCCATGATCAAGGAAGCAGCTTCAGGAGAAATTCTCAACTCAAAATTATCATCCAATTTTCTCACTATAAACATTAAAAAGGCATCATTTACATGGCGGTAATCCTTCATTCCCACATCCCTTTTCAGCTGAGGAAAATAATTATACACAGGGGTGTTTGGAGTTAAAGACCCATGTGGCCTCAACCTAGCCCAAACAACCTCTTGGCTGGCTAAAATGTATATCAAGTATGAACACATGTGAAAAGTTATAGTCTCCTGAAATTCCACCAATTGCTTGTTTAAATGATAACTAATAATTTCAGCCCAATTTATAAATTTATCTTCACTGCATATCAACAAGATAAACAACACATCCAATCTTCAAAAGAATCCATGTTTTCACTTCCAACTATGTGATGCAGCAAAGTAATAATATTTGAAATTTCATCCTTAAAATGGGCTCTCCTCAGCTTTTGGGGTAATTGAGACTTACCTCTCCTTTCGAACTTTAACCAGTTCCGCGCGATGAAATTCTTGCACCAATCTTCATTTGTTCAGAAGAAATCCATTCTAATGGCAACTAACTTGTCTTCAAATTCTTGCTTCTCTGGAATCCTTAATGTGTGGGTGATAGTTTCAGGGTCAATCTTTCCTACCACTGACCCATCCTTAGCTCTAATTTCAAGGGCCTCAAGAACATACCTTCTCACACAAGCCACAACTAGGTCTTCGCTCTGTACAGAGATGGGAAAACCTCCTGCATGCGCCAAACCACTCTGCAAAATCTTTTCTGTAAAAGGTGATTTGTCTTCTTTCTGCAAATAGGACCGAAATTCTTCCAAATCAATATGGCTGAGCTTAGTATCGCTTATGCCAGACAAGCTGCTCTCAATACCAGAGTTATCAGGAGCTCCTTGATATTTGAATTTCATCACCGCTGGAAGCACAGAGGAAAATGGCTAAGTACTGAAAAAGAAATGGAACAGTACGAGAGTAATGGCAGCTGCATAACTGAGAGAAAAATCTACCACTTGGAGCATATATGTATGCCGAAGGAATGCCACAATATGTTTTAAATGCTGAGTAGATATGGTGTTAAGAGCATGCCTTGAGAAAACAACTTTGAGATTTGCCCGCTCTCCAAAAATCTTGAAAAGACATTTGTTCCATGTGCAGTACCCATTATTAAATGATCATTATGAGCCTTGGAAACTGAACTACCACTTCTATGTCGCGGAGTCGCTAGCTTTTGAAACTTCAGAACCTCAAATCGGGGGTTTCAAAGTTTCAGAACTTGGCGACTATAAAGATGACCATCGGGAAAAAAGACTTAACAATGCGGTGCACGGTCGAGAAGTCGACAGGTTTGATAACTTCCGAACCACATGACAAGGTTGAAAGGAAGCTAGGTGTGCGGAAAATGCTTCCTATACTAATCTAATGAGGGGAGGAGAGTCCAAATTTAATTTTATCTTTACAATTACAGCTATGTTAACCCACTAATAGAGATATTGCAACAAACACAAACACAAGAAAGTAAGACAGAAGAAGAGAGACACAAGATATACGTGGGGAAAACCCTTACGGGTGAAAAACCCCACACTCCAAAACATAGCTCAAATGTATTTTGTAAACAATGAAGGTTATAATACAACACAGAGCCAATGCTCTTGCAGAAGTTTTCGACACTCATATTTGAAGATGATCTGGCAGCATAACAGTACCTGTCAAACCTGTAATACATCACCACTCAAAAGCACCTATTTATATAACAAATACAAGGGAAAAATGGCTCCACATTGGGACGGGCGTCCAACATGGCCTCATGGCCCAAAACCCACGCTTATGGACACTTGTCGAACACTGTAGGATGCTCCTGACACTTGTCGAGTCACCCCATCCCAAGGAGGTTGCCTATTTCCAAAATGGGCTATGACAGATGCTCGTACAACTTTTATAGCCGTCATAGAATCTGACATAGCAGTCATAACTTACAGCTATAAGAGAATTTGTCATACACAGGCTATAAATAGCATATTCTCTTACATGTCATAGTCCACCTTGGGGCGCCCAAAGACGCCTTTTTCAAAGATGCTCTTTGACACATGTCTTCACCTGTCATAGAATCTTCTATTTCTGACTCTTACATGTCATAATTTTGTCATAGGAATCTGTCATGACCGTTTCAGTCAATATTCCCTTACACAACATCTAAGATACCGACACATGGTAAAATATTCCTACGACTAAGTGGGACATCTATCTCCTCGTGTGAGGATAAAATTACATGTGGTCATATGCCATGTAGGATGACACATCACTGTGTTAACTCCCACAATATGACAATATAGGATTTTCATCCAATTAATACAATAGGCAATAAATAAATAAATACAATGTAAAAAATACAAGGAATTACCAAGGTTGAGACACCTTAATTCCCAACATTCTCCCACTTGTCGAACACCTTGTAAGAGCTAATAGAATTAACATGATTTAACTGCTATAGGCCGAGAGGTCCATAGACTCCAAACACCATATGAACTTCTTTGTGCCCACTGGCTTCGTCAATGCATCTGTAACATTCTTCAAAGTATCTACCTTCTCTAAATTTACCTTCCCATCCTCTACCATGTCTCACACGAAAGGAAACTGTACATCAATATGCTTTGTTCTAGCATGGAAAGTTATATTCTTCGCAAGGCAAATCACACTGACTGTCACAACAAATCGTAATCTGTCCTGCATCAACACCAATATCTGAACACAATCTCTTAAGCTAAATGGCTTCCTTGCAAGCATGAGTTGTTGCCATGTACTCAACTTCTATAGTGGACAAAGCAACCACAGTTTCTCGCTTACTCATCCAACTAATTGCACCACCAAACATAGTGAGCACATAGGCACTGATGGATCTCATGTTGTCAATGTCATCTGCCCAATCAGAATCCACAAATCCATGAATACAAACTGAATGCGGAGGTCCTGTATCATTACTGTGATAGCATATGGAATACTTGAAAGTACCCCTCAAATATTGGAACACTCGTTTAACTGCATCCCAATGCACCCGTCCAGGATTAGCCATAAATCGACTAAGGACTCCCACTGCTTAGGCAATGTCTAGTCTTGTGTAGACCATAGCATACATCAAACTCTCAACAACAATAGCATAAGGTACTCTACTCATGTCCTCCACCTCACTAGGAGATTTTGGACAATCATTAACTAACAACTTTGTCCCCAATGAAACAGGAACACACAATGGTCTACAATCTGCCATGTTGAACCTGTCCAACACGGTCTTCACATACTTACTCTGGCTTAACCAAAGTTTTCTGTTAGCTTTGTCTCTTATGATTTCCATTCCCATAATGTACCTAGCTACCCCAAGATTTTTCATCTCAAACTGTGCTGACAACTGAGACTTCAAATTAGAAATCATATTCTTACCATTCTCAATCAACAACATATCGTCAACATACAATGCAATAATGAGAATGCGATCATTGTCAAATTTGTAATAGACGCAATGATCATATTTCGATCTCAGATACCCAATCGACAACACAAAGGCATCAAACTTCAAGTACCACATCCTAGGAGACTGCTTCAAACCATACAAAGACTTCTTTAACTTGCAAACCAAAATTTCTTTACCTTTCTCTATGTAATGCTTTGGCTATGACATGTAAATCTCTTCCTCTAAATCACCATGAAGGAAAGTTGTCTTCACATCCATCTATTCTACCTCTAAGTCATAAGTAGCTACAAGAGATAACAAAAATCAAATGGATGTCAGCGTTGCAATGGGAGATAAAATTTCACCATAATCAATTCCCTCCACTTGTGAATACCCCTTCGCAACCAATCTAGCCTTGTACTTTTTAACATTGCCATTTGCACCAAATTTCTTCTTGAACACCCATTTGCATCCAATAGGTTTCCGTCCATTAGGCAAAGGTACCAAGTCCCATGTTTTATTTTTCTCCAAAGAAGCCATCTCATCCTCCACGGCCTCCTTCTAGGATCCTGCATCTTTCATGCCCATAGCCTCTTTCACAGTTCTAGGCTCATCAATGTTAGTAAGTAAAGCAAAAGCACAACTAGAATCAAGTAATGAATAACCAAACCTATCAAGTTGCTTTCTCGTTTGTATAGACCTCCTCAATGGTTGAACCTGAGGTTTTGCTTCTTCTTCTGAGCTTTCAGAGCTGCTAGAGCTCTCCTCGTCATCAGATCTCATAGGGTCTGTCTGTTCAGTCTTCACAAGGGTAGAAGGAAACTGAACCGCATCCTCTTTCTTTTCTGTCTGTTCTGGCTGTAGAACAACGGAAGAAGGTGTTAGCTCTCTGAAGATAACACTTCTGCTATACAACACTTTTTTAGCCACAGGATCCCAAAGCTTGTATCCTTTAACACCGACACCATAGCCAATGAAAATACATTTAACAACCTTGTTCTCCAATTTAGACCATTTCTCCCTAGGCACACGTGCATATGCCTCACAACCAAAAACATGAAGATGTCTAACTGAAGGCTTCTTACCAGACCACACCTCTATGGGTGTCTTACCAACAAGAGCTGATGTAGGAGATTTGTTTATGAGATAGCACGCAGTGGCTACAGCTTCAGCCCAAAACTTTTGTTTGAGGCTTGCTCAACTAAGCATACTCCTAGCCTTCTCCATCAGTGTCTTGTTCATCCTCTCTGCAACTCCATTTTGCTGCGGGGTGTATGGAGTTGTCTTGTGTCTTTCAATCCCTTACTCTTTATAGAACTTATCAAACTCTTTCAAACAAAACTCACCACTGTTGTCAGTTCTCAAACACTTAATCTTTTTACTAGTTTGATTTTCAGCAAAGGCTTTAAACTCCTTAAACTGACTAAAGACTTTAGTCTTGCTTCTAATAAAATAAATCCATGTCCTTCTACTATAATCATCTATTGAAGATAAAAAATATACAGATTTGGAAATTGAAGGAACATTAACTGGACCAAACACATCAGAATGAATAAGATCCAACACACCAGAAGACATGTGAGAACTAGAGTAAAACTGAACACGGTTTTGTTTTCCATATACACAATGTTCGCAAAAGTCAAACTTGAGATTACAATCATTTAACCCCTCGACGAGGTTTTTAATTTTCAGGGTTCGCAGATCCTTCTCACCAATGTGGCCATATCTCAAATGCCATAACATAGTCTTTTCAACAGGAAGCTTAGCTTCCATAGCATGTGCACTACCATCATCTAACTAGTTACAACACATTTTTTCACTGCTCGTTCAAATGGTGGGGATGAAGTGACTGTAGCTCATTTCTTTGAGTCAAAAGAACTATTGCACTGTGTAGTGCATGCCTCTAGCTAAAACAAAGTACCTCTCCGAGTACCCTTCGCAAGCACTATAGATCCTCTAGTCATCTTGCATCCATCCTTCGAAAAGACAACCTGCACACTTGCATCATTGAACATACTTATAGAAAACAGGTTTCATGCAAGGCCTGGAATGTGCATAACTCCAGTGATCCCCTTCACTCATCCATCAGGGAATCAGATTAAGACTCTTCCACGACCAACAATCTTCAGATGAGTCATCACCCAGGTACACTCTTCCACCATAGAGCTCTTCATACTTCATGAACCAACTTCGATGCGAGGTCATGTGGAATGATGTACCAGAATCAATCAACCACACATCATCAGATGCATGGGTGGCCAGGGATGCGATGAAGGCATCACCATCATCTTGTGACTTGTCAGAATCTAAATCAGGGGGCTGTCTTCTTTTTCTTTTTCTTTTCTATTTTGCATTCCTTTCAGAAATGCCCCATCTTCCCACAGTTCCAATAGAGAGCCTTAAACTTTCCAGGATATTTGGATCTCCCACTAGATTTGGATCTGCCCTTTTCACCTTTCTTGTCCTTCTTCTTCCCTTTCTCTTTGGGTCTTCCATGAACTGCAAGAGCTTCTTTGGCTGACTCCGATGTCTTCCTCCGCATTTCTTCAGATAACAACAAGGACACCACATCTTCCATCATAAGGTGGTAGTGGTGCTTCCGATATCCATGACAAGATGGTCCCACAAATCTAGCAAAGAACAAAGTAGGGTCATACACCGATCCCCCTCCTCCATTTTCACACCCACAGATGTCAACTATGAAATGATCATGCTGAAAGAATTCATGTGGTTCACAACAGATCCTCTATCTTCCATCTTCAGAGTGAACAACTTCTTTTTCAGAAAAAAGCTTGTTCACCAAGGACTTGGCTTGATAAACATTACCCAGCTTCTTCCAAAGATCTTTCATGCTCTTCTCCTCATGGATATTCAACAGGATAGAGTCAGCTAAACAGAGTCTTATGAGACCCTTATCCTTCTGATCTTTGAGGTCCCAATTAGCTTGTGACATTGTTGTAGGTTTTACACCGGATACGGTTTCCCATAGGTCACGATCAACAAGTAGGTCCTCCATCTTGAGTTTCCACAACTTGAAATTAGTGCCATTAAATTTCTCCACCTCTAACCTTCCAGATGTGGCTGCCATCTCCTTGCTGCAACAAGATACAGAATGCTCTGCACAACACTCCCACTCAACCTAAGATTAGCTCAAAAAACCCCTGCCCAGCAGTTAGAACCAAAACTGGCTAGGCTCTGAAACCAACTAAAACGAAGCTAGATGTGCAGAAAATACTTCATACACTAATCTAATGAGGGGAGGAGAGTGTAAATTCATTTTTATCTTTACAATTATAGCTATGTTAACCCACTAACATAGATATTGTAGCAAACACAAACACAAGAAAGTAAGATAGAAGAAGAGAGACACAAGATATACGTATTTCGTAAACAATGAAGGTTACAATACAACACAGAGCCAATGCTCTTGCAGGAGTCTTCGACACTCATATCTAAAGATGATTCGGCAACATAATAGTACCTGTCAAACCTGTAATACATCACCTCTCAAAAGCACCTGTTTATATAACAAATACAAGGCAAAAATGGCTCCACATTGGGATGGGCGTCCGACACGGCCTCATGGCCCAAAACCCATGCCTATAGACACTTGTCCAACACTGTAGGATGCTCCTGACACTTGTCAAGTCACCCCATCCCAAGGAGGTTGCCTATTTCCAAAATGGGCTATGATAGATGCTCTTACGACTCTTACAACCGTCATAGAATCTGTCATAGCTGTCATAACTTACAACTTTAAGAGAATCTGTCATACACAGGCTATAAATAGCATATTCTCTTACAACATGTCATAGTACACCTTGGGGCACCCAAAGATGCCTTTTTCAAAGATGCTCTTCGACACATGTCTTCACATGTCATAGAATCTCCTTTTTCTGACTCTTACATGTCATAACTTTGTCATAGTAATCTATCATGACTGTTTTGGTCAATATTCCCTTACACAACATCCAAGATGCCGACACATGGCAAAATATTCCTACTACTAAGTGGGATGCCTATCTCCTCGTGTGAGGACAAAATTACATGTGGTCATTTGCCATGTAGGATGACACATCACCTTGTCAACTCCCACAATATGACAACATAGGATTTTTATCCAATTAATACAATAGGCAATAAATAAATAAATACAATGTAAAAATACAAGGAATTACCAAGGTTGAGACACCTTAATTCCCAACAAAGGTTAAGAACTTTGGGAAACTAGCGACTAAGTTAGGAAAACCTTAGCGCGTGTTACTCCTAAGGATTTTCAAAGGCAACAAAGAGTAACACATAATCTTTTGGACTTAGAAAAATAATTGATGAAATGTGAGAATGGGCAATGAAAAATACAAGACCCGGAAACAAATAAGGAGGGTAAAAAGTTGTATCCCCAAAATTGAAACACCTTGTACACTCTAGGTAGTTGTTGATCACTAGGCCAAGTGCAATATAGTCAACGATCAAATGTCTCTTTGTAAATTGATCTCGAACTCAGGGGCAAGTCATCATCTACATCACATTCATTCTCATAGGGTATGTAGTCCACCTTACCCTTGTCTTTAAGCAAATTTTGCATCTTTAAACCGGTTCTTGTTCTATTACTTGTTTTCATCAATTCCTCATCTTCTGAGCTGGTATATTGGCACATATTTTTGTTAGATGTATCATCTAATAAATGATCATTGCCCTTTAGGCTAGAAGTCGGTGATCTAGGAAACTTTAAACCAAGAACTTTATCCTACAAGTATCCATTAAGAAAAAAATTAGTTATTTAAATAATATAAAACAATGTTTAAACGAAGTATACATGTTATTTATATCAAATTGGAAATTTCCTTACCACAATTCCTATTGGATTTGAATTGATTGTAGGAGGCATACTACCGACTGGAAGCTCATCATTTATGTAATGTCTTTGTACAATTGCTTGTTTGAATTGTTTCTTTCCATGACATACAGAACATCCACAAACAACAATTTTCTCAAAGTATTCATCCCATGTACTATAGTCCTGACCAACCTCTTGTTCAGTGCAATCATTTGTTGTGTCTGCAGGATCCATTGTCATATCCTCTTCCACCCACTATCCTCTACGTGATTTAACAATTTTAGGTCCACATCCACGTACATATCTTGTTATTTTGCTAGTTGAACTCTCAGGCTCTGCATTTGCTCCAATCTTCATCTAAAATAATCACCAACATGCATTAATTTATGTCAAGATTGGATAATACATTATAAATTTCAATAATACTGTGACAAAAGATGGACGTATCACAAAATGTCATCAAATCATTTTTTCCCAAGTTAAGTCAAAATTTGAGTACCTGATGTCCCGCTTCATCCGTTATGTCCTCATTTGATATGACATGATCTGTTTCCATGGCCTCATCTGGCCCCTATAATACACAACATAGTAAATAATGTTTGGTACACCAATTATATCGTTTTAACGAATATGCTATCCAACACAAAACCTCACTTTAGTCATATATTTGACATATTAATGTCATGTTTTGGCCATCCTAATTTTCAAACTTTTCCCTTGATCATAGAATCACATTTAATCACCATTCCTGTGCATTTTCAACCAATAAGTTTGACCTCAGAGGCCTCATGGACAAAAAAATGACTTTATCTCCTCTATGTTGTAGCATTTGTGAATTCATAAACACCTTCCTCCTTTGGTTGAGGTTGCTTTCTCTTCTTACCTCTATTGTATTTGCAGATTTCATTGTCATATCTATTTCCACCCACTTTTCTCTCTGTGATTTAGTAGTTCTACGTTGTCCATGCCCTCTCTCCATGACCTCCTCTAGATCCTGTAATACACAACAATGACAATAGTCACATAAAAGTTGTGCACCAAGAGAATATTGTTGAAATTATATTGTTAATACACTTGCTTTTCATTAAGACGCACTATGAAAAACAAAATAGGACATTGCAACATTTTGCTCTTCACAAAAAGTTTACACGCAGAATCTTGACAACTAGAGCTCAAATCTTATGATTACAAAATGACTACAAATTCACATTAGAAAGACATTTATTTACAAGATGACTACAAATAAAACCTATTACTAATAATTTTAGCTGAACATACCTTCCATGGTCCCTTGTTATCCTAGATGAAAGAAAACCTATTACTAGTAATTTTAGTTGGTTCTCTACCTTACACTTCTTCCACAAATTCATTAAAACCGTAGATATTTTCTCTTCGAAAACTAGATATTGGATTCCTTATTCTTGATTGAAACCCACTTTAGATTGGATAGTGTGAGAATATTTATCTTAGATAAAATCCAAGACTTTAATTCTTGATTTATTTTTTTATGATTGGTGTTTATCCTCCATAGAGGCCGTGGTGAAAGTAGTTGGCTTGGTTATGTAGAAATCCCCTCATCAAATAAAAGCCAACAAATATTTACAAATGGCTCAACCCATATAAGACTTAACAATTTACTACAACTTTAATGAAAGATTGATACATAGCATGACCTTTATGTTGTATGGAAATCATACTTGTAGCCTAATATGTTATGTTTTCATAATTAGTATTGATTGGAAGTCTAGCCACTAGCTAAAACCTTTGACATCTTGATGGATTTAGCTAGCATGTATATCTTCATTAACCAAGAGAAGGCATGAGATCTGAATTTATTTGTTTGATAGGTAAAAGAGTTTGGTTTTCAAGTTACTAAAACACAATAAAACTTTTTAAAAGTTCCATCAAATTATGTTTTTATTATGTAAAGTTTCTAGGATGTATCCATTTTTTTTTTCAAGCTAGTTGGTGGTATGTTGTTGTCACACTAGATTCCAATGTTATAAAACCCTTACTACTTAAACATTTACCTCAATTCCAAATGTTTGCATGAGGAACATTTTGGTTTGGCACAGCTAGGCGCTAAATTAGGTGTACTTTGTGTTGCCTTTAGCGCCCCAAAGAGATTACACTTAGGGCTGAAAGTCAACACTAAAGTCGGCGTTAACTACGCCGACTATAGCGCCGACTAATGACTCAAAAACAAAAAATTAAAAATTCCCGCCTACGTTAAAACATACCACACAACAAAAAAACACAAAACAAAATTTTCATACCACAAACTTGACGAAAATAATTTGCCATAGGTCGCTCTCATTTTTAAATCTGTAGATATAATTCTAAGCTTTACTAGGCATTAGAGAGTTCAAGCTTTACTTTTTTGAATATTAAATAGGAGCGCGTTCTTAGGATGCAAGGGTTTGGTGATCCTTAACTAGAACCCCTCCCTCGACTGCATCGGGTTCAAAGACTGCCGAGTAGAAATGTTTATTTTTTTACTTTAATCCCTTTATTTTGGTATTGATACAGACAATAAATTTGCTATTTACTAGTTAAGAATACGGTGCGGCAGCGCGCTTCTGCAACTTCATTAGCTTTTTGTTTCGTATATATTTTGCTCCTATTTAATATTCATAGTTAATGCAAATCACAGGGTTTGAACTCTTTGGAGATATCTCATAGGCATTTAAATCCAGAAAGAGAGTCATTTAAGGTAAAGCTTGCTCATTAATCGTCTATTTCTTTTAAATCGCCCATTTCTTTTAATTTCTTTGATTGGTGGCTTGCTTTCATACCACAAAACAAAACTTTCATACCACAAACTAGATGAAAACTTTCATACCTGGCAGTGTGTACTTCGTTTGCCTCCACAGACTGGAAGAAAATAATTTGCCCTAGGTCACCTCAAAATGTCAAGCAATAGAGGGAAGGGAGCAAAGGGAGCAGACTCTGGCCACAATGAGGTAATTCATTGTCAATTTATAGATTTGTAAATGTTTCCATTGTTTCTTTGATTTTTAGTTTTTAGTTTTTTATTTCTAAATTTAAAAGAAGAAATTATATATATATGGACATGAGACTGACAAAGATAAAGAGGCATTGACTTCCATATTGGGGGTAGAGGCAGTGAACAAATTGGATGGTTTGGACTTGACAATGCTTGCCAGATGCATAGAAAAATGATCTAGTAAAGCCCCTGAAACATTACAACCAAATCAACCGTATCAAAGGGAATCAATTGATTCCCCAACCAGTCCTAGATCGAGCAAAAGATCCAGGAGGAAATCAATAATAATAAACTCTAAGAATGTGGAACAAGGAGTAGAGACTTCCAATGTCCCAGCCACTCCTGGGACATAGACTTCTTCCACCACGCCATGTTTTGCATCTTGCACTGGTAGCTACTATACCAAGATAGAATACGATGTGGTTTCAGGGGAAGTCCGAATGACAGATGCTAGAAAAATGTTTGTGAATAGGTTGAAGGAATCATGCCTTTAACGGTTCAAAGACTATCTACATTTGCCATTCTCAAAGATACCCATGCACCTATAAAAAGTAGTTATCCATGACATGGAGACTGGATTGGGCACAGGTTGGTCTGTAAAGAAGATAAAGCTATGAATGTCTCAAAACTACAAGAGATTTCGGTGCAACCAAACAAAGAAGCTCAAAAAACTCCCTCCTGAGCTAAGGCTCAAAAAAAGGCCAATTGATGTAAGTGTGAAAGTATGGAAAGAGCAAGTGTAAAAGCATATGAGAAGTTCGATGCACGGAGGAAGTCCGGTGAGGAGAGTACACAGGTATTTGAATTTGCTCATAAGATTATATCCAATTTATTAAACGATTTTTAAATTTTATTTGTGCATAGTTAAATTGAATTAGTATATGTTTCAGGACAAGGCCTCCAAGGCCAGGCTTGATAAACTTCGTGCCACGCATCATAGTGGCCAGAAAGGTTTACAGGCCTTGATCTGTACATTTGTAAGTATATTTAATATGTTAAATGGTATTTTTTTATTTCCTAGGAAAAAGTAAACGATTGCATATTAATTATTTTAACTAGTCCATGTGCCATGTTTTGACAGGAGGAGAAATATGGTCGGCATCCAACTCAATTTGAAAAGGAAATGTTACAAAGCAAAAAGTGGACTAATTTTGTAATCTGGATGGAGAATGAGGTATCAATAGTTGACTTTCAATAACTTAGTTGGATATTGTTGTGTTAATATGTCAATTTGCATTTCTTATGTTGAGTTGTTTATTGATGCATATGATGAGCTCTAAAGTGCTTCTCTGTTGACCCTAGATCCCACTCAATTGTCCCATTATTTCATGTTGATGAAAAAATATTGTTTGCCTTAAAGGGCAGTGGGTGACATTCATGCCTTATTTTCGTCGCATCTTTTAATTAATGACCATGGTCTTTTAATATCTCTTAAGTGTCCTCATTTAAGTTATGAGTTGTATCATTTGAGTAACTTAGTCCCATGTTGATTTGATTTATCTTCTTTTCTCTCAAACATGGTATCTCAAGGAGTGCTTTCTTGAATTCATGTTGCCATTCTACTAAGTGATCCACATGCATCTTTGCCATCCTTCCTCACGATGCTGCCACTCTTTTAACATGTAAGAATGTTTTGATGCATCTTGGTAGGCATCCTATAGATCTAACACATCCTTGTAGAACTCCTTTTGCACCAAGGTCAAGTCATCATGGATTTCTAATGCATATTCCATGAAATCACCTATGTCATACCTTGCAGCCTTGTAGTATTCCACTTGATGTTTCAAGTGCTCAATTTCCTTCTTATGCCCATCCATTTCTCACGCCATTTTAAGGATGTTTGATTCATTTGCTTGTGTTGTGGTGACCCTATCATAGCCCTAGCCACTAGATCCATATCATCTACATCCATTACAATTGCTTCCATGGCTTCATTAAATCTCAATAGTATAGTATGACATGCAACGTCTTGATCAACAACATGTCAGGTACATGCTTGGGATAAGTATGGGGTGCCTTTGCGGTGCTATAGATCTTCCTATATGTTAACAACTCATATAGGGAGTAATCTTTTAGGTTCTCCAAGATTTTGATCATGTCTTCAGACAACCTAGGGAACCTTTTCTCAAATAATAGCTCATGCAAGGGAGCAAATAATCGGTCACAGATGTGCTCATATTTGGATGAATATTTGTGCTCCCATCAGTCCTAGCAATAAACATGGACAAAACAACATGGGATGCTCCATGTCCAATTCAACCCCAAAGAATTTATTAGCTGCACAAATAATATAACACAAGCAAGAGGTTGTATAGAATTTTGGCTTTGTGCCCACTGGAGGAGACTTGACTCTCGTTATTTCATTGCACAAAGTGAGTGACAAAACAACTACTTGGTTTAAAATTGGCCCTTCTTTAAGAAACATATGTAGTAATGAGGCTTAGGATTATTGAAAATGAGAAGCATCCTTCTCCCCATACAACCTGCTAACTAGGGCCACTATGTTTTTTTACTGAACCTTTGAGGCTGATGGAAGGTTACCATTTAGTGTTCCTAGAAGTTAATTGTCTAAACTCTTCCTCTTGAGGTTTAGGCTATGTTTCAGGGTTGAAAACTAGGCACTTTGGTTGTAACATCCACTTCTAGGACCCATGGGTGATGTGGCACAGGGCCTTGAACCACCACATAGGTCTTATAGAGAGAGTATTTGGTGTAAAAGTGATGCAGAGACAAGGCAGACACAATTACTCTCAACAAGATTCTAGAATCACTTTTCTTCAATCTCAAGGTTTATTCCACACAACATATGTACCCAACAAGGCTACAAGGCACTAATCATGCATTACTGCAACAAACTCTTCACATAACCTAAGGAACACCCTAGGTACATTGAGAATGACATGTATGGGCCAAGGATGATCTCTCCAAACTCAGGTTCTCCATTCTTCCTATACTTCCTTCACAAATAGTCCCAACTCCTAGTAGTACTTCAAATTGATAAAAATTAGCACAATCTTCCAGGCAGATTTGATCTCCACAAGGCAAGCACAGTTTTGAGTACCCTTTTTGACACTACTCAACATATCAAGAAATTAGGTATGGTTGTTTTGTAACACAAAGCTCTAAAATTGATTGTCCCATTGACAAATTAGGCTTAAAACGCTGAAACAAGGCTGCAAACACTAGGGCTCGGTCTCTAAATCACCTTTTGAGATTCCTAAACTCACTCCTTGCTCTGGAAGGGTCCTTATACATCTACCAACATGTTCCAATTGCCAACTTTGCACTTTTCCATCCTCTTACCATAAATAGCCACTTCTTTGATGTCTTCTAAGTCTAATTCATGAAGATGCTAGACCTCTAAATCCTCCTAGCACGTGCCAACCTTTTTCTCTACCCCTGCAACTTGGAGAAACCAAACCTAGCCTATTCCAAGCCATTCCACCAAATTTGAAGATTTTCCACCAATGGAAGGGCTAGAAAGTCATCTTATTTGCTAAAAAACCAACCCTAAACTAGGGTTTCAAACAATTTTTAGAAAAAATGCTCTAACTCACTCAAAATTTGATGAATTCAGATAAAACAAAGTGCAACAGACACTAGATTCAATACCTTAATAGTTCCAATGGATTTTAGATCATTTCTAGGCTATACAGGGTCATACCAAACTATGTAGCAGCAAAAACAATCTTGGAAAAATGCAAAAAGACAGAGTATTTTTTATTTATTAACACCAAAACTCAACAACTGAACCTTGTCTTGACCATTCCAAGGTTATTTCAACATGTCCCAATAGATTCTAACTGACTTTCAAACTTCAACTGTTTTATTTCTTCATTTACATCGTATGACTCTTCAAATTCCACAATTTGCAACTTTTTGACAATATTGACAACTTTTACCCCATATAGCAACTTTTACAATTTTGACAACTTGACCACACCTATCCTCCTAAGACCTCATCTAGACCCTTACAAACATGAAGATGATCCAAAAGGACCTTATTACATTAGAGAGACAAAAAACCAAAAACAATGACAAACTAAAATCACATGGGTGCTCCTGCACCATACTCCCAAGGCAAATGAACTCAAGTCCCATTGAGGACAGTGCTGCAACAGTAGATTCATGCTTGATCATGTAATTCTCTGACCCCCAAGTGACATCCTTATTTGATACTAAATACTGGAAATAGGCATTGTCCCTTGCCTTTTTGAGTTCCTTGGCACCTAGGATATGCTCCAACTTTAGAGGCCTACTTGATGGATGATCATTGACTCCTTCCTCATCTAAGAATGTTGTTAAATCTGCATCATCACCTATAACCACATCTCCTCCTTTCTTGTAATGAACTTCCTTCTTATTCACTTCAATTGTGTGCTTGGACTTGTCAACGTTCCCTTGTAGTTTACCCTTGACCTCTACACCTTTGCTTCTCATCTCTTCCATTTGTTGTGGTGCCCCTATAACAGTTGCTTGATCAGGCATATTAACATCTGTCATGAGAGAAATGGGATGACCAATATCCCCCTTTGAAGACAACGAGTGGAACACCCCTTCTATCACCATAGCAACATACTCCTTAAGCCAATCTTGGATTTCCAAAATCAAGTCATTCTTCATGTCTGTTGTCATAATATCTCCAGGTTTAGGAGTGGCTGCAAGGTCCATGTGCACCTCTTCTTCTACCTTTATGAACTCCTTTCTACCTACCATCATCACATTAGATCCCATGGTTTGTCCTTTATCCTCCTTCAATGGTGTCAAGGTATAGGAGACCCCATCTTTTTCTATCTCATAAGCATTCCTCCTTCAATCATACTTAGCATACCTATCAAATTGCCAAGGCCTCCCTAGCAGCAAATGACACACATCCATGGGTATTATGTCACATAAAATTTTGTCTTTGTATCCTCCTATATGAAACTCCACCCAACTTTGTTCATTCACCAAAACATGTTGACCCTTATCTAACCAAGAGACTTTGTAAGGAGTAGTATGTGGTATTCTTTCCATTTTCAAATTTTCTACCATTTCAAGGGAAACCAAGTTATCTGTGCTACCCGAATCAAAAACAACTTTGCAAATCTTACCCGAAGACTTACATGTGGTTCTAAAGAGAAATTTCCTTTGTGGAGGTTCTTTCACCATAGAAGCTTTAATCAATGTTCTCCTTACCATAAGAGATTCACCAACTTCTGGAGCAGCATGCTGTGATGAAGAGTTTACACTTTCATTGTCCTCTTTGTTAGATTTCTACCCAAGAATGCAAGTGATTGAGAGAAACCAAAATAGAAATCACACATGAGCTAAATAAACTGTATTCAACTCAAGAGAATGCAAAGCAATACAATAGAATGGGGTTGCTCATATGAGATTAAGAGGTGGATATATAAAGGATATTCCACCCAAGAGACTCAATACACAACCAATGTGGGATAAAGTGAAAAAGTCCCTAAGTAAACTTAACCTAGTGTGAAGCAAGCTAAAGTGGAGAACATGCTAAGAAATAACTAGATAGCAAAGTAACCCTATTCACACTAACACCCCCCCTTATGTGCAACTTAGGAGAGAAGATTATTATGTAAATATGCAAAAAGATGCAAAGATGGGTCCTGGCTACTAGCCCATGTTAGGTACCCATGTACAAATGCAAATGAAATCTCTCACAAACGGAGAAAAGGAGAAAACCCAGTGGGACAAAACTCCTCCCCAAAAGAGAGATGAAATACAACAATGATATCCATCACAAATCCAATCAATCTCTATCCACAAAAAGGATGATAAGAGAGATCATACAACCGCCCTATAATGAGATAACCTGCTGCAACAAAAAGCATTGGAAGCACACTTGTGGAGTAACACTAGAATCCTCAATCTGGCAAGCAAGGAAAGATACTTCTATTTGCTAGAAACCATATTAGAGTCACTCAAGGACTCAGGTCGGAATCATGAAAAAGCAATAGCAGACCTGATGCCAAGGAACACTGGAAAACTCGCAAACTGGTATAACTCTGGAATCTATGAAGCAACAGTTGATTGAGAAATGATTTGGAATTGAAATGAAGTGCAGAGAAAATGCAAACCTAATGTATGTAAAAAAGGAAATAGTGCATGCACTGATGAATGTTTGCATCAGCCTCCATGAATAAAAATGGCCTTAGATTTGTGCATTTACAATGCTGGAGTAGAGTTTTATAGAGTTTTACAATGTCCAATATGGACCCAAATACTGAAAGTATAGAAATATCTTAGAATGAAAACCTCAAAATATCACCAATGTGTAGTGCTGGGAAAAATATCAACTTTCAAAAAAGGAATGACCTCAATCCGAGATCGTATGTGAAAGTTATAGCCATTTGAAGTTCTAAAAATTGAAACTGCCTGTCAGATCTGATGAGAAAATAGAAATTATGGAAAATCCATACACCCAAATCAAAACTCGTCTGAACCAGCATGTAGAGCACAAAAAATTAGCCAAAATAAAAAAAAAAAAAAAAAAACTTGCAAATTGAAGGCCGGGAGCCCGAGTTATAGCCTTTGGAAGTTGAACTGCAATTTCCAAAACGCCAATGGAGAGGGTGTCTGCTGTAGCTTTCTGGTGTCATTTCTGCCAAATATATAAGCTACATGCAAAAATTAATAGATATCCAGATGGTTTTTTTATGTTGCGAACAAAACCCAGGAGGCATTTTTCTTTGTGATCTACAGAATATGTGACTCTAATGTAAAAAAAATGTCTTTAGCACCAAAAAATGACCCCAGCAACCAAAAAACAACATGCAAAGACTGAATCAGCTACCTAAGACAAACAGAGGCATGCTGCAACCTGCAAGATTGATCAGAATAAATAAAATGCAAGCCGATTGTTAGATTTGAGCTCAAAGAGTCTCGACGAAGCTCCGAAAAAACCTGCAACTGGCAAGTCAAAATATGAACCCCCCATAAACTAGAGTTTTCTCCACACTTTTCTGTTTCTCCAAATCATCAGAAAATGCAAGAGAAGAGCATACTCATGTGCTTCGAAAAATAACTCCACACACTCAAATTTCTAAAAAAATGCTAACCCATAACTCACAACCGCTCTAATACCATGTAAGATTTCTACCCAAGAATGCAAGTGATTGAGAGAAAGCAAAATAGAAATCACATATGAGCTAAATAAATTGTATTCAACTCTAGAGAATACAAAGCAATACAATAGAATGGGGTTGCTCATATGAGATCAAGAGGTGGATATATAAAGGATATTCCACCCAAGAGACTCAATACACAACCAATGTGGGATAAAGTGAAAAAGTCCCTAAGTAAACTTAACCTAGTGTGAAGAGAGCTAAAACGGAGAACACGCTAAGAAATAACTAGATAGCAAAGTAACCCTATTCACACTAACACTCTTCTTGTACCAATTGATTTCTTCTTTCCCCTCCATGTGAATTAGTGGCCCGACTTTCATTGCATTGCCATGCTTGATGTCCAAACTTGTTGCATTGGTAACACCTTCCTGTGAACCCACTAGATCCTCTTCCTTGACCTCCAAATCTACCTCGAAAGCCTGATCTACCCCCTCTAAATCCACCTCTTGCATCTACAACTTGTTCTCGGACTTTTCTTGTACCTTCTTGGCTCTCATATGACTGCCTTGGATCAAAAAATGACCCTCTTCCTCTGGACTTGCTACCTCTGCCCCTATTTTGTTTGTCTTGCCTTCTCTTTAGCTTTTCTTCAGCCTGGATTGCCAATTGGTAGCATTCCTATACCGTCCTTGGGTTTGTCAAACTTAACTCATCTTAGAGGTTAAATCTTAACCGATTGAGATATCTAGCTATTTTCTCCACATCATCCTCCATGTGACCTGCTCTTATACTCAGTTTATAAAACTCCTCAGTATAGGCTTTGACATCCATATATCTTTGTTTCAAATTTTGAAGTTTCTTGTACAATTGAATTGCATAATCACTTGGTAGAAACTTACCCTTAAGATTGGCCACCATTCTATCCAAAGAGACAATTTTTTACTTACCTTTCCTCCTCCTTTCAGTTTGTTCATAATCCCACCAAAGTAGGGCATGACCCTTCAATTTTGTTTTTGCTAACTTTACCCTCTGTTCCTCTGGAATGTATTCACATTCAAAGTAGTTGTCAAGTGTTGCAATCCAATCCAAAAGCTCTTCATCATTCAAGTTCCCTCCATACAGGGGTAATTCCATACTGACCTTGTGACTATCTCCCTTGACTGCCTTCAATAGTTGGGCCATATTCTGTTCATCAGGATCCAATTCTTTTTCTTGGGATCCTCCTAGAGGGCTCTCATTCTCACCCTCTTCCTCTTGGTCACTCACATCACCTGTGACCATACCTCTCCTCTGACTAGTTTCAACAACGTCAAGCCTGGCTACCATCATATCTTGCAACTCTTTCAATTTCCTAATTTCTTTTGCAGTCTTCTCTTTCATTTCACTCATTTCCCTAGCCATAGGGTTACCTTTTGGAGGCATCTCATTCTCTCTTTACTTCACACTTTCCTTATTACAAACCAACCTATGCTCTAGTACCAATCTTCACATTTGGTGGAATGGCTTAGAATAGGCTAGGTCCTATAGAGAGAGGGGGTGGCGCTAGACTCCAAGCACCAAAAAGCCATAAAATAGTCCTCTCATGCATGAACATGTGTGCCCAAATGCTAGATCAACCCCACACCTGTGGAAGATGAAGGGCCACTCCACATAGAAAAGTAATAAAGTATCTCGTGTGGGTCAAGTAGACCAAATAATCCATGCATGAACCAATAAACAACCTCCATGATGCCTCAACATGTGTGCAAGGGTGCTATGTCATCTCTATCATGCCTCAACATATGTGCCAATGCCAAATCAAGTCCCAAGTGTGGTGATGAGAAGGTCAATCTATGTTAAAAAGTGATGAATGAACATGTGTGAGCCAATGGAGACCAAGTGCTCCATGAACTAATCTCATATAATTTGCAATAGAAACTTATACATAATATGTCAATGTCTTAAGAAAATAGGCATCGCAATATATCACCATGGATCTTGTAATGATTCTATCATTCATAAAAAAGTAAATCACATTCACTTTATACATCAACATTTAGAACAGAATATAGCAACTGGAAGCACAAACATGAGAGGGAATGAACTGATACTGAAAACTCCAGGATATCATTGAGATAAAAACATAGGCCTTTCAATACTTATGTATTAAATTATATATAGCTATCAAATACACCTTCTAAATAACAGAGTCCGAGTGTAACAAAATAGTCTAGAACCCCTTGTCTTTGAATTTACATAGTTTATATAGATAAATACAAACTTTGAGCCATTATTAGCTCATCAAGCTAACTTTATGCTCTAATTAAAATCAAACAGAAATATTTAAAACTGCTGCAAAGATTCTGGTTTGTTTGTTGGAACTTCTACAAGATATTTGGACCGTTGCTCAGAAATTGGTGGACAGTTGCATGGAATAAGGCTTGTTGCTTATCTTCCAGAAGGTAGGCAAATCTTTGTTCCATATTTAATAATGCTTGCCCATCGAGAAGCACTTGGGAAATTATAAGCTATCATTTCACTAGTTGAAAACTCCAGGTCATTATATTGAGCATATGAAAATGGAGGCAAGTAGTGCACTAATAATTTGAACTCAATTAAGAGATCAAAGTCATCTTTCAACTTATCTACTATAGACTGCTCCTTCAGTGATTTGCTGAGATCTTCAAATTTGGAGTCTTCACTTCTGCATTTGGCTAGTAATTCCAAATATTGATTTTGAGGAATCAAATACTGACAATCATCCCAAAATGATGGCAAACCTTTCTTAAATAGATTAGTGAATCGACCCTTGAAACCTACCACTTTCTTTAGAAGTTCATCTGCCTTATTTTGCACACTTTCCATTATCTGATGCTTTCCAATAAGTCTCCAGGCATCCAATATAATAGCTGACCTGTCATTTATCCCCAATGCTTGCAAATCTACCCTGGAAGTAGCATTCATAGTATTGATAATTTTATTTGCAAGGCCTTTTGGCATATGGATGAGCTCTTCTCTTAAATCTCTACACCTCTGATTACTAGACACTTCTTGCTGGGCCAAAGAAGTAGCCCAGGCTTCTTGCAGTTAAATTCTTCACGTGTATGTCACATCTATAATCATGGCATTGTTTGGATTTGAAGTCTCATGTAGGGAACCCAATGCTTTAAAAATGGTATCTTCTGTTGGCTCAAAAGCATCTAGTTTTTTTGCAAACAATCTAAGTTCTTTAATATTAGCAATCTGTAGAAGGACCTTATTGTGCCTGAGGCATTCCATTTTTAGAACTAATATTGATCATGGTTGCTTAGTATCTTGGATGTACATGAAATCTAGATTTTCTATAGGAGACTAGAGTTGTGCCCATAATTCTCATTCTTAATGGTGCCAGAGATGCCATTCTACTTCCATCCTCATATTCATTCAAAATTAGGTCATAGATATGCCCTTAACAGTCCTCAGGTTGATTGTGTCCTGGCAGGTTTATACAACTGAAAATACCACAAACTCTTTTACTTTTTCTCATGTATGCTTAGTAAGACACCATAACATAGGGATTTAGTCCAAAGAAACCACACCAGCCGCCAAATCTCAATCATCTATAAAAGGCATTAAGGAGCTAAGGTGTGATGAACCCTAGCTTCAAAAGTTCAAAAATTCCCTTGTGCACTAACAAGCTTCAAAGTCTGGCCTCCAAATATATTGCCAAGTCACTATAAGTAAGGGTTGATTTAGGTATATAAAGAAAGGTTTGCTTCAACCTTAATAGGTTTGCCCATTCCATCACAATATCAAATTATTAATTGCCGGTGTGTGTGAGTCTTGGGCACTATATAGTCCGCTCCAACCCTAGATCACACTGTTGTCCTGAATATATTGTCACTTTGGATGGCTTCATGTTGGAAATAGAGCTCTAATGAGGTTAAGAACTTAGGGAAAAGTGACTTTATTAAAATAAAAGGCAAAAAGGGGCAAAACTAGCGAGGGAAATATAAAAAGGGGAAAAAGAGGAGTTCTCTCCTCATTCTACACTAATCACTTTTTGAAAATTACTTGGAGAGCTCTTGATCTTGGAGAGGCTAAGGTTTGGAAGAAACCTTTGCATTATTCACTAGTTTCGGTGGTGCAAGATCCACCCTAGCTGGTCAGTAGAGGAAGATCATTCAAATTTTTCCATTGGATTCAATGTTTTCAGGACAATAGATTGCTGGTTGATATGAGAGGAAGTTGTGAAGACTGGAGGGAGATTTCTTGAGCAATAGAGGGCACCTCTCTCATCTCTGTTATCTTGTGGACAAGCTGAGCGCTATTCCCTTCACTGTGGGCATGAAAATTTCTATTTTGGAAGCATGGGAACCATATCTATTTTGTTGGGCGAGTTCCCTTTAAACTTGGGTGCATTTCCTTCATTATCTAAGTACGTGGGAACTTATTCTCCTTGGCTGGGTGCATTTCATTCCATTTGGAGTAGTAAAGGGCCATAGCAGCTCTTGATCTTAGTGCTGGGTGACTTTAATCCTCAAGTAATAGAGTGTGGGCCTACACTACCTAAATCTGGGCACTTTTTATTCATAAAATGATTGGATGTCATTGTTTGTTGGTGCGTGGGACTTATATTGCCATTGTTGGGAGCATTTACCTTGGGCATTTTCCACATCATAAGATATTACTCCTTGCTGGGCGTGAAATTGATGCTTAGGGACAACGTGGGGGCAGTTATCTTAGTGCTGGGCGCTACCTGATCTATCTGCAAGGATCGTGAAGCTCTTGGGCACTAAACATAGTCAAATAACAGTCAAGAAGGGAGCTAAATATTTCATCTGGGTGCAAGGAAAGGAGAGCTAGCTCTAATTGAATCCCCAGGTGCCATTCTTCTTGTTTATTATGTGTATTAAAATCTGCTATAAATAACAAGGGATTTTCTAAATATATAAAGTTATATTGTTGCTGCCCCTTATTGTTATTTGCATGACAAAGCGAATTAGATAACAGTCCTATGATTTTTTTTTGTGAAGTTCATAATTCTATTGCTGAAAAGGGAAATATGTACATAGATTACAAAACTGGACCCTTTTAGCCGGGTTGGCACAAAAAAGAGTCGAACCAGAGACTAGTTAGGGAGGCCTGTATATGAAATTCAGGATTCTCTGCTTGACACAACCAAAAAAAGATGGTTTAGTTTTAAACTGTTGCCCTTCACAGGGAAACCAATGTACATGATTTTGAGAATGACTACAAGACATGAAATATAAGATTCTGAAACAAAAAAGACTAAAAAACCATGATAGAGAAAAACTAGACTGTTGGCTTATAGCTAGGAAATTCGAGAGGAACCAGGGATGGATTGCTCCCAAATTCGGCAGAGGCTCGAAGGTGATGATACAACCATGCTCCTCCTTGTGGTCCAATTTTGATTCCATGCTCTTCCCCTGCATCCACTCCTCATTTGGCTCACTGCTCTGAGCGGCAGGATGAAGGTGCTCTTGCCCCTTGGCCTAAATTGGTGCCGAAGATGAGTGGGAGTCTACCGGTGAAACCTGTGGCAGAATGAGGTGGTGAGTGCCCAATCCATCTGCCATGGTGTCCAGGTACACCTTGGCCTACTCAAGAGAAAAATGGAGATTGTGGGTCGAAGAAGTAGCCCACGCTTCTTATTATTGCTGAGCCAAGAGGGTCCATCCCAGAATGTTTTTGAGTGCCCAATATGGACTGATGACCCTGGGGGGATCTGCAGATTCCTGTTGCATTGCCAAATAAGCAGCCTCATAGTTGTCAATCTCCTCACGAACGTGCATGGGGATGCTTGGGTCGTAATCCCCATATAATTCCCAAGACTGATAACTGTTGCCTCTGCCTCCTCGCCCCACGCTACCGTGAACCACTCTTTGTTGCAGACGAGGGGCCATAACATGCTCCAGAATGCCACAAACTATAACCTGCACCGAATTGGTAGCTCCCGTCACTAGCTCCACTTGAATCCGGAAGAGTATCCGTCATCCCCATGCTGAGCCTTGATCCATTGAAAAGGGGAGGCCCAAATCCAACGTAGAAGCCATCAAAGCGTGCTATCTGAAGGCACATTTACTCACCATCGCCGCCAATACTGGAGGGGGGAAACAATAACCCACTTAGAAGTGAGGGGCATTAAAAATTGGAGTTAGATGGATGGGGGGCTAGGTGCCCGCATACCTTGGCCTGCTTCCATGTTGTGTGCCAGCTGTCTCGAGATTGTGGTCGTTGGTTGCCGTGAGGAGGGGAGGGTCAATTTCTGACACAATTTGCTGACGAACACCTGCATCCGAGGATAACACTCCTATGATTGTGGTGAATGCTTGGGTGAATTAACACCTCAAAAGACATTGTTTAAGACTTTAAACTCAGACCAACACCTACAACCAACTAAAATCAGCAAATAGATATGACATGTTCAAATGTTTGATAATAGTCCTCACTCATAAATGTGGTATTGAAAGGGGCGGAAAAATTAAGATCAGTGGGAGTGGTATCAAACAGTAGTAAAAGTTTGTTTCTGTAGTAATTTAATAAGTATAACTGAGTATAACTAATATCCCTTGATTCACTATTTCAAACCAAGCAGAATCATCGTTCTGAAGGAGAAGCTTCAGAGGATTCAAATGCTTGCTGGTGAAGACGTTACCTCTTACCTTACAAAGGTTATATTTGGTCATTATGCTTCAGAGGAGATTTCCAGGGGTGGGTGGTATCTAGACAGTGGTGCCACATGCAATATGACAGGGGAGTGTGATCTATTTCAACCACCTAGCTCAGTAGTTACTAGATGCTTAGTGAGGTGTGGGATCCATATAGAAGGAGCAGTCGGTAGAAGAGAGGGTTCAATTATATTCGAGTTAGAGTCAGGATGGACTCTAGCCTTTCATCATGTTCAATATGTTCCTCGTCTGAGATATAGGAGAAGAAGATATATAGACCAGTTAACTCTCAAAGGATCTTCAAGGCAAACATAATCATATATAGCACAAAATTCAGAGGGTTGGCACTTAAGGTTATGTAATAGAATTTACAATTGATAGTTAAATTGTATAACAATTTTTTTATGATTTTTACTAATGTTTATTAGAATTGTTGCATGTTTTACATCATTAGAATGACATATTAGCTCCAACTTTTTTGAAAATTTATTATGGTATGTGCACTTTGATATGATGTAATATGATTATGGTTTCATTTCATATGTTGTAATATTATATATATAATAGAAAAATAAATTATTGCATGAAATAAATAATAACTTTTTATTTTAATTTTAATTTTTTTTGCAGAACATAGGTCTTCCAGAAGATCAAGATGATCCTCATGATATAGATCCAAAATATGTTGGTTCTGGTACAGATCACATGGCAGAGATGATGATGACACAGATACAGAAGATACTGGTGGTGTTCACCTAGGGTTAGGGTTTTGACTTCCAATTTGCAGGTTCCTGTGTGTTTTCCTTCAGACCCTTAGTGCCTTGGTTTAAATTGTTCCCCGACCCACATGCATTGTTTAATTGTTTTTTCTGTCACATTTGAGAAAATTGTTAGATTTTGTGTATGCAAAGGCGAAATGTGTGTTGGCAAACTTGTGAAATCTCCCCGCGGACCCTTCGAAAATGATAAAAAATGAGTCAGATGCATTTCTGAATGCATATTGGGTCGCAGCTTCTGTGTCTGGGTGTTTCCGAGAGTGGCTATGAGGGTCTTAGTGTTTCAAGGGAGCCTGCGGGGGCCACCGCATGTCCCGATGGTTGAAGCGACGGGAGCCGCCACCTATCCCCTTTTTTTAAAGGCAAATGAGGGAGCGATGGCCCAGCGATAGAAACATCAAGTGCCTACGTGGCACGATCTCATTGGCTAGTGAATTTTTAATGTTTTTGGGGTCGTTGATCTCCGCGGCTGGGTTTTTGATCGATGGCCACGTTTTGAACCTGCAGCAAGGGTTTTCTTCTGAGCATTTGCAACTATTTTTGGGCGGGAAAACTCTAGAGGTTTGCTGCGACTGCATTTCTAGAGGCTGTGGGTAGCTGAAACATTAATGGCAATTGCACATAGGTGTGGGTCAATGATGGACAGTCAACCACCATTTTTATGATGCATGTCTTTGAGCGGCGGCACAAGGCTCGAGCTCGACCGCTCCTCGTCCTTCTCTGGCTTCTCCATGATTTGTCCCCTCTTGCATTTATGATTTTGAGCGCCATTTTTCTGATACTGTGTATCTGGCAGGATTTTTGGGCCTCACTTGTAATTAATTCTTTCGGTACATAGTTTTGCTATAAAAAGCAGATGATGCTACTCAATTGGAGGTTGTTGAAAGTTGGACATTTTCTGGCTCTGTAATACAATACAACTGACCTGGTTGCTCTGTGCAGTGGATTTTGTGAGTTTATGAGTCTCATGTCTTATGTTTTGTGCATAAATTCATTGGTTTCATGCTGATTTAGATGAGTAATGCTATATTGCATGTGTTTTGTTGTCTGTCTCCTGTATTGAATATGCTTTCCTTTTGAATCTGGATATCTAAGGGGTGTCTTGGGTTCTAGGATATAGGTTTACTATATTGAATGCTTGATCTCTTAACTTCTGTTCAAGGGATAGATTAAACTGTTTTCAGGTTAAGTATTGAGGAAAGTATATTGCAGTAAGGATATCATAAGTAGAGATGTATAAACACTCTGTTCTGGGATATATTTGTAAGGCAAATATGATGAAATCCCCTTGAAATCCAGTCTTGTTATGTTTATGCTAAACATTTGCATGTGTATGTCTACTGACTCCAAGCCCTGGATAGGCACCAATCTAGCTCTGTGTTGAGGTTATACACCAGGTCCAGCTCTGCATCCAAACACAACATCAAATTCAAACTCCAAAACAACCATTAGGACTTTAGAAGTAGTTTAGGACTGAAATCCTCTGTCTACAACTAAATATAGGCCCAAAGCTAGCCCCTTTGCACTTATCTCACAGTTTTGGTCTGCATAAGAGAGGATTTATCTGCTTTATGTCAACATCCCAGCTAATACAAAGATGCATTTCATAGATGTTGAGTAGGGAATACCCCCTTGGTTCTGCAGAGCCTAAAGAAGAAGAGGAGATATTTATAGAGTCTATCTCCTATACTGTTGGCCCCTGGCCCGGAAATCCTGTTGATCAATGATGGCTACCTTGTAGGGATAACTGGGAGTAAGCATCCAGCCTAGGAAAATAACCAACAAATTATGGCAACTCTACTGGGGAGGAAACTTGTGAAAGAACCCTAATTTTTAAAAGAAAATAGTTCCTAGTAATAGGTGGCGACTCCGAACTAATCTCCCAACCGGTAAAGTAAAAAATTGTATGCAAGGGAGAAGATCCCAGCATAATACTCTGTTTGAAGAGTTACCCATAAAAATGATGTATAGAAAAAAGGGGACTGTTTGAGCCAGTAAAGATGGTTCTCCTAGCCCCAAGAAAAATGATTTTATTTAGGATAATCCAGGATCCTCAGAGAAGACAGTACCTTATTTTTCAAACACTGAGGCTGAAATCCAGAGTGTGTATGAAAGACAACAAGGTAATGGTTTGAGAATAAAGTCAGAGGTGTTTCAAGAACGTCCTTTTCATGATTCTCCTGACAGATTTGAAGAGGCTGAATCCTTAAGGGATGATGACAATGATGATCAGAATATGATAAAACCATCCTCTTCTATGCCTAGAGAGGAAGAACTAGCTGATGAAATTAAGAGCTTAAGGGCTGAGTTAGAATATCAACAAGCAGTAAAAATCAAAGATGATATGAGACAGAAAGTGCAGGCTTTGAGAGTTGCTCAAAATGATTCAATTCCTACCCTTGAGAATACAAATATGCAGAGAAATCAACAAAGAAATGAAGTCCAGAATCGGCACAATGATCAAAGACACAATGCAAATAACATCAGAGCTCCATTAAATAATGTGAGATATCAAAATGTAAATAGAGATGCAAATGCTAATCAGTTTGAAAGGCACCCAATGCAGTTGGATAGATTCAAATAGCTTGTTTTTTATGGCATTCCTGGTTATCCAAACCCTGTTGACAAACATGTGAGGCTGCAAGTGCCTAAATTTTCAGGAAACAATATTGTCTCAGGAGAAGACCATTTAAAAGCCTTTCAGAATACCATGGACAACTTTGAGGTTGAGCATGAGGATGTTTTCATGAAATCATTTATGCAATCCTTAGTTGATGAAGCCAAGGAATGGTATAAAGGTCTACCTGACAGAAGCATTTCATCATGGGATGATTTCAAAAGGATGTTTAAGGAGCAATATGGTGATAAAACTGACCCTAGCTTTTTTGTAAATGAGTTCACTAGTATCACTAAAGGGTCAAATGAACAGGTTGCTGATTTCAATGCTAGATTCATGAAGGTATTGAACAAATTGCCACAAGACTTGAGGCCTAATGAACCTATGTGCATAGTGTTGTACATAAATGCTTTTGATGCCAAAACAGCTTATGGATTAAGAGACAAGGGTCCTCACAGCCTCAGAGATGCCTTCAAAGTTGCAACGAATATTGAAAATAACAGAAAGGCATCTGGTAAAACAAACAGAAGGGATGATGTGAAAATCCTGCAAAATCCAAATATTAAGTCTCAAACTGTTCAAGGCAATGCATCTACTTATGAGGATAAGTTAGACAGATTGACAACTATTGTCAAGGACCTAGGTTATAGAATGGTTAAAAATGAAAAGGGAATAGGTCCTGATAGACAGGCTTACCCAAGGCAAGAAAAGAGACCATCATTACATGATATGCCATATAATACCAATTGGCATAATGGTAAGCCTGTATTTCCACATAACAACACAAATCAAAGAGCTCAGAATCCAAAGGAAACACCTGATCCTTTGAAGAAGGCTGTTAATATTGTTAATGACACCCCGTGGTGTATAATATGCCAGATGCCTCATTCACAGTCACAATGTATGATTGCTCAGTGTCTATATAACAATGCCGTGGCCTGCGATGAGTGTAATGAGCCTCATTGCATGGAAGATGATAATGTCAACATGTTGTCTACAAATAGAGAATACTCTTTTCATGATGCTAATGCAAATGCAAATGATGAAATTCAAGTCTGCCAACAGTTCCCATATGATGAAGATGATGAAAAGGATAACTATGCCTATGCTCAGGATTCACACAGCTTTTTGAGTAACCTACGGAGACATTCTAATGAAGAAATTAGGGCCTTCACAGCTACAGCAGTTGCTCAAGTCAAAAGCAACTACAACCTAAGAGGTAAAGCTCAGATAAGTAGCCCACATCAGCCAGAAGGCATTTCTGCAAATCAGCCAGTACGTAGTCATAAAGGAACTGAGACACAAAAGAAGCAATGGAACAATAATAGGCAAAATTTTAAGCAAAAAACAAGTTATGATCCCCAAGGACCAGAAAATAGAGTTCCCTAGGTTGAGGATCAAAATAAGAATTTTTAGAACAAGGATGACAGTCAGAGAGCCATAAAAACTAAAGTTGGATCATCTCAGGATAGAGGTAAAACTGTGGATCAGGCTACAACTGTTATTCAAAATTATGCTCCATTTGATATCACTCAAGTCTTGTCTCAGGTAAAGGTTTCTGTCCCATTAATGGAACTGATGAAGGTTGAAGAAATCAGGAATAGGACAGTATCCCTAATTTCAGGAGTACCTTGTCAAGCTAAGCAAATGTTCAAATCCAAGGTGAGAAGCATGTCTTATGTAATGAAGAAGATGAGGTCCTTGAGGTGTATTTAAGGGTGACCATGACAAAATGCCCTTCACAAGTGGAGCCATTTTATGTATCCTTGGTTATAAATGGAAAAGTAATTAGAAATTGTATGCTTGACTCAGGAGCATCAACGAATATCATGCCTTTGGCCATTATGCAGCAAGCTGGATTAAAAATAGATAAGGCATGTGGGAAATGCTATGCAGTGGATGCTAGAGAGGTACCCGTCATTGGAATCATGAAGGATGTTGATTTTAGATTGGCAGCATATCCAAAAAAGATCTATAAAATAAACATAACAGTTGTTGATATCAAGCCACAATATGGCATGTTGCTGTCAAGAAGATGGGCAGCATTGATTGGTGGAAGTATGCAACTGGATCTGTCATATGCCATGATCCCAATGAGTGGCAAGGATGTCAAACTGATCAGAGAAGAAAGATCATCAGAGACAGTGGAAGATCAAGAATCAGAGGAGCATATATGTTTTGTGGACACTGATTGTGAAAATTTCAGAGTTGTCTCAGATGATAAGGAAGATAAAAGAGAAAATATCTGCATTCAAGAATTGAATCAACAAGGTCTTTGGACCATGTATTTTGATGGAGCTTGTTCAAAAGAAGGCTCTGGTGCTGGAATTGTTTTTCTGTCTCCAACTGGTAAGCTTCTCCAATTTTCTTTCTTGTTGAGGTTTGCCTGTACAAATAATATTACAGAGTATGAGGCTCTGTTATTAGTGTTAAATGTTTCTTTGAAGCATGGAATTAAGATGCTCAAAGTGTTTGGTGATTCAGAGCTTATTGTGTCCCAAATTAGAGATAAGTATGCATCAAAAAATAAAAGGTTGAAACAATATAAGCATGCTGTTTGGGATACAATTGAATTGTTTGATGCCTTTTCAATAAATTGGATAGAAAGATCAAAAAATGTCAGAGCAGATTTTCTAGCCAATGTAGCCATAAGGCTAGATGATATAACTTTGTCAGATGTTACAAATGTTGAAGTCAAGCTTAGGCCTGCAGTGCCAGATAATGTATGCAGCTAGCAAGTGTTTGATGATGATAAGGATTTACTGAGATTTCTGTATTGTATTGATGAATATGAGAACCAAGAAATGGATTTTCAGAACTTTGTGGAAGTTGTAGATGGAAAAGAAACCCTTTTAGGGAAGGAACTAATTCAACTCAAGACAAACAAAATCCCTAGAGGACTGGTAGCTTTAGAGAGAGCTTTTGACAATAGGGACCAATTTGTTACAAAAGCATCTCCAACAAACAAGAATGACCTGGAGGAGATAAACTTGGGAACATCTCATGCTCCCAAAAGGGTATACATTGGCAAACAGCTCAAACCACATATCAGAAGTATGTTGATTGCATTATTGAGAAAGTATAAGCATGTTTTTGCTTGGTCATATGAGGACATGAAAGCCTATAGAGAGAATTTATTTCAGCATGAAATCCCTTTGAAGCCTGGAGCTAAACCATTTAGACAAAAACAGAGGCCTATCAACCCAACCTTAGCTCCAAAAATGCAAGAAGAACTTATGAAACTTAGGGAGGCTGGAATAATCATGCCTATCAGACATTCAACTTGGGTGTCTAACCTTGTCCCAGTCAAAAAAAAGAATGGTGGTATAAGGTTGTGTGTGGACTTTAGAAACCTAAATGTATCTTCTTTGAAGGATAACTATCCATTGCCAAATATGGAGGCCATGTTGCAAAGAGTGACTGGCTGTGAACTTTTATCTATGATGGATGGTTTTTTAGGGTATAATCAAGTGAAAGTAAAAGAATCAGAACAATTTAAGACTGCTTTCACTACTCCATGGGGAACCTATGTATATGTAAGGATGCCATTTGGATTGACAAATGCAGGTGCTACATTTCAAAGGGCAATGGATGTTGCTTTTGCAGGATTGATTGACTCAATCTTGGCTGTTTGTCAAGATGACTTGACTGCCTTTTCAAAGAAAGAAGAACAGCACTGTATGCATTTGGAATAGATTTTTATTAGAGCATTAGAATATGGTATCTCACTCAACCCAAATAAATGTGCTTTTGGGGTTGTGGAAGGAAAATTGCTTGAACACATTGTTTCCAAGGATGGAGTTAGGATTGATCCTGATAGGGTAGCAGCAATTGACAGAATTCAGATCCCTAAGACAGTAAAAGGTGTTCAGTCCTTCTTTGGACAAATTAACTTTGTTAGAAGATTTGTTCCTAACTTTGCAGAGACCACAAAAAAAATTTCCAAGATGTTGAAGAAAGGTGCAACTGTCAAATGGGAGGATGAAACAGCTGAATCATTCTAGAACATAAAAGAGGCTATAAAGATGGCTCCTGTGCTAAAGTCTCCTAATTTTTCTAAGCCATTTCAGTTATTCTCATTTGCTTCTTTCCATACTATTGCTGCATGCTTATTGCAAAAAAATGAAGAAGGGTTTGAACAGCCTATTGCTTTCTTTAGTAGGTCATTGCAGGCTGCTGAATTAAAGTATGACATTATGGAGAACAAGGCATATGCACTAGTTAGAGCAGTCAAGAGCTTTAGGCCATATTTGGTAGGCTCACAAATAATTGCATATGTACCTCATGCAGCAATAAAAGATATCTTCACTCAGCAAGAGGTAACTGGAAGGAGATGCAGATGGATAAATAAGTTGCAGGAGTTCAACATAGAGATACAGATCACAAAATTGGTAAGAGGACAAGGATTAGCAAAACTAATGACACAATCAAATCTAGAGGCATGCCAAGTGAATGAAGTGCATAATGAAGTTGTAAATGTGTCAGAATCTGAGTGGTATAAGGACATAGTATATTATTTGCAAAATTTGAACTGTCCTTCCCATCTCAATAATATCCAGAAGAGAACTTTGAAGCTGCAGGCTATTAAATACATCATTGTTCAAGGAGAGCTGTATTGGAGAAATCATGATGGTGTATTACTCATATGTGTGGATGAAAATCAAGCTAGGAACATTCTAAATGACATGCACAATGGAGTATGTGGTGGACACTATGTTGCCCATACAACAGCCCACAAAATTCTCAGAGCTGGCTACTGGTTGCGAACTCTTTTCTCAAATGCACATAGAATGATAAGGAAGTATGATCCTTGCCAAAGGTTCTCAAGAAAGCTAAAGTATGGAGGTGCATTGCGCCTTAAGACTGTGACTGTAGAAGATCCATTTCAGCAGTGGGGGATTGATTTCATAGGGGGAATCTCAGAGAAATCAAGTGGAGGACACAGATGGATTCTTGTTGCTACTGATTATTTCACCAAATGGATCGAGGCCATCTCGACCAAAAGAGCCACCAGCAAGGTGGTGATGGATTTCATTCTAGAGAATATTATTATCAGGTTTGGAGTACCGTTAAAATTAGTCACAGATAATGCTATGTGCTTCAAGTCTAGTGAATTTATAAATTTTTGCAGTAATTATGGAATTAATCTGTTACATGCATCACCCTACCACCCACATGGAAATGGTCAAGCTAAATCAAGCAACAAAAGCCTCATGAAGATTGTCAAAAGGATGATAGGAAAAAAACAAGAGGGCTTGGGATTCAAAATTGAAAATGGCATTATGGGCTGACAGAGTGACATTCAAGAAAGCAACTGGAAGATCTCCTTTTGAACTAGTATATGGTGTAGTGGCTAAGTTACCTGTAAACAACTTTTTGCCAATTTACAAATTCATACAAGAAAACATGGAGGAGATCGGAGATCCAATGACTGAGAGAATCAATTAGCTAGTTGCACTAGATGAGATAAGAAGGGAAGCACAAAAAACAAACATCAAGAGACAGCAAAGGGTAAAGTATCTGTTTGATAAGAGAGCTACAGAAAGAAAGTTTCAAAAAGGTGATTTAGTCCTTGTATGGAATGCAAGGAACCAAGATAAGGGCAAACATGGTAAATTTGAGCCCTTATGGGCGGGCCCATATCAAACCAGCGACATCCATGGAGGAGATTCTTACTTTCTCCAGGCCCTAAGTGGTGAATTGTTGGAATTGCCAGTGCACGGTTAGTTCCTGAAGCATTACTTCTTATAATGGTTATTTTCTGTGCACAATGTAAAATAGTTGTAAATATTTTGTACATGCCCTGTATAGTCGGTTGTATTTTGAGTTTTGGGTTTTGTCTGGTCTGCCCCGGAGTAGTCTGGTTCTCGCTGCAGTCTTGCGTCTGCACGTCCCCAATCGGAGCCACTGGTGGTGTTCACCTAGGGTTAGGGTTTTGACTTCCAATTTGCAGGTTCCTGTGTGTTTTCCTTCAGACCCTTAGTACCTTGGTTTAAATTGTTCCCCAGCCCACATGCATTGTTTAATTGTTTTTTCTGTCACATTTGAGAAAATTGTTAGATTCTGTGTATGCAAAGGTGAAATGTGTGTTGGCAAACTTGTGAAATCTCCCCATGGACCCTTCAAAAATGATAAAACATGAGTCAGATGCATTTCTGAATGCATATTGGGTCGCAGCTTCTATGTCTGGGTGTTTCCGAGAGTGGCTATGAGGGTCTTAGTGTTTCAAGGGAGCCTGCGGGGGCCACCGCATGTCCCGATGGTTGAAGCGACGGGAGCCGCCACCTGTCCCCTTTTTTAAAAGGCAAATGAGGGAGCGATGGCCCAGCGATAGAAACATCAAGTGCCCATGTGTACGATCTCATTGGTTGGTGACTTTTCAATGTTTTTGGGGTCGTTGATCTCCGCGGCTGGGTTTTTGATCGACGACCACGTTTTGAACCTACAACGAGGGTTTTCTCTTGAGCGTTTGCAACTATTTTTGGGTGGGAAAACTCTAGAGGTTTGCTGTGACTGCATTTCTAGAGGCTATGGGTAGCTGAAACATTAATGGCGATTGCACAGAGGTGTGGGTCGATGATGGATAGGTCAACCACCATTTTTATGATGCATGTCTTTGAGCGGCAGCACAGGGCTTGAGCTCGACTGCTCCTCGTCCTCTGGCTTCTCCATGATTTATCCCCTCTTGCATTTATGATTTTGAGCGCCATTTTTCTGATACTGTGTATCTGGCAGGATTTTTGGGCCTCCCTTGTAATTAATTCTTTCGGTACATAGTTTTGCTATAAAAAGCAGATGATGCTACTCAATTGGAGGTTGTTGAAAGTTGGACATTTTCTGGCTCTGTAATACAATACAACTGACCTGGTTGCTCTGTGCAGTGGATTTTGTGAGTTTATGAGTCTCATGTCTTATGTTTTGTGCATAAATTCATTGGTTTCATGCTGATTTAGATGACTAATGGTATATTGCATGTGTTTTGTTGTCTGTCTCTTGTATTGAATATGCTTTCCTTTTGAATCTGGATATCTAAGGGGTGTCTTGGGTTCTAGGATATAGGTTTACTATATTGAATGCTTGATCTCTTAACTTCTGTTCAAGGGATAGATTAAACTATTTTCAGGTTAAGTATTGAGGAAAGTATATTGCAGTAAGGATATCATAAGTAGAGATGTATAAACACTCTGTTCTGGGATATATTTGTAAGGCAAATATGATGAAATCCCCTTGAAATCCAGTCTTGTTATGTTTATGCTGAACATTTGCATGTGTATGTCTACTGCTCCAAGCCCTAGATAGGCACCAATCTAGCTCTATGTTGAGGTTATACACCAGGTCTAGCTCTGCATTCAAACACAACATCAAATTCAAACTCCAAAACAACCATTAGGACTTTAGAAGTAGTTTAGGACTGAAATCCTCTGTCTACAACTGAATATAGGCCCAAAGCTAGCCCCTTTGCACTTATCTCACAGTTTTGGTCTGCATAAGAGAGGATTTATCTGCTTTATGTCAACATCCCAGCTAATACAAAGATGCATTTCATAGATGTTGAGTAGGGAATACCCTCCTTGGTTCTGCAGAGCCTAAAGAAGAAGAGGAGATATTTATAGAGTCTATCTCCTATACTGTTGGCCCCTGGCCCAGGAATCCTATTGATCAATGATGGCTACCTTGTAGGGATAACTGGGAGTAAGCATCCAGCCTAGGAAAATAACCAACAGATACCAAGGCCGATGACGATGATGACGACGACGATGATCATGATGACGACAATGATGATCATGATGATGATGATCACAATGGTGATGATGATGAGGCAGTTGTTGGTAGTAGCCAGTGACATTCATGATCATATAGACTGCATCATGGATCATTGTTGATATATCGTTATGATGCCTCTTTTCATGGTTACTATCATATGTATCATTTTCACGACCTGTAGTACCATATTATTGAGTTGTATCATTTTTACATGTATCATTTTGACTTATACCATTCAGACATGTATCATATTGACTTGTATCATTTCAAGATACATAATTTATCATTTTTACTTATATCATTTGTACATGTATCATTTTGACATTTATTGATCTATTGGCATATTTCACTTTCACTTGTTTAGTTATATATGATGATGATCTTATCAGTATTGACTTGTCAATTTATATATATATATATATATATTGAAAGTGGTCGATAATTTTTGGATGGATATTTATTACGTATGATGATTTTAATTTACTGATCAGGATGGATGTTGTCAAATTCAATTAAATTATAGATATTTGACTCACTTGTTTTAATTATAGATGATGATCATGTTATAATAATTATCTTGTTGTTTTATATATACTGGATATTGTTGTAGATTTTATTTTGATGGAGATTTAATAAGTATAATGATGTTAATTTGTATGGATGTCCATTTCCCTAAAAACTATTTATAAATGTTATCCTATAAAATATTTCAAATACTTTAGGGGTCTTCAGGTGGATGGAGCACAGATCAGTGAGTTAGAGAGTATTCTGTCAAATAGGTCTATGATCTTGTCTTGCAAAGAGGATAGAATAAGATGGAGCTGCTAAAAAACTAGGGAGTATCAGGTTAAGCTAGGCTATAAGGTGAAAGATGGGGTGATTAGAAAGCAAGATTGGCCCACTCACCTTTTTTGGAGCAAAGACGCAAAAATGGAAACAAAGCTAGATGTAATAAGTGAAGTTATATCGGAAGCAAAATTGGAAGCAAAACCGGAAGCAAAATTGGCCCACTCACCTTTTTTGGAGCAAAGATGCAAAAATGGAAACAAAGCTAGATGCAACAAGCGACGTTATATCGGAAGCAAAATTGGAAGCAAATCTGGAAGCAAAAGTGGAAGCAAAATTGGAAGCAAAACTAGAAGCAAAATTGGAAGCAAACCTAGAAGCAAAACCAGAAGCAAAACTGGAAGCAAACCTAGAAGCAACACAAGAAGCAAAACCATAAGTAAATTTGGAAGCTAAACTAGAAGCAACAAAGGACATCGTAATAGAAGCAAAACTAGAAGCAACAAAGGACGTCACAATGGAAGCAAAACTTGGCTTCAATTAGGAAGCCAAAAAAGAAGCTATTTTGACGCCATACTAGAAGCAAAACAGGAAGCACGACTGGGAGAAAAACTAGAAGCAAAAATGGGAGCAGACATGGAAGTAAAACTAGAAGCCAAATTGGGTGCTAATTTAGGTGTTATTTCCAACATTAAATTGGTCATGCTTCTTGACGCTATTCCCAACGATATTCCAGAAGCTAAAGGAGGCACTATTGCTTGCGCTACTTTTCTGGTGCAGAAGCCGATGTTAAATCCGGCACAAAAAATGACGCTGAAGAGAACATGCAGTTTGGCACCAAGTTTTGCACCAGCAGAAGTGTCCAATTCATGAACTCAAATGCACTAAATTTTGGCAGTATTTTAGGCGCTAATTGCCTATTTTGTTGTAGTGTGCAACAAGATTGTCTGTCATGTTTGCAAGATCCATTGTAGAATATCATACATGCACATTGCTTAGAGGAATTGTCTCAAATTTTCCACTCTACTTCCTCAGGAATGTGTTCCCAACATTAGTGGATGTGACCTTTCATCTGTCCAACCAACTTCTAAAACATTGGAATTCATGTCAGGCAAAATGTTGAATATTAACAATGCTCTAACTGAAGAACAACAGGCTTCTCTAAACACTGTGCTCCAGGCACATGCATCAGCCTTTGCATGGGATTACAATGACATGAAAGGAACTTAACCATGCACATGATCTACATAAATGATGGTTTCCATCCAATAAGGCATCCACAAAGGAGAATGAATCCTGCCTTACGAGACAGTTAAAATTGAGCTGTAAAAACTCCTTGATGTTGGCTTTATTTACCCTATTTCTGATAGTGAATGGGTGTCACCTTTAGTTATTGTATCTAAGAAAGCAGACAAGTGGAGGGTGCGTATAGATTACAAGGAACTTAACATAGCCACTAGAAAAGATCATTTTCCATTGCCTTTCATTGACCAAGTACATGATTCCCTAACAGGTAAAAAGTACTTCTCCTTCTTAGATGGCTTTAGTGGCTATAATCAGATAAAAATAGCTCCAAAGGACCAGGATAAGACCACATTTACATGCCCTTGGGGTACATATGCTTATTATGTCCTTCCTTTTGGGTTATGTAATGCCCCAGCCACTTTCCAAAGAGCAGTACTAAGTATCTTTTCAGACTATGCTCATGATTCTATGGAGATTTATATGGATGATTTCACCACCTCTGGAGACACATTTGAGACAACACTCAGTAATCTAGAGAAGGTCCTGAAAAGATGTCAAGAACATAATTTGTCATTAAGTCGTGAAAAATGCTTTATGATGATGACTCGAGGAGTTGTTCTAGGACACTTTATATCCAGTGATGGTATTCAGATGGATCCCAATACAATTGAGATAATTTCTACACTTCCTGTACCATGGAAACCAAAAGATGTCAGAAGTTTTCTTGGCCATGCAGGCTATTATAGGAGGTTTATACGGGACTTCAGCAAACTGGCAGTACCTTTGTTTACTCTGCTCACAAAAGACATGGAATTTGATTGGACCATAGAATGTTAGCACTCTTTTGACACACTTAAGACAACTTTGAGAAAAGCACCTGTCTTGAGAGGACCAAATTATACATTGCCTTTCCACATACACACTAATGCTTCTAATTTTGCTATAGGAGCTGTATTGGGACAGAAAGAAGGTAATAAGGAGTATGATATCTATTATATCAGTAAAAACTTACAAGGAGCAGAGCTTAATTACACTGTCATAGAAAAAGAGATGTTGGCTGTTGTCTATGCTATCAACAAGTTTAGGCATTATATAACTGGTTACCAGGTCTTTATCCATACAGATCATACTGCAATTAGATACTTAATGCAAACCTATGGCTAGGGGTAGACTAGTCAGATGGTTGCTCCTACTATAGGAGTTTGATATAACAATAGTGGATAAGCCATGTAAAGCTAATGTGGTGGCAGATTTTCTATCCAGGTTGCCTACACAAATGGAAGAAGGTGTTCTGGATGAATCCTTCCCAGATGAGCATTTGTTTGCTCTCACTATACACACACCATGGTTTGCTGATATTGCTAACTATTTGGTAGTAGGGCAGATGCCATCACATTTTTCCCTAAGAGAAAGGAGATAGTTAGTGCATAAAAGCTTTCCATATTCTTGGATTGCTGGTTATTTGTTCTACACTGGTCCATACCATATTATGAGGAGATGCATAAGAGAAGATGAGGTAGTTGACATCCTAAAAGATTATCATGATGAGCCCTGTGGGGGTCACTTTGCAGCCAAGAGGACAACATTCAAGATCTTAACAACAGGCTATTATTGGCCAACTCTTCATAGGGATGTAATTAAGTATACAAGGAGTTGTGACATATGTCAGAGAATGGACAAACCAACAAGGTTAGATGAGATGCCTTTGTAGCCACAGATAGCACTAGCACCATTTGACAAACGGGGGCTAGATTTCATTGGACCAATTTCACCAGCTTCTAATAATGAGTACATTTTAGTCTGCACTAATTATCTGACAAAGTGGGTTGAAGTCAAGGCCTTCTAATTTGCCAGAGATGGGAATGTAGCCAAATTCTTGTATGAAGAAATTTTCACTAGGTATGGAACACTAAGAGAAATTGTCACTAACCAAGGTCCTCAGTTCACCTCTAAACTCATTTCAACACCGGTTAAAGAATATGAAGTTAGGCATCGGAAATCAACACCTTATCACCCTCGGGCCAATGGGCAAGTGGAACTTACAAACCGAGAAATTACGAATATTCTGACCAAGACAATGAACATTCACAGGAAGGACAGGGCAACCAAACTACCAAAGGTAGTATGGGCATACAGAACCACATGGAAAACAACAACTGGTTTCACACCTTATGAGTTAGTGTATGGTAAAACAACCATTCTACCCATAGAATTTGAATATAAGACACTAAGGACTTCACTAGAACTTGACATGGATCTGATAGTAGCACAACAAGAAAGACTCCATATTCTCAATGGGTTAGATGAGATCAGAATGGCAGCTATGCACCACATAGAGATTGTTCAAAAGCAGAGAGCCAAATGACATGATCAACATATCAAAAATAAAGAATTCCATGTGGGTGACTGGGCTCTGTTATATGATTCAAAGTACAAGGATCATAAAGGCAAATTACAATCTAGATGGTTAGGACCTTTTGAAATACACCAGGTATTTCCCAATGGAGCTGTTAAATTGCAGACCATAGATGAGGTTAGATTTTTACTCTTGGTTAATGGCCATCGATTAAAACTCTACACCAGGCCATCCAACAAAGATGATTTTCTAAACCAATGCTCTATTCCTAGCAATGAGCCAGATGCTGCCATATCATCACCTAGCAGTAAAATGGAAGAAGACTCTGTCGGTTATCAAAGTGACTCATCAGGTGAGCTACATAGCCCACCTCCTGAGGTCACTTAGGTATAATTTCTTTCCTTTCTTCACATGCACACACAGCATCGATGCCGCCATCTTCATGAAGACCGAGTCAATAAGCTGTAGGGACCTGTCAAAGGCAACAAACTCCACGTTGCCATAATATACATTGGGCCCTGTTGGATTTAACATGTAGCAACTATCCATCCACTCACATGCAACAACTATCTGTCAGCTCATTTAAAATTTCGCACCATGCACTCCACTTTTCAAGCGCATGCAGCCGCTGTTCGTCATCTCACCGCATGCAAGCTACATCAGCTAGTTCACATGTACAAAAATGTCATTCCACCATTTCTCGTAATAATAAGTTATGTCTAATCAAACTTATGTTGTTGACACATTTTCCAATGTTCTGATTGCGCAAAGTCTAGTTCATTTCATTCCAATAGGTACAAATATTAACTTCCCATATTTAACGCAGATATTTCAATATTTCCATATGTGCTCACATTTAATAATACAAAAATATCATTTGTAATCCTATATCCATATACTATCATCCTTCTCTTTGTCATACACAACCTTGAATTGAGGTCACTTCAAGATTTTAGTTGGGGGGAGGGATAGTGTTTTGTTCAAAACAATGATTGTTCACCATTGTCAGTTACACAACACATATAATACAACCTCTTTTTCATTCTTATGTCTATGGCCTTTTTCTATTAAATTTGTCTGCTATGCTAAATATCCAAATTTCCCATAGTTCCAATTTGGTTCAAGTTGATTTGTTAGTTCAGGCTGGTATAATATAGCAAGGGAATATACAGGGGGTTATTGAAAGCGCATGGTTATTGAAACTAAAAGAGCAAGAAGATATAACAGAGGGTTGTATAGGGGTTGTGGAGAATTTGAATTTGAAGTTCAATTTGGCAATATGGGAGGAGACATCATTAGACAGGAACCTACAATGCATGATGTGGTACTGGGAGACCAATTAACTTTGTCAATCCTTACACAAGTAGGATGGATTGACTATTTTTTGAAGCTCACATAATTTAATGAAGGTGTTAGTGCCTGAATTGACTGGCAATTTTTGAGCAATTTTCATGCAGGCACTTTCCCTAAGCATCCAAAAAATGTTTTAAGTGTTGGACCTCCTCAGCATTTTTTAGCTGCATCATCATATTTTCTTTGATGAGGAGGTCATCATCATCATCTTTTCTTCGATGGTGGTCAGCATCATCGTGTTTTCTGTCGACCGGTTTCTCATCAGGATCATCATATTTCAAATATCGGGTGATGTCTGGATATCATCCTGATCCTGCTGATGAGCTACAGTGCGCCCTGATTTGCTTGCGGGGGTGATTTTTCAAGTATCCGGTGATCTTCCAGTTATCACCTTGCCCTAACATGATGATGATGTTGCCCCGATATTCTGAAAGGGTTATTCTTTGAGTTGTTCGACCTGACCTGTTTTTTCTTAAGGGTCGTCATCATCATCATCATATTTCCAGTTATCACCGTGTTGCTTGCGGGGGTCATCATTTTTTCTGCCTTCATGATATTTCGCCGGGGTGATATTTTTATCATCGGGTGATCTTGGTTATGATCATCCTGATGATGTTGTTGAAGAGTTCTAAGTATGACCCGATATTCATTGGGGTCATCATATTTTGAACGTCAGGATGATCTTAGTCAATATCATCCTGATGTTGTTGTATTACTTCATGTTCGTTGTTTTTTCATCCTGATGATGCTGACGTCATTCTTATGTCAGGGTGATATCTATTTCTCTGCCTATCTGCATCATGATATTTCCGAAGGAGGGGGTGATATTTTCATATCACCCGGGTGTATGTTTGTTCCAGCGTCATGATGATGCTGATATCAAGGAGATATCCGCCTGCCGGCTTCGTGCATTATCTAGTGGGGGTGATCTTTTCAAGCATCATCATATTCATCTCTCGCCCCGATCTTATAGTGGAGCTACAGTGCAACCTGATATTTGTGCATCAGGTTGATATTTCCAAATATCCGGTTGTCTTCCGAATATCATCCTGATGTTGATATGATGATGACGTCATCAAGGTCCGGGGGGGTCATATTTCTAACACTGATCATGTTGTGGAGATCCCCCGATATTTGCAAACATGATGATGACGTCATCCGGATATGAGGAAGTGCGCAGTAGGCAGATATGATGATGACGTCAGCAGGATATGATGATGACGTCATCAGGATGTTCATCGGCCAGACTTTTGGTATAGGCTCAGCAGGAGGATGTTCCTCCGATGGATCAGGTTGTGCTGATGAAGGCGATTATCATGCAGGTGATATTGCGATATGATGCTGACGTCAGGGTGATATTTCAAGTGACAGGATATCATGCTGCTGGAGGATGATGATGATGATGTCTTATACTAGTGTCGTCAGGAGCAAAAGCACCGACATCATATATGCTCATGACCTAGTATATTAAGTGTTAAAGAGGTTGCTGCGGGGTGCATGTGGGATAATTGATATCCTGCATATTTTCAAATATCATGATGATGAATCTCGGCGGGAAATGGTTGCGATCGACTGTTAGATGTTTTTCCCAAGGCCGCGGGTTGGTGCGCCATTAATGGCGAAGGTTGCAGAGGTATGGGCGGATCTGGTACCCGATTGAAGGTGTACATCAGCGGACAGTGGCGCAGGGCTCGAGATATCTTCCTGTCTCCTCCCCTACCTGCTGCATTCATGTTTGGGCGCCAATCTGGTAGTGTTTGAGCGCCATTTTCCTGATACTGTGTATCTGGCGGGATTTTTGGTCAACCCTGTAATTAATTGCTGTGGTACACTACCTGGCTGTTATAAGCAGGAAGTGTTACTCATTTGTGGTTGTTGAAAGTTGAAGATTTTTGGCTCTGTAACAAGATACAAGCTGACCTGGTTGCTCTGTACAGCTTAACTTGTGAGTTTATGTATCTCCTGTTGTACGATTTGGCATGAATCCATTGATTTCATGGTTAATATTATATGAGTAATGCTATCTTAGCATGTGTTGTGTTAATTCTGTCTCCAGTATTGCATGTATTCTTCTTCTGAATCTGGATATTTGGGTAATGTTTAGATTCTAGAGCATAGAATTCCTATGTTGAATGTCTGATCTTTTAACTTCTGCTCAAGGGGTAGATTAAACTGTTTCCAGGTTGAACATTGGGAAGGGTATACTGCAGTAGGGATGCCATAAGTAGAGATAACTCAACACTCTTTATTGGGAGATATCTGTAAGGCAGATATCATGTGTATCCCCCTGAAATCCAGTTTTAGCTATTCATGCTGATCATTCACAGGTGTATGTCTACCGACTCCAAGCCCTGGATAGGCACCAATCTAGCTCTGTGTTGAGGTTATACACCATGTCCAGCTTTGCATCCAAAATCCATATCAAATTATTTCATCCTTCCACCTGTTAGTTGTAGGAGTAGGATTAGGAAACCCCTGCATGCTCTCATACCCAACCAGACATCATGTCCAAGAATGTTGCCAGCCTTGTGATCTATCATGCAGATTTTGGTCCATACATGAGAGTATTCTGCCTGTTGTTGTCAAGTTAGATCCTTCTATCTTTGAGCTAGTCAAGGTTACATCTTGAGTTATAGGGATACCCCCCTTGGTGCGGCAGAACCAGAAGTGAAGGGGAGGCAGCTCACGCAACCTCCTGTATTTAGTTGGCTGAATCTGCCTGTGCATTAGAAGTGGCAAACCCTAATGCTGATTCAGAAGAAAAACCAACAAAATTGGCGACTCCGCTGGGGACAAAATTTGAGAAAGGCTTATATCTGTGACCCGTCCGAGTCACCAACCAAATGATGCTCTGCTGGTGGAATGAACCTGGAAAAGTAGCTTTCAGCTATTGAAAATTTTGTCCTCTCTGGAGAGGTGGCGACTCTGCAAAAAAAGGATCCAAATGCACATGAAAGATGGATGTATGTGATGTGACAGAAATGTGTTGTTCATTTTTCTGCATCTGTATGAGAAAAGGTACCTTGTTCCTTCCCCTTTATTTGCCGTTTTACTGCATAGGTTAGATGCCAGGGGAAGCCTTAGGTCTTAGACAGACAAAGGATGTCTAAGAGTAAGATTTTTATGAACCCAAGTATGAATTATCCCATACTCAGTGGTGAAATGTTGAATAAAGGAATAGAAGAGATAAGAAATAGGTTGATATTCTTAGAGGCTGAGCAGGCCCAGTTAAAAAGCAGTAACCCTGTTGTGTCTGCCTGTCAGAAAGCTAAACCTCCTGTCAGCCCTTTTGATCCTTTGTATGACCAACTAGATTTGTCATGGGTGGATTACAAAGTAGAAACTATGCCTGCTAGGATATACTGTCAGATGTCTAGATTTAGTGGTCACAATGTATGTGATGGGAATGCACATATCCAAAATTTTCACAGTTTTATGGGAAAACATTCATTCAGAGATGAGGATATGTGGATGAGGTTTTTTGTTAGGTCCTTTGATGCAAAAGCAAAAGACTGGTATTTGAGCTTTCCAAAGAAATCCTTTGCCTGTTGGGATGAGCTTGCTGACTGTTTCAAGGAAGAATTTGCAAAAGAACCGGCTGATCTTGTTGCAGAATTGATGAGAATCAGAAAACAAGATGAAGAGCCATGTGTTGATTTCAGTCATAGGTTTGCATTAGCCCTTTCACAGATCCCAGAAGTCTTCAGACCTGATATTTCAGCCTGTGTTGGCATATTCTTTGAAGCTTTTGAGGAGGGCTTTAGTGCAATACTGAGGGATTTCAAGGTGACAAGTATGCAGATGGCATACAGGTTCATAGAAAAGATAGAAAAAATCAGAAATGTGTACCTGCTGAAACCCCTGTCCCCAGGCCTTGGTGTGAGAAATGGTTATGAAGCTGCAAATGACCAAATGATTATGGCATCATGTGCAAATAAAAATGAAAATAAAAGCATAGAGGTTGAGACTGCTGTGTTTGAACATAATGCTAACAATACTGCTCAACTGGATTGTTCACCAGTTGAGGATGCCAATGAAAGGACTAATGAGGATTCCCATTGCAATGATGAGGCAGCTGACTATGAAAACAATAACGAGGTTGTGGACAGCAATGAGCAATTTTTGGAATGGACCTGTGGAGACAATTGTGAGTATTGTACTCAAGACAGAGAAGATATAAGCAAACAGAGAAGCAGTCCTATGTGTGACCCATTGCCTACCTTTCAAACACAGGGAGATCATGAAGAGCAGTCAGAAATTGAAATAAGTGCTAGTTCAGAGCATGATTGTTTTTCATTTGATGACTGTTTTGCTTATGACACACAGGCTGATACTCCTCCAGAAAGTGAATCCATTGGTGATGAAGATGTCTGCTCTGCTGCCCATGAACAAATGGCATACTATGATGAAACTGATGCACCTGGGTCACCCATTTATGACACATATGGTGATGAGGATCTTTTTGAGTATGGTGAGGATCTAGACATTATTTTTGGCTTGGATTCTGTTTCTCATCCTGATGAAAGAGGAAACAACATGCATCAGGTAAGTGACTGTGAAAATGTGCCTGATTTGAAAGAGATGCCAGAGCCTGATCTTTTCCAGCCTGGTGCTGCTGATTTTTGTGTACATGATGTGCACAATTGTGATTTTGAAAGCTTTTCTTTTGATGTGCCAGCATATAATACAATGAGCCCTGATCTTCCTAGTTGTGTGGTGGACTCTGAGTGTTTCCTATTTGCAGTCCAGCTAGGAGATCATGTTGCAATGCATGATGATGATACAGATGATAACCTGTGTTCTATACCATTTGAGTATGCATTGCCTGATATATTCTGCACCCACATGTCACATGATGCTAAAGCTTATCTGCACAGGTTTGATAATGACAAGCCAAATCAGAGGGTTGAATATGCAGATGACAAGGTTTGTTTGTGGGTGGATCCTGACAGTATCTCCAGGCTTGACCCAATGCATGCAGATGAAAACAAAGTGTTTGACAAAGGGAGATACATGTTTTTCTTTTCTTGGTGGCCTTAGGCCATCAAGGGTGTTTGGTGATGCAGGTCAGTGCAGTATTTGACTCTGTGCCCAACGGATAAGGGGCTGGTCTGCATCCGAGAGATCTGGGGTTCTCGCTGCAGTCTTGCACTTGCACGTCCCCAGACAGAGCCAGTGTTAGTGCCTGAATTGACTGGCAATTTTTGAGCAATTTTCATGCAGGCACTTTCCCTAAGCATCCAAAAAATGTTTTAAGTGTTGGACCTCCTCAGCATTTTTTAGCTGCATCATCATATTTTCTTTGATGAGGAGGTCATCATCATCATCTTTTCTTCGATGGTGGTCAGCATCATCGTGTTTTCTGTCGACCGGTTTCTCATCAGGATCATCATATTTCAAATATCGGGTGATGTCTGGATATCATCCTGATCCTGCTGATGAGCTATAGTGCGCCATGATTTGCTTGCGGGGGTGATTTTTCAAGTATCCGGTGATCTTCCAGTTATCACCTTACCCTAACATGATGATGATGTTGCCCCGATATTCTGAAGGGGTTATTCTTTGAGTTGTTCGACCTGACCTATTTTTTCTTAAGGGTCGTCATCATCATCATCATATTTCCAGTTATCACCGTGTTGCTTGCGGGGGTCATCATTTTTTCTGCCTTCATGATATTTCGCCGGGGTGATATTTTTATCATCGGGTGATCTTGGTTATGATCATCCTGATGATGTTGTTGAAGAGTTCTAAGTATGACCCGATATTCACTGGGGTCATCATATTTTGAACGTCAGGATGATCTTAGTCAATATCATCCTGATGTTGTTGTATTACTTCATGTTCGTTGTTTTTTCATCCTGATGATGCTGACATCATTCTTATGTCAGGGTGATATCTATTTCTCTGCCTATCTGCATCATGATATTTCCGAAGGAGGGGGTGATATTTTCATATCACCCGGGTGTATGTTTGTTCCAGCGTCATGATGATGCTGATATCAAGGAGATATCTGCCTGCCGGCTTCGTGCATTATCTAGTGGGGGTGATCTTTTCAAGCATCATCATATTCATCTATCGCCCCGATCTTATAGTGGAGCTACAGTGCAACCTGATATTTGTGCATCAGGTTGATATTTCCAAATATCCGGTTGTCTTCCGAATATCATCCTGATGTTGATATGATGATGACGTCATCAAGGTCCGGGGGGGTCATATTTCTAACACTGATCATCTTGTGGAGATCCCCCGATATTTGCAAACATGATGATGACGTCATCCGGATATGAGGAAGTGCGCAGTAGGCAGATATGATGATGACGTCAGCAGGATATGATGATGACGTCATCAGGATGTTCATCGGCCAGACTTTTGGTATAGGCTCAGCAGGAGGATGTTCCTCCGATGGATCAGGTTGTGCTGATGAAGGCGATTATCATGCAGGTGATATTGCGATATGATGCTGACGTCAGGGTGATATTTCAAGCGACAGGATATCATGCTGCTGGAGGATGATGATGATGATGTCTTATACTAGTGTCGTCAGGAGCAAAAGCACCGACATCATATATGCTCATGACCTAGTATATTAAGTGTTAAAGAGGTTGCTGCGGGGTGCATGTGGGATAATTGATATCCTGCATATTTTCAAATATCATGATGATGAATCTCGGCGGGAAATGGTTGCGATCGACTGTTAGATGTTTTTCCCAAGGCCACGGGTTGGTGCGCCATTAATGGCGAAGGTTGCAGAGGTATGGGCGGATCTGGTACCCGATTGAAGGTGTACATCAGCGGACAGTGGCGCAGGGCTCGAGATATCTTCCTGTCTCCTCCCCTACCTGCTGCATTCATGTTTGGGCGCCAATCTGGTAGTGTTTGAGCGCCATTTTCCTGATACTGTGTATCTGGCGGGATTTTTGGTCAACCCTGTAATTAATTGCTGTGGTACACTACCTGGCTGTTATAAGCAGAAAGTGTTACTCATTTGTGGTTGTTGAAAGTTGAAGATTTTTGGCTCTGTAACAAGATACAAGCTGACCTGGTTGCTCTGTACAGCTTAACTTGTGAGTTTATGTATCTCCTGTTGTACGATTTGGCATGAATCCACTGATTTCATGGTTAATATTATATGAGTAATGTTATCTTAGCATGTGTTGTGTTAATTCTGTCTCCAGTATTGCATGTATTCTTCTTCTGAATCTGGATATTTGGGTAATGTTTAGATTCTAGAGCATAGAATTCCTATGTTAAATGTCTGATCTTTTAACTTCTGCTCAAGGGGTAGATTAAACTGTTTCCAGGTTGAACATTGGGAAGGGTATACTGCAGTAGGGATGCCATAAGTAGAGATAACTCAACACTCTTTATTGGGAGATATCTGTAAGGCAGATATCATGTGTATCCCCCTGAAATCCAGTTTTAGCTATTCATGCTGATCATTCACAGGTGTATGTCTACCGACTCCAAGCCCTGGATAGGCACCAATCTAGCTCTGTGTTGAGGTTATACACCATGTCCAGCTTTGCATCCAAAATCCATATCAAATTATTTCATCCTTCCACCTGTTAGTTGTAGGAGTAGGATTAGGAAACCCCTGCATGCTCTCATACCCAACCAGACATCATGTCCAAGAATGTTGCCAGCCTTGTGATCTATCATGCAGATCTTGGTCCATACATGAGAGTATTCTGCCTGTTGTTGTCAAGTTAGATCCTTCTATCTTTGAGCTAGTCAAGGTTACATCTTGAGTTATAGGGATACCCCCCTTGGTGCGGCAGAACCAGAAGTGAAGGGGAGGCAGCTCACGCAACCTCCTGTATTTAGTTGGCTGAATCTGCCTGTGCATTAGAAGTGGCAAACCCTAATGCTGATTCAGAAGAAAAACCAACAGAAGGTATGACGAGGCAATTTGTAGACTCACTCTACCATGATGAAGCCACTATAGAAGGTCTGATACTGGATGCTTCGGAAGCGGCAATTGTTGAGGTATCCAGTTTACCTAGAAATGATGAAGAGTTCCCCATCAAAGCATATGCAATAGCTGTAAGAGACGAATTCAGTGAGGTAGGGGAGCAACTAGAATCTACATCACAAGGTACTAAAAGACTATCACTTCCAGAATTATGGGCTACTTGTGTCGTGAATATTATCAAATACCTTACTTGTGATGGTAGGGCAGTTCATGTTAGACATTGTGCATTTTAAATTGTTAAACCATCTTCACCATAATAGAGTAGTTAATGTGCCAAATTTCCTGTATAATTTTTTAAAGAGAATGGGATATGGATATCAAAGGAAATCAAATAAATCCACATTATCCCATGATTGTTTGGTCACTCTGTTAGTGAAGAGAAGTCTTAGGATGCAGTATCCGTATGTGCCCTAGAAAAGATTCTTGAAATGCAGAAACATCAATGACATCCTTAATGAGCCAACAACACTAGAAAATGTAGAGTCCCCTGCTGCATCCTTGAGAGAAAACCCTGTTTCACCTGCTGCTTCACCTACTCGTAGTGAAGAAGAAATAGGAGAACATGATGTGCTAATTGTGCCAAATGTAGTGTCTAACCAACCTATATTGGAAGAAGAGAATCAAACCCCAGAAGAAGAGGCCAAACATACTCCATCCTCTAGTAAGACACCTAGCACCAAAACACCAAGAACTATGAAGAAGGGCGGTTCTTCTTTTGAGCCTGTAAAGAGGTCAAAGGAGAAATCCACACCATTGAGGCATTCACATCGCCTTAAGAAGAAAGGTGTTATGAGGGGTGCTATTGAGAAGACTGGAAAAGAGAAGGAGGATGTGGTAGTAGTAGAAAGTGACCATGAACAAGAGGCTAATGTGACTGAGAATGTACAAGTCCCTATCAAAAGGAAATGGTATGTGTCTAGTACCTCTGAATCTGAATCTAAGGACATTTTTATTGCTAACAAAACTAGGAAGAAAACCCAAGACAGTCCTGATAATGAGGAATATGAGTTCATAGGGAGTGGCGATGAACAATCTTCAAGGGATGAGGAATTATTGATTGAAGACAGAAATATAAGAAAAGAACTGCAGGAAGCCTTTGATAGAATAAAACAGTTGGAAGAATTGGTCAAAACCTATGAGTAGGGGGACAAAGAGAGAGAAGCAAAAATACAGGAGTTAGAAGAAAAAGTTAACACTTATGATCAAGGTCAAAACTAGACATCCTTGCAGAGTTAAACATAGTAGTTGTAGGAAATAAGGAATTAGTGGCTAAGGAGAAAATACTCCTTGTTGTAAAAACCCCAACTTGTCATACAGTTGTGTCCCTAGGATATCAACTATGGGAGGTTACTCAAGATTTATCTGAACAAAAAGAAGAGTGGAAAAGAGAAAGAGAAACCATGATTGTAGACCACACTAAGGCACTGGAAAGAAAGGATATTGAGTTGAGGAAGATGGTAGTTAGAATGGAGGAAATAACAGACAAAGTTGCTCAGATTGTCAAATGTAGACCTCCAGCTAGGACCTATGCCTTGTTTCTACAATAAAAAATTATGAGTTATCGGTTCAATAAATTGATCAGTAATAAACCAGTTGACATGAGTGAGAAAATGGCCTTCCTCAAAGTTTTTGCTACTGCCACATCTGATGAACAAGACCAACTATGTGAGTTTTAGTTACATAATTATGTTGTGTTTGAAGATACTGAATGGAATCCATTAATTTATGTAGGAGATTTACAGGTAAGAGCACTGGCCTCTTACTTCAGGAATGAGAATTTGAAAGGGGAAATCATGCAAGCTTACACAGAAAGAGAAAAATCCATTGCCTGTTTTCTTATAGTTTTATGCAAGTTGAAAGACATTCCCACACATTATTTTAAGCATATTTCTATGTTATGTTATCCCTTATGATCATTATGCAGACTTGAACTTGGTTAATTAAGTATACGGAGATATGATTATAATATGATGAAATTGTATGTTATATGTGGGAATGTATGGATTATTGAGAATGTTTGTGTTGATTATGGTTGTTAGTATTTTGTACATGTTTATGGACCTTGTACCTAAAAGAGGAAGGATTGTAACCCGCAGCAATTGCAAGATGCAGCCCGCAGCCACAGTATTCCAAGCGCAGAGCAGGGGAGATTCCAGACTCAACTAAGTACAACAACCACGACATGAGGACACTTGATGGAGATAATCATGCATCATGATAGTAACCAATAAGACATTATTGGAAGCTTGAGGGATTCTATTGCAACTAGAAGACCAATGGGACTGATTCAACAAGTCCAAATTCCCATGTTTCAACAGAGAGTTCTAATTTTGTTAGGACACTTCTTTCCTTCTTTTCTAGTCATTGTTGTTAGTATTTATTACACTCTAGTTCATGCGGAGTGGTGTTTTATGTTTATAGTTAAGAGAACTATTTCAATAACTCCCCTGTGCCTATATAATGGTTCGCTGGTTGAGGTAGTGTTACATCCCCATTTTGGCATGCTTTTACTTTTCACTTTTACATGGATAGAAGTAAATCTTTGAACAAGTATTTTTGTACATGAGTTAAGATGCTTTGTTAATGAGACTTAATGCAACTTTCTAGAGACATTGATTTCATTAAAAAATAATTTATGTAATTATGTTTATTTTGAATGCTTAAAGTTAATAACATTTTATGTAATGAATTGTTATTTTTATGTTTTATGATTGGGACACTGGTACACTTATCATGAGCTGTATGTGAAAGTTTTAAGCAGGAAAACAAGTATTTGGGACTCTTTGAGAAACAAAGAGAGAAAGTATCTTCAGAGGAGAAGAACATAGACCTTGGGTTACCAACTGGTATTTGCCAATTGAGTATAGTGTGAATCTGATAGTGGACTCAAGTTAGTCAAGGTAAGTCTCATTTTTTGTCAAACTCGGGATTGACTCGACAAGATTTTTGATGTCTTTTAAATTCTATCTTTTGAGTTAGTTGTGTATCAACTTTATCTTTTGTGAAAAATGACGTTGTCAGATTAAAGCGTTAGCCGTTTACGACTAACGCAACTTTTCAACGTTTACGTCATAAATGGTTACGTATGCATCATCAAACGTAGATGGATAAATTGTTATCACCTAGCATTGCAATGCACATTTATGGCTGTAAAGGGTGGAATTTGGATAGTAGAGTTTTTGGTAGTTTTGTGTATGTATCCTCCTTTCACCCTTTCATTCAAGGACCTAGGGTCGAGTTGCAATGTACTATCATACCCTAGGTCACTATGAGATGTAGGGAAACTTGAATTTTTATGATTTGATTGTCAATTATCTTCTCTAATGCTCAATTATACCTTAAAACCCTAATTATGCAAATACGACAGCAACCAGATGAATATCAGAAAATGCTACTACAAATAAATGTAAAATGACAAATAATTGTGCACCTGTTTTTGAGGTTTAGAAGTGGAATAGTTAGGGACTAAAGAGCGGGCGCCCAAGTCCAATGCCCTGCTTTTTGTTAGGATCTGCAAACAAGATTTGCACCCTGTTCCTGTTGTACCAAAGGTTTTCCCGTCACAGAATTTTGAGGACTAATGAGCGAGCGCCCTAGTCTAGGGAGATATTTTCTTGTCTGATATGTGAATCTGACACTCTGTTGTACCCTCCTGTAACTTCACTTTGTCTGTAGCTTCAACCTATAACCTGCAATCATGAAAACTTTGGGAGGGGGTTGTGGTGTTTAAAGGCTTGCCTCAGTCAAGCCCCGGAGAGACATTCAAGTCTTCCAAACACCGTTGTCAGATAGAGAGTTCATGCCCTTGCGAGGCAGAGGCAAAAACCAAATGATAAATGCTCAAAAACATAAATGATATCACCTTGTAGTGAAGATCTCATGGGAGGAAGAAGCTCTTCATGCCATGAGGAAATGATTTCTCAAATCTGCAAATACAAACACATAGACAACACAAATCTGCTCTTGCAACACAATGAAAGCCTTGAATCACCTTTAGAATGCATAAAGTTCACACTCATAATCTAGTAAAAGCTCTCATTTTCAAATGGATGCCTAAATATGCTTTTATATGCAACTACAAACACTCCCGCCAAGAATTTTGTAATTCAAACTTACCGTGTCGGCATAGGACCCAAATAACAGTGCCGACACCCAAAAATTGGAGCTGACCCAAAATAGGGCAGGACTTGGGCGCAAGCGCCCAAGTCCTCCCCCCCCATTTTTGGTAGGGTTAGGCTCAAGGGATCCCCCTAGGTCCCATTTGTCATGAAACTTAGGGATCATTTCATCGGGATGTCAAATTATGATGCAAGATGTCCTAAATGCAGCTAAAAGACCCAGGAGCTAAACCTTATGAGGGAAAAGCCCCCAAGGGGACATTTTCTGACGTTACATTTAGCCCCCACTTTAATGTATGTATAAATGTGAGGCCAATACATGCATTAAAGTATGGTCAACAAACACAACAAATAGGCCAAGCACGGAGAAGACACGCTAGACACATTGAAGACAATGACATGCACGCAAAACACGAAGAAGACAGTTACAGTCATGCAAAACACGGAGAAGATAGTAGATGCATAGAAGACACAAATGATTTCTTTTCTTTTCTTTTTCTCATATATATGAAATGCAAATGCAAGTATAAGGAAAGTAAACACACCTCCCATAATGCAGGATGCACTCATCGCGCAGGTCTTTAAACTGCATATATGGGGCAACACACATGAAAGACACACCAAACCTCCCATAATGTAGGATGCACTCATCGTGCAAGTCTTTAGACTGCATATGGGCAACACACATGCCAAACAAAGCAAGCACGCCAAAAACACACATTTGAAGACATGGAGAAAACACGACAAAAAAGCAATGGAGTTTTCCTATTTCTAAGCTCAACACCATCTCAGGCACATTACTGGCACACACCGACGATTGGGCTTCGCTGCAACAATCACCAAAGACATGCTTAGGGGTTGAGTTAGTCACAGAACTGCTCCTTGCCTCGGTAGAGGACTTTTGAAAATGACAGGATGGGCACTCTCCACAAGAGATACACCACCCCCGCCTCCGCAAAGGGCTTAAGATGATTGATTGGTTGATTGATTGCAAACAAACTTAGAGTGTAGGAGGGAATCATTGCCACCAGTCTTTAAACTGCACTTGAGGACAACCACATTGCTAACATCTACAACAGATAGTTTACCTTGTATATGCCCCCACCTTACGGTGGTTGATATCAGGTATCGATATCAAGCGCGTTAAGGTAGGAAGAAAACACAAAAGGGAACACAGACTTTCGCAAAGCACATGCCCCCGAAGGTGACATGTACTTTATGATCGCCAAATGTTCCCACAAACACATCCCTGCAAGAAACATGTTAGTGTCTACAAAAATATGATAAACGACAACATCAATGCATATGAAATCTAAGGCATGCAAGATTCAAGATAGACAAAGTGCACGAAGCAACGGTATTGTTATGATTTGTAAAAGATATAGAAACATCATCAAAATCACTACACAGAGAGCACGAGTGCTTCTACTAGCCAAGCGTCAGATAAGATATACAACCCCATTGTCATATTAGGAACTAAGTCCAAATTTTGATTTCTCGCTAAAGGGACACTAGGTTAGCATCAGTATAAATGTTTTTCACCATCCACACGCTAGATAGAAACACTAGAGGAAGGTAAACAATAAATAAGAGAGAAGAAACAAGTGTCTTAGGGATAGTCACGTGGGAGGGTGCTCCCAAGTCACCAACCGCAACGTTATGTTCGTAAGGTGCAACACACAACGATGAAATCAGAGAGAGGCAATATAGAAGAATGACGATACAAATAGAAGGTCACAACAAAGGCAGTCTCCTAGTATCCCAAACCTTACAAGAGAATCAAGGGTCATCCCAGGAGGCCTAAACAACACATAACACATCACGGGGGAAGCACATCACGAGAGAGATAAAGGGTTAGAGATACTTACCTGTAGGGTCTTCGTGCTGAGTCTCGTCATCAATTAAATCATCAAGGAGGTCATCATATTCCTAAATTTGAATGCTAGAAAGAGGTATAGATTGTTCCATTTGTCTGTCTAATGTATTTTGATCGCTTCCTGATCCCTGAAGGGATAACGAAGGATCGACCTCAACATAAATATCATCTCTTAGTGGACTAGGCAGATTATGAAACTGCTCCTTATCCACATCAATCACACCAAATAGGTCAAGACAGTCAAAACAATGTTGCGTTGTTAGGTTATCTTCCATTATTGCTACATTTTGGCTAGGAGGATTATTTGAATTACTAGAGCCAACCCTAGTATTCTCATTTGAGTTATATGAATGTTTAGTAGGGTAGCTCATGAATTCATTATCACTCTCATAATCATTGTCAATATCATCTCCATATGTTTCAGCTATTAATTCCAAACTATTATGAGAAGTGTCATGCTCTTCATTCAAAGTGTGCTTTATCAGTTCTTCTATTACCCAAGGGTATGTATTGACGAGAGATATGAAGTTGTTAAGATCAGATACATAGTTAAGGATTTCGAAGGAAGATGACACAAATATATCCTTGTGATACATAGCTTGTATATAGGTAACGACATGATGATGCATATTGAGAAACTTGTACATATTTTCAAACTTTGTGATATATGCATGTAAAGATACCAACGGGCTTTGAGAAGATGAGGCCACTGGTACTAAATCAAATTTTAAAAGTTTTTCCAAAGATATGCCAACGACAAGTGCAAAACTATATGTAAAAATGACCTAAAAAATGCTTTTTTTTGTACTTTTTCAATGCAAATATATGAAAGCAAAGGTGTTGTAAGGAAATTGATCAAGGGAAGCAAATAATATGTCTGATATCAGTCCAATACAACAATAAGATACTTCACAAGACACTCTCGATGCAAATCTAAGATGATGACAAGTCAAAATATAGTGAAAATACACTAAAATATGCAATTTTTTCACCAAATCTTAATGCAAAAGAGCATGACAAAGGGTGTTGTGAGGAGAATGATGATGGAAAGCAAATTATATCAGTAATAACAACCACCTAATGCCAAAATATCCGTCACAACACACTTATAGGCCAAATACAACACCGGTACTTGGATGGCAAATATCGTAGGTCACCCTAAGTCTATACTCTTCACGAAGGGTAGGGCCACTTCTAGAATGAAAGATGTGCGGGAGACCGTCGGTTTGTGGTTGGAGGCAAAGCACTTCGAATATGCTTTCTCTCTCTCCTACATGAGGCATGCCGAGGCTTGTGATAAGGATGTCAACAATCTAGATGCAACAAACCTTTTGGTAAGATGACTTGTAAGTTCTAATATTTTGTATAACTTAATATATTTTAATTACTTGGAATTGGAAAGAAAAGTTCATATCTTGTTAAAGTTATTTAATCTTCAGAAAAGAAGATTGGTACAAATTTTTATACTTTGTTTTCAAGATTACTTATGGAAAGAAATTTTTACTGCTATTTTACCTTAGGAATCCTTTTTACCTAATGGTAATTATTGGGATTTTTAGTTTTGTGAAGTAAGGATATTACAGGTAGAAGTTAGTTAAGTTCATTTTTGAATAGTTTTTGCTCTGTCACAGATATAGCTATCTAAATCTTTTATAGATTATGCAAACAATGTTATTTTGATTATGAGTTATGAATACTACAGTTCAACAAGATTCTATGTGATTTGAAAGATTGTGCAATGTATGTTAGAATCAATATGATTGTGTTGATTTAAGAGAGCTAGATTTGAGTTTAAGTAGTGAAGCAATCACTTGAGCAAGGGCCACTCAGGATAATTGTCCTTCACTTTATTTCCTGCATGTTATTATTGTTGTAGCGGTTATTTCATGAATGCAAGATCAATTAGATTCTTGAGTTTTTTTAGTTCATTTGATTTGTGATACTCCAGAGGATAGGATAAGTTATCAGTATGAAGCTATTTCTTAGAATTTATTCCTTTATATTCATTATTACAGTCTTACATTACATTTACTCGTAGCAACAATAGCAGTATTACTATCTTTTGCCATTAAGTAGTTTTGATTTATGATACTATACTAGATAAGTTAGAATAGTTTGGTTTTTGAAAGCACATACAGTGCCAGTGCCATCACAAGTTTACTAGCCCTGGTTGATAATTCAATGAAGGTCTTTTCAAGAAAAATATTGGATTGTTCAGTAGGTTACTCCTTTGAATTTTGTGATCACCACCAAGTTTACTAGACATAGTAAAGACACTACAAAGATTAGGCAAGAACCATGGTTAAGAGTTCAACTAGTCGAGAGAAATAAATAATTAGTTAATTGCATTTATCCAAGTGGCTTTTATCATATTAAAGATCCTTTTTAAGAGATGAAAGAATTCATGAAAGATGTGGAGAGATACACCAATACGTCAAATAAACATAGTATCTTCACAAGGCATAACATAATGAAAAGTTGATTTAGAGAAAGAACCTTTAGTACAAATATTAGAAGATTTGCCACCCAATATCCCATCTCCAATACCATCAACAGTATGTCTACCACCCTTGAGGATCTACACTCTAGCAATACCATGTTTGATCTTCCTCGTTTGGTTACATATCTAGAAACTAAGAGGTAGCTGAAAGTGTGCCTTCGGGGAAAATGTGATTGTCCAAACCAAATCTCCATATGGCGTAGGGGCATTTTGACCTAAAAGACAACATTCAAGGGGATAACCAAGGAAGTAAGAAAGGTGGTGCAAAAGGTACAAAAGGGAAATGAGACTAAAGTTATGGAAACATATTTTCAAATTAAAAGCATTTAATGTTAAGGTCAAGTAGGTCAATTTGAAAAAGGGAGCAAGCTACATTTAGCATAGCAAGTGTGATCTTGGTGCTCAACAAAATAGTAATATAAAATATAGGAGCAAAGTAGAGATTAGCACTCTTTGGGTAGAAATTGACTAGATCCATAATATTGTAAGTTTCTTGTTAATTGAGAACTTTATAAAATTTCATGTAACCTCTGTGTTCTAGTTAATGAGAGTATAAGAGTTTTTTTATTGAGTTGTCTTCCTCTTTCTTGTTTTCCATTCTACTCTTTGTGGTTGCCTGGTTAGCCTTCCTTTTGCTACAAACCTTGACCGTGTCTACATCATTTGGTATTAGAGTAGGTCCAACTTGTGAGGTGATGAAGGTTGATATTAGTTCATGTTGATTATAAATGTACAGCTAAAGAATATTTGTCTTCTATTATGGTGTGCATAGGTAAAAGACAATATAGGCAGCTTCTAGCATGAAGTTGTTGGGTAGAAGCCATAGAGTAGAAATATTGTAGAGAAGTACAAGAAGGCAAAAAAGGCAAACTGAGATAGCGTGGCATAACTTGAAGACCTAGTAAGAGGTCTCCAGGCAAGAATGGTGGAGATGAAGAATGTGTAATGAAGATAGATGAATGTCAAATTTAAGTGACAAGAAAGCACTAAAACAAGTAGTGGAAGAGGGTGAGAAGGATCTATAACATATGAGATTGTTGAGGGCCATAACCAAGGTAGGTAATATTTTTTGAGAAAATGTCTTAAGTTATGCAGGAAGCTTATGTTTGGAATAGCTAGTGGATTAGATTATAGAGATTGAGAAACACTTTGAATATGAGTTGGTTGAGGACCCAATAAGAGTAATGTTTGCCTACATAGTTAAAAGGACATGCATATTTATAGTGGGATCATGTTTAGCAAGAGGCAACAAAAAGGGAAGGAGAAGATCCACACATGGAGGTATTGCCATTGTGCCAAAGGAAAAATTCCTCATAGCAAATTAAGAGACGAGTCTATTTAGGAAATTATAAAACCTATAGTAGAAGGAGATGAATGTCCAAAGCTACACATAGAAGTTTTATCACCTGACAATTAGGGCAAGACACATGAAGGAAGGTGCATAATAGATTTTAAAGCTTGTGAATGGATAAAATCTTAGTATCTAGAAGGAGTTTTGGATGGTGATGCCTAAGATTATGGTAGAGGCATACTAGTGCATGTTGATGGTTGAGGAAAGGTTGTCTACGAGGCAACAAAACAATGTATGGACTAGAGGAAAGTTTGCATGTGAAAGAGGAAGTAGCGCGTGAAGTTATAGAGAGGAGTCAACATAGGTGAACGAGAAGCAAGTACATCGATATGAAAGGAATCTATTTGAGGAAGAGGGTGAAGATGAGGAAGAAGTTTTTGGCATATGCTTTTTAGTATGGAGAGTTGGGGAATCAAACATTTGAATGTGCATAGATGCAATAAAGTAGGATAGGATGGAAGACTAAGGTAAGTAATTACATGGTTGAAGGAAGTATGTTTAACGAAGAAATTAAGATACTACTAAAATTCACATTACATTACATATGGCCTATGTTGGAAAAAGTTAATTTATAGAAAACTAAAATATAAAATCAAAAGACTAAATTCAAAATTGTAAATAGTAAAAAATAATGAACCTGGAGCCAAAATTTGGAAGTCATTGTCTCAAACACTAGTGCAACATGCAAACATTTGTGAGATGCGCTATAGTCCAAATCATGCGTTGTCATCCCAGGCTCATGCTATCATCTCAAAAAGTTGCAAAATTCAAAAATTTCACTAGATTTTGAACTCACATGCACGATAAGAAAGATGGACAACAAAAGTAGCAAACTAGGGGATGCCACGTAATATACAAATGATAGAATGAAGCTAAACTAACAAAATCAAATGAAATACTAAAATGACAAGAGGGATATGAGATGGTGTAAACCATTGTGTGTGGTGATCCTTGAGAAACTTGTAGGTAGGACAAGAAAATTGGTTGGGGTTGTTCGGGAGCTTGAGAAGAGTGGTCAAGCCCCTATGTCAGTATTTAGACCTACATAGATAGCCAATGATAAAAATATTGGAAAATAACTTGTGTGCTCCTATCCTATGTGTGTTTAGGAATTAAGTGCAGTGATAATAAAATAAATCTATATAAGTATTAATCTCTAGACTATGGGGAAGAATACCCCAGTGCGTGTGATTGGATAAATGTGTGGTGATGGACACCAAGAGATTTGCCAATAGAGAATAGAAATGCAACAGAAAGAGTGCAATAATATTACTCAAAAAGCAAGAACATGATTACTAGAACATGATGTAGAAGAGGGAGGAGTGATCTCTTTGGAGGAGTTAATTGAAGTGAAAGAACATGAATCCTTAAGAAAGCTTCAACAATGGTGTTATTTCAGTAACATAGAGTCAAGAGTACCAGCAAGAGAGCCAAGAGAAGTTGAGAAAGAGAAATTGTAAGAAGTTGCATTAGATTGTGAGAGTTAGATTCAAGGGTTACTTTTGCATGAAGATTATGAGGAAGATGAAGGGTTGAACTCATATGCTAAAGACATTTTTTGATAGATGGGCATTACAATAGGTTGTAGTAGGCAGCTGGGTGAAATGTAATGTTTTAAATTTTTGGAAACTCATGGGACACTAGCATGTCACACAAACATCCATGTGTCACACTAGCATCTTAGAGAAATTGTTCAAAATTTAGCATGTGATCCTAGGAGAGTGAGAAGAATTTGAATGTGAAAATAAATTTGGTAATCCAGTGAATAAAAAGGCAAAAAATATGCATCTCTCTTCCTTAAGACATGCCAAGGGAATGGACACTAAAACAAGACCAAAATATAGCATATTGCAAGGTATGTTGTTTTCTACACTACAAATGTTACTTGCAAAATATTATGATAATACCTCCAACCTAAGCATATGCAGGCATGAAAATGATTGCAAACTATGAACTATTTCTAAAAACATGTATTGAAAATTACTAGCTAATTTATGCATCCATATGTATGCACAATTTCCAACACCCAAATCAAGATTAATTAGCTAGCAACAAATTAGAAATTGCCACCACTGAACTTGGGCACTCAAGTAGACCCCCAAAAAACTCAGGAGAGACATACAAGCATAAATTGACTTGAAAAGTTGTGATTGGTAGTATATGATATGTACGATAGACTTACAAAGTTGCAGCAAATGTATATGACCAAAATGAAGCCAAGTTGGTACAACCACTTACAAATTACTCTGTAAATCTCATAGGCCAAGAAAAATGATGTATATGAGGTAGTACGACAATACCACTTCAGAATATGCTGCAATTTAAAAGAGATATGGTACAACAACTTGAAGGATCAAAATAATATCTTTCAAATATGTATGACAGATCTTGGAAAATATGCTATTGTTTGTTAACTAAATTTTTAGCATAAATTAAATGTATACTAGTCGATATGCAACAAGATATTATCAATATAATATTAAAGCCCAGATTTGACAATAATAATAGTAGAGAAATACTGAAACCCTCTATCTATGACAAAAGCTTTTATTCCTTTACCATCCATAGGGCAAGCATTCAAATAGATATTCCACTTGCTATTTTATTTCATCCATGATTTCTTTCTTTCACTTATAACCTCGTTGAAGACTACCTTAGGCCACCTACTTGTTTCCATCTATTCAATTCTTTTGAGATACCTTAAGAGACGCACCATAGCAGTGGCGTCCATCGGAACAACCCCTATTTCAACTAATAAAATCTCATACGGAGTTGAAACTTTCATCCTGGACTTGCTAGTGATCATGTGCTTTTGGATTCTCTCTATTTGCTTCCACTTGGACTTAGACATGCTGATAGCCCAAAGCTCACACCCACAAAGTACCATCAAACTTATCGATAGTCCAAAAAGAGTCTGAATGGTTTTCCAATCCCATAAATCTGCCTCTCTGCATCTGTTGTGGAGGGCATAGCATGCTTTCCAACCTCCCAAAGTTCTTTTCTTTTTGCAAGTCTCCCAACTAAGCCTGTTGTCAAAGTCAATCCTAAGATATTTGTACTCATTTACTTCTTTAAGAATACTTCCCTTAAAGAAAAACATGTGCTGAATCTTTTTGTTTTTGTTGGAGAAAATCATGATTTTGGTCTTGCTAGTATTGACTTGCATACCAACAGCTCTGCAAAAGTGCTTAAGAGCATAAAGGTGCTCTTGTAATCCATGGGGGACTTAGCAATCAGAATAAGGTCATCAGCATATATAAGAAGCCTTATCAAATATTCCCCTAGCTGCACACCATCCCCACCCTACAAATTCAACCACTCTCCAAGCTTGTCAATGTATAAGCCAAAAAGAGTGGGGGATAAAACCATTGTTTAACTCCGATGTCACTCCTAAAACTTTCTGAGATGCCTGTTGAAAGTCTAATTTTGACTTGAACCTCTTCATAAAGCCTATGGATAGCCGCTCTTAGATGCACTAGAATGCCAAGTTCCTTCATCCTGAACCATAACTTATCTCTAGGGACCGTGTTAAATGCCTTTTTAAAGTCAATAAAACAACAATAAGCTTCTTCCTTTTCATCCCAAATTTTCTCAATGATGTGTCTCAGTGTAACTCCATGATCTAGAGTAGAATGTTTAGGCCTAAATCCTGCTTGCTGTTTTGCTCTCTTACCCTTCTCTTTTGCCCACTTGCCGATTTTGCTTTCAACCATGCTACCAAACAATTTTACAAACAAAGGATTGATCATGATGGTCATATAATTGGAAGAATTGTTAGCATCTCCACTCTTAAAAAGAGGTATCACTAGGATGGAGATCTAATCTCTTGGGAAGCCATGCTAAATAATGTTGTTGAAAATTTTAGTAATGTGAGGCGTGAGAGTCTTCACCCCCACTTAATGTATTCTACCTGAAGTTCAACCAAATCCTTAGTTTACCAACACCCAACATCCCAATACTAACCTTGACCTCTTGCACAGTGAAAAGCTTAGTTGTAGTGTTGATCAAGGGAGGGGGCTCAATCTCTATTTCCTGATCATAAAGTTACTTTGCATAATCAAACCATTGACTAGCCGTGATGTTTTTTGTAAGTTTCTTCTTTAGTTGAAGTTCCTTCCAAAATAACTCAGGGTTATTCTTATCTAGGTAGATTAACTCCCCGCACTTTGTGCTCATGAAATCTTCTTTTTTCACTTTTATGATATGCCTGTAATACTTTATGTTCAAATTCTCTTTGCTTGGCTTCTTCGAAGCTTTCCTTGCAATTTTATAATCTTCATCAAACCAGACATTTATCGGAAAACAAGTTGTTATTGACTTCTTGTTTTTTCCTCTTTTGCACTTCTCAAGCACTCCTTGGATTATAGTGGTTAACTCATAACTGTTGAGACCTTGTGAACTAGCTTTCCCCTTTTTACATAATTGCTCTAGTGTTGCCTTGAAAATATTATGGTTTTCTTGAGTTAAAAGAATTATACCCTTTGTAAGTGGTTATTGAGGGGGCTACATTTTTCTCGATTGCTGCCTTTTTTCCAGCCATGAAAGCCTTAAGTAAATTGGCCTATGATTAGATTTTAACTCCCAAAAATGATCACCGATCATGACATCCTCTATCTTTTCATTCACACTTTTTTGAACAAATTGCATAGTCCACAACACTTGCCCCATTGTAGGTGTTGCATGTAAATTTTTTGGATTTCTTCAATCTATCCATACCATTACAAATGATTAGATCAAAGGTGCCACAAAGATTAAGTAATTCTTTGCCATAAAGATTAATGTCCTTATTGTCTTCTGAACATCTCACCCACTGTTGATTCCCTTCCTCCATAAGCTAAATAGGATTGTGGTCCCCCTTACCACATAGAACATTAGCTTGAACACTTGCTGTCCCAACATTGAAATCTCCCAAGAAAAGAACTTCACCTTGTTGGGCATACACTGAGATATCTTTTTTGATGGCTACATATGGATCCTTACTGTCCAAACCATGTCTTTTGTAAGTTTTTGAGATCTGAGGAGAAAAATACTATGCTGCAATGTTTATGTGGTTCCCATTTTTTATATTTTAACCCAAATGTATTTCTTATTAGTGTCTTCTCTTTCCAACTGAATTACACGTCTTTCAACTTTTTTCACTAAAACCATTATGCCATCGTACCCTTTGCCATTGCCCACTGCTTTGTTCCAAACCACAAACTTTATGTATCCTTCAAAGATGGGAGTCTCGCAACCTTCTTGTTCATGTGTTTCAGTGAGACAAATTATGCCTCTTCCTTCAACAATAGGCCCTAACCCAAGTCCCCTCCTCCAAGGGTAGCCTCTACAATTCCAACACACTAAATTTAGGTGTGTCTGAGGGGGCCCTAATTGCTGTTTATTTTGATGCAAAAGATTCAAAATTGAGTCCTTGCCCCTTTCTACCCATGCTTGTTGACCTACATTCCTTGTTGTCTTAAGTAAATCCGCTCTCCCTTTGCTGCCTTCTTGCTACTCTGATTTATCACGAGACCCTAAATTGGTAATAATCGCTTTTCCTTTGTATAACCACACCCTTTTTCCTTCACCCCTTGTTGTCCTAATTTCAACCATTTCTACCCTTCTCTCCTCTTGCTATTTTGCAGTTAGATCGTCTTCTAAAAAGAAGCTGGAGCCTCTCAGAAGTCTCTTTTTGTTGAAGATTTGGAGCTTGTCTTCCCTGTTTACCATGACAACTTTAATAGGTCTATCATTTTCTTCACATATCTTTCCAATCCTCCTTGCTTGGGAGATTTGTCCTTGCCATTGTAGCTTTTCTCTCAAGAAGTCATTTGCAAGATTGAAGGTGCTTTCATTTTTATCGTAATCCCTACTCCTATTATAATGACATTTCTTATCCTGTCTTGCCTTTCTTTGCACTCTCTTTCTTGCATTCTAGCAGTGTTCGTATTTACCTCTGCTTCTGAAACCTTTGAGCCCCCAATGACACGTGCCCAAGTTTTGTCCTCGTTTGCTAAAATTTCTTTGTTATTTACATGCATCCATGGGCTTTGAATGTTTACTTGCTGAACTACTTGAACCTATGTTACTTGAGTTCAGTGGACTCTATCATGCTTTACCAAGCTAACTTCATACCGTGGCACTCATATTATGAAAACTTCACTAGTGCAAGCTTCAAGTTGAATAAAAAATTTACCTATCCACAAAATCGTTACTAATTATAAAGCCTTGTTGACGCACTAGAATGGAAGATACTAGGTGTGACTATTTGTTGACCATTACCATCGCTATTATTATTGCCGCCAATCGCCACGGAGATGGCTTGGTTGTTCGCTATCCAAATATTGCGTAAAAGCCAGTAGGCTATTTTCATGTTGTTGAGGGGCTTTCCGACATCCTGGAGCTGTTTCTGCACCTCCTCCAACGTCAGATTATACAACGAATTCTGCCGAGCCAATTGCTGAAACTGTGAGGTCAAGGACGGAACCCCATAAAACTTACTTAAACAACTTCGCGTGGACAGACTCGAACTCGCGACCTGCGCCTGCGATTGCGTAAAACCCTAACCCAATTTCTCTCCAAACCAACCCGGTAAATTTTCAACCCGAAAAGCATTTTTCTCCTATGACGCGTTTGGCAATCTCTGAAAATGGATGGATTTCCCTTAGTGCTAATAGAGACAATTTAGTATTTAATATAAATGTACGTTGTTTATATTATGGTTATTTAGATGTGTAACTGAAACCAAATAAAACTTTGGCCCTGTCTATTTGATACTGTTATAGGCATGCTTAGAGGCAATGATTTGTATGATTCATTTCTGTGACGTGTGTGCTTTTTAAGGCCGTTGCATACAATTTTGGAGGAATTTTTATGTACAGTATTGATTGATTTGTTCTTTTATGAGAACTTGAAATCTTGCTTCTGTGCACTAGCTCCTTTTAACAAGAAAAGTTTTGGCTGTGGTGGTTTGTGGCCCCGGCCATAGTTTATAAAGCTGACAGCAAGGTTGAAGGAAATAAAACCGAAGTGGGCTGAAGCCTGTGCATTTTCTTAAATCTCTTTTATAATCTTATTATATTGAACATGGATTTAACATAGCTATTATGTTTGGTTGGACTTGGACAAAGCTCGGTTTGGACTGAAAGTTTTGGTGAATAACTCGATTTTTTTTTGGCTAAAGATAACTAGGGTCAGGGGGCTTAGAGCTGCAAAAAGTTAGCAAGTTGCCAACACCCATGTGGTATTGTACTTCCTAAATGGAGTCAAACCAAGAACAACATGAAACTTCTAATTGATAAGATATATCAAATTCATCTATGGGTTTAAATTCTACATCTTGCTTTTCATATATAACAAGTAAATTGAGTGAATGATCATCCAAATATGTTTATGCTTAAATCATTGTCAATAGTGATCACTTCTGCACCATATGTCAAGGGAAAATTACACTCCTAAAGTGGAAGCAGAGACTTTCTGTCATCTTCACTATCTGCTCAACTTCAAATTAAAATGTTGTCACAAGGGTCTTTTACCTTTCTATAGCGCTTGCCTGTCTGGTGAGAGAAGCTATGGATCTAAGGTGACTGAATGAATAAACTTGGAACAAGTCTTATTTCCCACTGCTCTCAAATCCCTCAGGCAGATGCAGCAGTTTGGAAAGGACTTTCATTTGTTTCAAGATAACAGGGATCATCTAGAAAGCAAAATCTAAAAAAGAGTAATTCAGCTGCATCTTTCCCAACCTTCATTTCTAAAATTGATCTGAATACTTTCAGGAAACAAAAGAGACTCACGTACAAACCTCTCAGAACACATCCTTCCTCTCATGCATGTTTAGTGTCTAGATGACTTATAGAGAGAAAATAGAGAAGGAAAAATATCATTCCTATAAAGATATTTGTTCCTTTCTCAATCACTTAAGTTCTACTTCTTAGGGTACTTGGAATAATTGATGTAAACCAAGTACACCCATTCATCATAAACCATAAAAGGAAAGGCCCTACTAAAAGAAAGTGTCAGGAACTTTCAAGGACTGAAGAAAAGTTAAAATAAAAAGAATCTACCCTCTTTCCCTCTAATCTTCTACTTGTCACATTCACCCAAACTCTGAAGATAAAATCTATGCCTCACATCCCACTCCTTTGCAATAAACTAACACATAATATAACTCCATCCTAACATTCATTGAGAAGATAGTCAATTGAGTCAAGAGTTGTCTTTCCTAAGCTAACACTGTATCAAATACTATCATAAAAGAGAGATATTAACAGAAAAAAGCAAAAAAAGCACATGTGGTGAGAATCTTCACACCAAATTAGAAGAGAAGGGATTCAACTGAATCATTCCACCCTTTGCCTCACCTCTCCTCACTTGCAGACCTCTCCTATAAATCAAAATGAAAAATCCTACAATTATGTATTTAGATTAACATAAGAGGTAATTTCCCCAAAATGATTTTTTTTTATAGTTTCTGATTTCTTTGTTTTTTTGGATGTCTCAATCTGAAATAATAATAATGCCAGATGCTACTCCAATTACAATAAATTTGAGCTCCTTTTCATAGTATGGTACTCAGAAAAGACAATATATTCACATGGAAACAATGATGATCAGCAGACTGATATAACACTCAAATGGTAGGCAAACTGGGTGATTATATTGCATTAACAGCAAATTGTGATTACAACATAATTTAGGATTTACACCAATTGCAATCCCTTATCTTATGAAATGAGAAATTTCAGATCTAACACTTACAATTATGTAATCTGGAGGTGCAGTCTGCAGAACTTAGCAAACCCTACAACAGACCTGAAATGGGATGAGAAGTGCTTTGTTGGCACTGGGATCTGATCCCTCTTGCTGGGTGTGGAGACCTGCTGGGACATCAAACTGATATGGCGCTCGCTGGTGTGAAGACAGCCCTCAAAGCAGCACCCAAAAGTAAGCTGCTAATGATGTAGATCAACCCCTAAACAGTGGTGAACTTCCCCCTTAAGCTGCAATCACCCTGAAGACTCCAATCGCCCACCTTAAGGTGCCTTATGATGGCTGCGGCTGCAACTAAATAGGTGCAGCTTGCCGTCACAGTGGCAACAGTGATAAAGGGTGCAACATGTCTTGGAAATCAGCAATCAAACCCCTTGAAATCTGGTAGAAAACTCCTCTAATGGTGGCACTCGGGTATAGAATGAAAAATGCCAACAGCCGCACCAAATAATGGTGAACTTCGCTTTGAATGTGTTAGAATGCTGTGGTTGGATAATGGCCTGATGTAGCTCCCAATTTTGGCGATAGGAAAATCAGAAATCTCAATGATGGCACCTTCACATGTCCAACAACAAATTGTCAAATACCTTAATGGGTGTATTTCAGCAGCAAATCAACAATGATGATGATCGGAAAACCCCTGAATATTTGCTTGCAAATCTGATTGCTTTAACCCCAAAAATCTGCACAAAATGTTGAATTAGTACACCATGCAAACCCTAGACGGATTTTCCAATGCCGGAAACTTGAGGGTTTTCATTCCCACCTCCGTAAAAGAGACCCAAGTGGGTTGTCATCCTCCTAGGTCACAAATTGCAGCCAAGGGTTTTCGTGCTTGGATGCCCTAGATTGAACAAATTGTTCAAATCTGAAAATTGGACGCATAAATGATGAATGAATGAGCAAATGAGGATAGACGCCTCTTTGATATACCTTTTCGAAATGGGTCCTTGGGTTCGAAATTTCCATCCAAGTATTTAAAAATACTTTTTAATTTTTTTTTAAAATTTCAAGTATTTAAAAAAATACTTTTATTTTAGTACTAGTGTTTAAAAATACCTTTTATTTTAATTATAATAATATTATTAAGCTGCCCTTAAAATTAGAAATTATCGGGCCCAACTTAGATAATATTATTAATTATTTTAATCTGGAAAAGGGGATATGACAGAGGTCTTAAGTAACTCTTCACTGATATATGGGCATCCAAATATTAATATTAAAATACACACTTATATTTCAAGGTCTAATTACAAACAATAACTACAAAACTCATTTGTCAATAATCTTAACATCTTCATCAGAAATCAATGGAGGGCAGTAAGGGAGTATAGGCTCTTTGGCCTCAGTAGATAGCTCCAGGTCCAACCTTTATCATTTCGATATTCCGTTGCCTCAAGGTATGAACAAATTTATACTGTTTTATGAAGGCCCAATCTATGGATTGGAAACTTGATATTTTGTTTTGTAAAAGGTTTTGCTTTAGTTTGACTGGAAATATGATAACTATGGAGGAGTTTTTTTCATTTGAAGAAAATGATCAATGATGCCTAACCCCATACACTTTTTTGGTTTCATTTGGATTGATGTATTATGTATTACAGTTCTGTGTTCTCATATGTTCTTTTTTTAATTATAACAAGATTCTTAATGATTTTTCATTATAAGAAAGATTTATGTTGTAATGGTATAGTTATGCCGGATAAAGAGTTTGGAATGGTTATTGATCTTCAAGGTGATTAGAGGAAGAATGTCTAATTTCTTAATGGGTGTACAAAATTTTGATTCATTATCTGAGTTATGAAATTTATTGTAACTTTCTTTTCACTAGCTGGTAAGCTTTCCTTATGGCCTTTGAAGCCTAGGAATTTGCCTTGAAAGTGTCTGTTGCTAGGTATTAGTTGGGAAATTGTTGGACTTTTTGCTGTAATTTTGTGTGATGAGAATTTTCAACTTTCCATTTCAAGTTTCAACACAATAAATGCTTCAAAGGTTTTTAGCTTGAAGTGGGATCACCTTTCCCTGTAATTTTGATGTTTTTTTTCTTGGTTTCCCTTAAGTTGGGAGTATTCTTGCCTTTTATATCTATTCCCATTAGGTTGTTTTCACTTAAATTGGCACATTTGAATTAGGTATCTTTTTACTATTTAAATAGGATCAGAATTTTCAAGTAAACTTTGAGATTTGAATGTTTATTTACATACATATCTGTATCTTTCATCACTTTTTACACTACCAAACAGAGTCTCCCAATTCAGTCCATTCATGTGTCCTCACATGATGTCCAGTCCATTCTTCTGTTAAATTCTGTCTCGGATTTGCACCACGTGTTTTGCATCTTTATTTTTTTGTGGGTTATATGTTTCGGGGTCTTGACCCAATTGTAAGAATGGAACCCTGGTGGAATCTGCATAAGCCAAGCACCTATGCTAATGAACCATGGCTCCTTCGATATGCCTGCAGTTTTATCAAACTTAGAGCGGCCATTGCCTGAGACTTGCACTCAATCTCTTCTAGGGATTTAAGGAGTTCAACTGCCTTAACACAGGGAAAATGTGAAGCGCCTAAGAAGCCACGTCCAAGGGGTCTATAGTACACCAAATTTAAACCTCGTTTTGGAGTGACTGGCATCAATGCGACAGCTTTAAGGCAGGGAACATGCCAGGAAGGATTTGCAACTTTGTCGTTAGCATTGAATTGCCCCTGTTTCCAACTAGACCATGGGCTATTGGAATGGAAACTGGGCATCACCATTCCATGTTTTCTCCAGCAGCAAGAGGCTAGAGTGGCATTCTTCAGCCCCTCGAGTCACTTGATGTCAGAGAATAGGAGATTCTCCCCCTTCGGCAGGCCAGATGGCCATATTGCAGAGCTCAGCTGCTGTATGTGTTCATCTCATGGCGTGCCAGAGTGGCTTCATTGTGATTAATAGGTGTATTCTTGCCAAAAGTGATAACCCAATGAATAAATACTTTTAACCAGAGAGACACTTTTGTTGTTGAACAAAACGCAGTCACAGGGATATGACACTGTGTTTTCTTGTAAATTAACTTATTAAGGGATGTCATATTAGAGAACAAAAACAAGCTAGAGAAGGCCTGCAGAGCAGAACTTGGAATCTGCTTTGGTTTCGACAACTTCTGGTGGTAGTTATGCAGTGATTCTGTTTGTGAAAAAGTACTGATAAGGCTTATCCTGTCTCTCCCAGGTTTTGTACTGTTAGGTTTCGTTATTTTAAATGAAGAGTTCTTTGTAGTTGGTTGTTCCGGTGTTGTGACTAGGGGAAATTTAACCTATATATTCTTTGGTGAGAATAGAATAGTTGGAAAATGTTTATATTTGATGTAATAAGAAATATGAGAGTTTTGCTAGAGTTTGAGAAACTTATAGAATTTACTATTGGCTAATATGTAGGGAAAATCTTTTCAATTGCAAATTTAACTTTTGAAAAATTTGGAAAAGAATAGCCAGTTCACAGTATATAGATTTTCTTCCTGTATAATTTTTGATGCAGGTGATGAGTATACCTTGCTTTGGTAATTCAATGTGGGCATTGCTGTTTCAAATCATAATGTGCATTTGGGTCTAACTATTTTCTGTCAAACTGGCAGAGGTATTGGTTATTATGAACCAGACATCAAAGAACAAACAACCCTTGGCCTGACAGCTGGTTGTAACAAGTAATATTGGTATTTTGTTGTCTAGGCATTTGGACACCATTTAGATTCTGAATTTGACCTGCTATAGCTGGTGAATTTGACCTGTTACACCATGTCAAATCACAAGGGTGCTTCTGATACGGAAATTAGTGAAGCTGAAACAATGGAGAGAGCAGAGGAGGAAAAAGTTGCAATGGCTGTTGATGGTGGGGATTCCTCGGAAGATGAGGCCGAAGTCATACCGAAGGTTGTTGAGAATTTTTATTTCACAGATGAGAATCAAGAACCAATTTCCTTCACAGTCTTACCTAATGAAATGGATGGGGATGAGAAAAGAAATGGCTTAAAGAAGGAAGTTTTCTTAGAGGGTACTGCTGATGGTGGACTACAAAAGGTGTATAAACAGGCTGTTGCATGGAAGCTGGACCTTGAGGAGCAAAAGCCTGTTCTATGTGCTATGACTAAAGAAAGAGCCTGGTAAGGGGAACTGGGCAAATTGTACAACATAGGATGCTTTTTTCTATTTTTATTTGAGCTTGCTCTATCTATCCTTATCAGTGGAGTCTTAAGATTGGATATGTAACCTTCAATTGGTTTTCATACATCCTTTTTCAATATTTCAGGATCCAGCTACAGAAGCCTAGAAAAAGTTACGAGGAGTTAATCCGGAGCTTTCTTATTTCAGCTCACTTTCTTCATTTTGCAAGGAGGAATCCTGAGGCCTCAGAGAAGGCATATTGGGAGCATTTACGGAAATCCTTTAGGTACATTTAGAGATTAGTAATTTGTGTTTACTGTGAATGATGAGTCAGCAGTAGCAATATTTTGTTGGTCGAAATCCTGAAATTTGTAAAATTTCTTGTGCAGCACATCTGATGATAAACCAGCAGAATCTGATTTGCTAGAACATTCTTCTATGATTGAAAGCATGTACCAGAGAGACGAGAAATTGAAAAAAGCAGATGTCAGTAGGAATATTTACGGTTATTTTCTGTTCTAGTGTTAAATTTATTATTAATCTACATCATGTTCTTCATTTAGGTTTTGATTGAATTTTGCAGATCCTCAATTCACCAAGAATTCAATTCTGGTGGTATGGATAAATGAAGTGTAATTTTACATAGTCAAGCATAGGTTATTTGAATGCCCTGAATTCCTCCCCTTTGCAGCATGATTCTTTTGTTTCTAATTTCTTCTTAGTTCAATGGCTTGCGCTATACACCAGTTTGCTGGAATTATTATACAACTGATGGTTATTATATTCGTCTGCGTTGTCAAAGATTCTCACGTTGCTTTTCGTTTCCTAAGATCGTGTCTTTGTCAAATGTGAGGAGTAAATGGTGGTTAGGTGTTGAAAGCTTTCTTGTTAGAGTGGAAATTTCTGTTGATGAAATTTTTACTCATCATTGCCTATCCATTCAGTGTTTTGATTTCTAGGGCATGCATTGCGCACAGGGATAAGAAAAGTTATCCTGGATTTTTATGAGTGCATGACCCAAATACTCGTGTGGGCATCCAGTTGGAAAAAAATTTTGGTCATTAATATTGCTGCGAAACCCTTATTTTCCTGTTCTAAGTTTTTGAAGGTGAAGACAACTAGGAAACAACTTATGTCAATGTTATGTATGGAAGTCGTGGAATTGCAATTGTATAGTGCAATCACGAAATTGCAAATTTTAATATGGCTGTCTTGTTTTTTCTTTGGCAGGTTCTGAAAAATTTTGTGGAAATGAAATATAAGAAGAGGAAGGCATCTGATGAGGTTGGATTTTGTCATGATGTTTGTTGGACTTCCTATCTTTTGACAGTTGTTTTTACAGATTCAAAAATTTTCCTCACGTTTTATCATGTTAGGTTTAGTAGCACTTGATGCTAGTTGGTCAGAGTAGTCGTTGATATTTAGATTGCTTATTTTTGTGACAGGATGGGGATATTAATTCCAAAGCTAAAAGAGCAAAATTTTTAGTCAGTGACGGAGAATCTGACAGGGACTTAGGAGAGGATGGTTTGGATGAGTCTGATGAGGAGGAAGACGATTTGTTTGATTCAGTATGTGCCATTTGTGACAATGGTGGGGACCTCTTATGGTGAGCTCTTTTGCAAAATTTCCTTTTACTGCTTATCATATGGGGTACGTAGATGTTGTGCTCTTAGTCAGTTGAGGATTCAAATGTGGCTTTGCAAAAACCACTTGGTTATTCAAATGTTCTTTGTTATGTTGTGCAAACTATGAAAATATTTTGGAAATTTGTAGAGTACCTGAAAGTTGTTCAAAAAAGCAATGCTAACATTGCAGGTTCTGAATAAGTCTCACAGATATTATAACAATTCACAAGCAGATGCACATCTATCTCAAGGCATGATTACATTTCATAAATGAAATAGAGAATTGTTTTTTTTTTTGTGATTTGTGAACACCATTGTGGTTCTTCAAAGGTTTCCTCAAAATAAATTTTGTAAATGGTTTCGTGACTGGCAGTTTCATGATATTGATGTTTCTCTAATCACCATTAATGATGTTCTGTTTTTGTATGATCTAGTTGTGAGGGTCCTTGCATGAGGTCTTTTCATCCAAATAAAGAAGCGGGCGAAGATTCAAGCTGTAAATCATTAGGTTATTCCAAAGCCCAAATCAGGGTAACTATCTTTGATATGCTATCTTTTCCGTTGTATAGGATATGATTTTTTGTACATTTCAGACACTTGATATTGGTTTTTCCACATTCCTTCAACTTTGTGCTGCAGGAAATACAAAATTTTTACTGTCTCAACTGTAAGTATAAGCAGCATCAATGTTTTATTTGTGGAAAGTTGGGCTCATCTGACAAATCTTTAAGACCAGAGGTAAGCTACATCATAATTGGTTGTCTGCTGATACCTTGATCCTTTCTTCCATCAATCTGTTTTTGGAGCGAGGAAATCCTTGGTCCAGACTCCATATGACCCCTAACCAAGCTAATGCTCTTGCTGTTTATTATTTTCAGGTTTTCTGTTGTGTTTCTGCAACTTGTGGTCTCTTTTACCATCCACATTGTGTATCAAGAATGATTGCACCAGAAGCTGAGGCAGAAGAGCTTGAGAAGAAAATTGCTGATGGACTGCAATTTACATGTCCTGTGCATAGGTGTATTGTTTGCAAGCAGACAGAAAAGAAGGAAGACGAAGATATGCAATTTGCAATTTGCAGACGTTGTCCCAAAGCATATCATAGGATGTGTCTACCGAAGTAGGTTATCCCTGTTTTGGCTTTTTTAGTGTCTTTCTTTTTAAAGTACTTAGATGAAGTCATTAAATTGTAAAATATATGATAAGATTGTATGCTTGCTTCATGCCAGATCCATCACTTTTGAAGAGACAGATGATGAACCACAACGTGCTTGGGACGATCTCATCCCAAACAGAATTCTCATATATTGCAGGCAAGCAGTTCATGTTTAGATTGTAGACATTAATGGTACAAGAGTTGTTCCCCTTCAGAATGATTTACTTGTTATAACATTACATTTATAACATTTGCTTCTTGCAACAGGAAACATAAAATTGATTCAGAATTAGGAACACCAAGAAGGAATCACATCACATATCCAGAGGTGCCTTCTGCTGATAAAATTGTTAAAAGAAATCATGTTATTTCTCCCAAATCTGGTGGGGGAAAGATTGTTGGAAAAAAGAAAATGAAGTCCCCAGCTTCTACTAACGAAAAATTCTCCATGGAATCTATCAAAGAAAAAGTATCTCCAAAACCATCTGTGAAGAAAGAAAAGAGTACATCAAGTGGCACTCTTCCGAAGGTTCATAGTGTGCCTGAATTGCGGAAGAAGGCAATGAAGGAGACGGAGATACATTCTTCAGTGAAGGAGGATAAACGTTCTATCTTGGAGATGAAGAAGAGTCTGGGTCTAAAAGAGAGTAAATCAAAAGATTTTGATTTGCATAAGAGTAAAACAGCCCAGGGATTAAATTCTTCTAAACAAGATCAGAAGAAACCTACTGTTGTTCTACCCACTTTTGTAGAAAATGACATTAAAATTACGTGAGTGTTTGTAGGCTTAGTCTTTGTAATCATGTATATGTTAGGGCTTTTTATCAAATAATTGTTTTAACTGGCGTGCTCAGCCAGATTATATTTTGTCTGACAGTATTATGGATATCATTGAGAGATCAACATCTGGGATAAGTCTGGATGATGTATATGCAAAGCATCAAGTGCCTTCAACACATAGGAGTTACACAAGGAGTCTGGATAAGTCTATAACTCAAGGAAAGGTAGAGGGATCTGTTGAGGTATGTTTGCTTGTTCTTCGATAGTGTAAGACTAGTCATGCAGGCTTCTATTTCCATGATCATTAATCTGCATTTGAGACATACATGCCTTTTATAATTTATACCAAATTAAGCTTTTGGCTTTATGCAGGCTGTTCGCACAGCTTTGAAAAAACTTGAAGAAGGTGGCAATATTGATGATGCTAAAGCTGTTTGTGGACCAGATATACTTAACCAAATGATTAAATGGAAGGTAAGATTTGGCGTAGTAACTTAGAATATTCTTTTCCAAAATTATTTATCATTACAACATTTTGGCATTTTCCTGCATTGCAATTAAATGGTGCAATTTCACTTGCACTTTTTTAATTTATTGTTTTCGACTTATTTGCTAATAGCTTCTGATAGAGGACCATTTGTGCAGTACCAGGCCAAACAAGCGATTTCTTTGTATTTGTTTTTCTATCTTAAGAAAACTTTCTTCTGTTCCAGTAAAGTGAAGATATGGCCAGGATATTTTTTTCCAAAAGGCTACTTTACTTTTATTACAATGGTCTGCTTTGAGTTATGGATAACATGTGGAGATGATGTTCATTATTTGAAAATTGTGCAGAACAAATTGAAAGTTTATCTGGCACCGTTTCTACATGGAATGCGCTATACGTCATATGGTCGGCATTTTACCAAAGTGGATAAACTGCAAGAGGTATTTTAGTTTGTTATCTGTACTCACCTGTTTGACATTGTTCTGCATTTCCATGTGAAGTTGTCAACACTATTGGCACTTATCGGGTCAAGGGAACACAACCTTTTCAGTTTTTGAGCCAATCCTTTAGTAGTATACTCTTGGGTTTTTGTTAGCTTTTCCGGATTTGCTTTGAAGCAATTGAAATGCAGCCTCTTTTTGGCACCTTAGATCTTTATCTAATCTTTTGATAACAGAATAACATGAAGTAAAACAGCATTGCTTTTACAGTAGTAAAATAATTCAAATGTAGTAGAGAGTTGAGATAACATGTCTTACTCAGGAATGCTAAATTATTCAGTGGTATCATTGTTGCCTGAACGGTATTGGTTTTTTTACCAACATCATACTGCTGAGGGCTTATTACTTTGGCAGAACCTAATTAATGAATTATTTCTTGAAAGGGGATACAGATATGCAAAAGTATAAACTATCAAAATATAAACCATCAAAAGTAGTTCATTACAAGCTTTCATCAGATCAAATCTTATTTGAATTGAGTGGGCTAATGCTGACCTTTTCGTATTCTGTACTGTTGAGTGACACAGATCTGATAAACAGCATATGTCTGTCTTTTTATTGGCACTGCTCTAATAGCAATTGCAACATTAGTTGAAGGCCTACTGGTTTTGGATGCATTTTATTTATTTTTGGTTGGTAAATTCTGACTGAGGGATAACTCTTCTGTCAAATTGACCCAGGGGCTTGCACCTAGCCTCATCCTTAGGGGTATGACACACCCAGAATTGGATGTGGTAACATATCCAATTTAAACACTCGGCTTTTGTGCATTTTAGCATGGGGATTTGAATGTGGGTCTCCTCTATAGTATGGATGCACTAATGATTTACCACTTGAGCACAAACCATTCAACTTTTGTTATAGCTGCATCACTCCAGCTTGTGAGTTTAATTTGTTGCATTGTACAATAACCATGATGTAGTTTACAATCTTTTCTAGTTGTTAAATTTGGTCTTATATATTTTATACCCAAGTTTTGTTTTTGTTTTTGATTAAATAGTGAGGGATCTATTGGGGCCCTCACTCAAAACAAAGTTTAAATGATTACAAGAGTCACAACCTATGGGTTGGAAAACGAGACACCAGCCAACCAAACAACAAAACATGATAAAAAGAGAGCACCATTAAAGAAACTTGTCAACTAAGTCCAAGGGGTTGAGCTTAATTGGTTAAAGCATCGAGTTCTCATTGTGAAGACCCAAGTTCAAATCCCAATGGGACATCTAATAAGTGGATTTCTAAGTTGTGACTCTTGGACTTCCATTGTTGGCTTCTAGTGTTGAGGTGGTTTCTAAATAAGTGGATATCTAAGTTGTGACTCTTGGTATTCCATAAGTGGTTTCTAGTGTGGTTGCTCGAAAGGAGCTTGTACTGGTCTCATATTAATGCTCATAATATTTGTAAATGATTAGTAATATATATAAAAAAATCTTGTCAACTAACTGAAGATCATCATTGACAAGGCCTACAACCTCCAGTGTTGAACCCAAAAGGAGCATCCCATCTGCTATCTCCTGCACCACCACTCCTGCACCACCATCTCTTTCTGGCCAGCCAAGTTGAAGTTCCAAAGCTCTCTGTAATGGGCTGCCCCATTTGTAAATTTTTTTTAATTTTCTTAATTGTGTTATTTTTATTAGATTGTGGTCTTTCAGAACTAGAGGGAAGATGCAAAAGGGTTTTTTTGGTTTTGCATGTATTGTTTTTGCACAAATACAATGAAATATAAGACATGCATTGAATACCCAGAAAAGCGAGAATAGATATGAGTGAAATACCACTTACCCAGATCATAGAATTACTAAATATGAATTATAATCACATACCCATATCATATTTGGCAACTTCGCAGGACTGCTGTAGCTGAACCAGCATCATAGACATCATAAATTTGCTTACAACAACCCAGCATCACGTTTCTCCATCTGAATGATAGAAGCCAAGTAATAAACCAGTCAAGGCGCCATGAAAGAGAGCTAGAGATAGTCTTTGAAGGGGGCGATTGAGTGTAGAATAGGATCAGACCCCTCCTGGGGGTGTACGCCCAGCTGAAGATTTTTTTCAACAGCAAACAACACCAAAAATGTTTACAAACTATCATGCAGTCCATGGGTTTCATCTGCTGTAACTAACAATGCCTCCATGTTCAAATACAATCCAAAAACATGCAAATATCACCCAGTTTTTACTGTCACAAGGTTGTACGGCCCTAGCTGGGTATGTACGGCCAGCATATAAGTGAAGGTACAGTCCCAAACAACTCCCTAAAGCTCTGAAATCTGTATTCAAACCCTTACTACCAGCTGCTCCAAAATCTGACATATTACCATTGCGAATCTTCATCAAAAGGCATCATTCCAAGCTCATTGCGAAGCCTCCGTATGAAGCTCCCAGCGATCCTTCCTGATGCTATCTCTCAAGCACGAAGAAGGTAGTCTCATAGAGGGCTATGTCCCTGCAAAACTCAAGTTCAAATCCTAAGCCAAGCTTTAGTTTGCTCCATCCAATATGTTTTCGAAAAAGAGAGAGAGAAGCAAATGAAGTCAAAATTGACTTTTTATCCTCTTGGCTTCCAACGCCCAAAAAGGAGGGAAAAAAATAATTATTTTAATTTGAAAAAGCCCCTTATTCCCCCATGGAGTGCTCCCCCTTCCTAGCACCACAACTTTAAGTTATAACTTAAAGTTCAAAAAAAAGTTACTTTATTAATTTGAAGTAACCATAGCCAGTAAACTATGATAAGTTAAATATTAAATTTATAATCCCTGGTTACTCTTTGAAATCCAACTGCAAGTGCTAGGTGCTCCAACTTACAGGCTATAAATAGTAAGATGGCCACGCCACCCGTTACCTCCTATCCAACTTACTATAAATAGTAAGTCCTGGAATAACGACCAAGATAGGATCCCTAACCAATCTACTAGCCTATGGGAATCCTGGAGTAGGCTAATCATACCAGCTCTCTAAATGAGCTAAGGAGGGGACATTACACTCTCTATAGACAATAAGCATTTTTTACTAATGTCCACCCTATTTGCCACTATAGAAGGACCCACCTCCTTATTTCCATCCTCTGGCTCCTCCATATCCAACCAAAAATCAGCAAAATGCTTTGAGAGAAGAAGCCACAACAACCACACCCTAGTTGCAGTTGATGACACAACAAAAGCAAGTTTTTGCACAAAATCCTCCCTAATGGAGGTTCTCAACCTTGAAGGCCTAGACTTGCCCACACCATCATCACCCAACACAACTTTAACGAAACCAAGTAGGGTATCCTTGTAATGGAAAATAGCTTCAAAATGGTGATCGGATACCCTACCACACAAGTAAGGACAGTGAGACCATGAAGAACTGCCATGTTTTGCCATTGAAATAGTAACCCACAATAGGAAAATGCTAAGCTACATAGTCACCTACCAACATTGTCTCTGACACCCATTGTTGAGAGACAAGAAAACAATGAAGAAAAGTTGATGACTCTTTAGAAAATAGAAATCTCTTTCGTATGCTCTAGCTATTAAGACAAGCAACAAAATCATTAAAACACCACCTACCATCAAGTGACTCCCATGCACACCAATCACCTGAGACTCTATCGTAGTGAAACGAGAGCAAATGGTTTAATTCAAGATACCACCACATGACCAAAGCAAGAAGAAAATTGGGACTATGATGGCTTAAAAACCAACCATTCCCTAAGTCCCAACCAGACTCAAAATGCATGATGTATAACACCATCAAATGCTCCTAAGCCACACCTAAATTCACTAAAGAATTTGCCACCAAATTCACATCCTGAAAGCAATGTGAGAAAACCACAACAAAGAGCTTGCACTTTGTCTTGAAAACCCTAAAGTTTTCAAGTAGGATGAAAGCCTTTATGCAGACTATTGATGATGTGAAGAGAGTCACCTTCAACCACAATGTTCATAAAAGTGAGGGAAGAAGTTGGAGAAATCCCAACAACCATAACGTTCTATTTTGCTTCATTATTCATTTGATAGCCAAGAAAAAGAGAACATTGTGAACAAAGCTATGTGCTCATCTCTTAGCACCGCACCCACACCAACACCAACAAAACTTGGATTGCCATTAGACACTCCATCAAAGTTGATCTTCAGGAAATACTTAGGGGGTCTCAATCATATTGAGTTTTTTCTAACGAATTGTTTGATTCTTACCTCATTGATGGGGGGAGGGATTTCAAAGTCAATTTTTAAGAAAATTCTAATCATGATTGGTTAGAGAACCTGACCTAGCTCTAAGGATGGGATGAAAATAGGCTTGAATAGAAGCCATATCCTTTCTACAACATCTCTCCCAAGAAACAACAATTTCATTAAAAATATGATTGTTCCTATCCAACCAAATGCTTGACAAGGTACTATTGAGTTTTTTCTATGTTACCCCAAGTTTCCGGGACGTGGATGACAGGGGAAGGGCGGATGAGTTTCGGGGATGGCTTTTTTTTTCCAGATTTTGGGGATGGCAGGGGTTGACCTTATAAAAAATAGGAAAAATTTAAATTATATAGGGAAATTTCAAATATTCATATTATAACATTGATAAAGCATTCATCATAGACATTATAAATTATAATTTAAATTTATAGATCCTTAATACATAACATTTTTGTTGAATTGAGAGTTCACATGACAGTTGAACAAATTAACAAATGTCAAAACAAAACTTAATTGCTTTCATAATTCATTGTCAATATGCATGTGATATTAAAAAAAGTATACAAGTTACAAGTTACAACAAAATGCCCAAAGGCTGCAAGTTTCACTTTCAACTACAATATGAAAATACAAAAACAAAGAAAGTACACATCTGCCCCTAATCTACATCTCCCAACACTGCATCAAAATTGGAGTCCTCCTCTGAGTCACTGTCACTATGAGGGTCTGCCTCATGGCCCTCATCCAATGGAATCCCAACCAATCCCTCCTATGCCTCCTCATCAATCTGGCATTGTCTTCGGGATCAACATCCCATCGTAAAACTAGAGTCTATTAATAGTTTGGAGTTTGACGATCCTGAAGTCGGAGAGCACTATGCACGGCCACTAGCTTCTCCGCTTGTCTAGAGGTAAGCCTATTCCTCTTGAGGGAGTGGATAAAGTTGTATGTGGACCAATTCCTCTCTGCAGCAGAGGAACTGACAACTTGTGAAAGGAGGCAAATGGCAAGTGTACTCAACTCTGGTGTATCCTTCCCGTGCCATGTCCACCATCCAATAGGGTCAGTTTGAGCTATTGTAGCTCTATCTATCTTCGCCTCTGGTTTATTGAACGTTGGACCACGTAGATTTGTGAAGGCAAGCCATTGTGAGCGAATCATACTGGACTCCTCAATTGAAAACATCTTTTCAAAGGTCCTCATTAACCCCACTTTCACCTCTTTGTTATCACAAGGAGGCAACCTTCCAACCTTTGGTGCATAGCATTTGGGATTAAGAGCAAAGGCTGCCATATGAACCAGGGTGTTCATGGTGTTCCACCTCCGCATCACAATGGGCTTAATATGTTGCTCATATAATCCCAAACTAGGATCCTTAGCCAAAATTGTTTGCTTCATCTTTCCAAGCATGTTGTCAAATGTCTCATATATCTCTCCAAGACTAGGAGAGTCCGTATTAGCATATCTAATGACATCTACAACCAGGTGAGATGAAGAAGCAAACAGATCTTCAAAATGCAAACAAAAATTTCAAAAAAATAATTGACAAGTTAGAAACATTGAAAGTTGAAACATTGAACAATAAAATAAAAATATTAAAATCAGAAATTTGATAATAAAATCAGCAATTTAATATTTAATAAAATTAAAATCAACAATTTAATAATAAAATTAGCAATGTCTTACCTCATAGTGGACCACCAATCGTCATCAAGGGTCCTTTGCTCGATGGCTTTTCCTTCAGTAGAGCTTGAATTAGGCCATCTACTCCACTCTGCTGTAGAGTCTCATGCACCTCAAGCATCCTCTCCAACAAGATGAAGTAACTGGCATATCTCGTCTCCACAGGTTTGAGGAATTCCTTCTTTGATAAAGTCCTGAAGAGAGCAAGTGAGGTGTGGTGGTTGCAAATGAACATTTGAATACTTCTAACTTCTGCCACCACTTGGTTCACCCAATCTATTTTCTCTATGTCTTTCAATGCATTGTTCAATGTATGAACACAAAATGGGGTCCAAAAGATGTGCTTGTAAGAACTCTCCACCATCATACCAGCCAATTTGCACACACGTGCTGAATTAGTGACCACCTGTACAACATTTGAGGCCCCACCCTCCTCAATGGCCTCTTTCAAAATGTTAAACTGGAAGTCTGCATCCTTACGTTTCCCTGAACAATCAACGACTCTAAGAAAATAAGAGCCAATTGTGCATGTGACTATGAGATTGATGAGTGGCTGACATCTAATATCGGTCCACCCATCCATCACAATAGAACAGCTTGTCTTGATCCAAGTTTGGCTCATATCCTCCATTAGTAAACTAACCTTAGAATATTCTCTGTCTAGGAGGGTAGTGCATAGTTTATGATCTCCAGGGGGGACAAATGAGGGACCAAGGGAGGCTACATCTCTAATCATTTGTTTGAAGTAAGAGGAACGGGCCACGTGAAATGGGATGGCATGGGCATAAATTTTTTTGGCAATGGAAGACTCTGTGACATCTTGTACCTGCACATTGAACATACTTGCAACTGTCCCTGCCTTCTCACTACCACTAATCTTCCTCTTTCCTCTTGTGGCAATATCACTATTATCGCTACCAACCATGGATGGCATAGGCATAGACGATCGTGCAAAAGAATGTGTTGGCATCGGCACAACTTTCGACCCGGTTTCCTCCTCCATATGCAATCTATGAGCCTCTACCTTCTCATCCTCCTTTATGTCTTTACAAACCTTAACTCCACGACTTGTAACACTCAAGAAATGAGACCATACCCTTGTGTAGCTCTCTCTAAAATCAGTTTTGCAAATGTGACACAACCACACCCTTCTCCCTCTTGAATTTTTCTTTTTGGTATCTAGGGCTGTCACAAGTTGGAGAAGAGGTTTCTTCTTGTTAAAAGGGCCCTTTGCATGAGATCTCAAGACAAGGGAAGGGCATTCAAATGGATTTGGTGTTTGTTCTCCTCCACCCCCAACGCTTCCACACCTTGATGAGGCTGAAACTCATATTTATTTCATTTTCTTCCACTTCATTGTCACTACTTTCATTCCTGCTGCTGCTAATGTTGTTTTGTGAGAATACAATGCAAGTTTAAACTGAAAAATGAAAAAAAAAACCAGACATTTCTTACTTTAAACTTTGAAGAAAATTTGGAAAAAAAATGGTAGAATGACTTACCTCTTTCACTATTTTGTTGCCTCCCTATAAATGATGCCTTAGATTAAAGTTTTCTTCCAGCTTCTCCTTCAAACCTTGCTATTTTTTCCCCTCCCTTTAGCTGTGGACAAACAAAAATGATCACAAAATACAAATGAGGATGTTTTTTCCTCATTTAGGGTGAGTTGGGGTGTGGGGCCCCACCAAACATTAATAAAATATAAATCTTAAAACTGTTGATGGTTTTTTTTTGTTTTTAAAACGCATTGCTTTTTGGACAGGACAACTGGCCGTCCCCTTTGATTTTGAGGGATGTCCCCTGTCAATTTTGCAAAATCGAGGATGGGTTGGGGACGTCCCCACATCCCCGGGACGTTTTGGGAACAAGGACGCCCCTAAAAAGGCTGGGGACGTCTCTCCGGGTTTCTCTGGTTTTTTTAGCTTAATTCAAAACTTCTACACAAATTCAGTGTGAACGTGCAGGTAGTTTGAGTTATTTCTATTTTGCAATTCACTTTTATTGATTAAAGTAAAAGTATTTTATTTAGTTAATTAAGTATAATAAAGTGCAATAAGCATTAATGATGTAGACTTATCTTCCATGTCATGTCCTGCGTGAGATAAGGTTGTTTTCTTTTAAGTGATAAGATTGCTAGTTGTGGAAGATTAGATTTTTAGCTAAATAGTATAAAGATAAGTGCAAGATAGAAAGATTGTAACTCAGATCATTGTAATATTTCCGGGAAACCGAAGGACTAGTTGTAGAGGTTGCCTTTTAAGCTTTTGAAGGAATGTGAAGCATATTGAAAGGTGTAAAATATGTCTTTGTTCAGCATTTCCGCTGTTCAAATTTCAATGGTTTGTGTGTTTAATTCAATGTTATTTCAGCATTAAGAAATTATACATTGTGATTGAAATTTAACATAGTATCAGAGTGAGGGTTGTGAGAAGCAAGCTGTACAAAATTGGCTAGGGCAAAGGAAAATTTGCAGGATTTTCATGAGGAAATTTGCAACAACCTAAAAGGTAAAAATTGTAGGCAGTTTTTATGTAAAATCGTGGCTTTAAATTACGAATGGTTTTTGTGCAAACTTGTGAACTTGGAAAGAGGAGAAATCATAGAGTTGCAAGATTTTTGGTATAAAGATTGTGACAGGTTTTTAGGATAAAATCGCTACCAATTCATAACTCATAGTTTTTATAGACCTTCGTGACTTGTTTTAAGGTTTTTTGAAGGAAAAATCTACATCCAAGAGATTACGCGACCAGGTAGGAAAAATCCACGGCCAAGAGGAAAAGAAAACTAGCGATTAGGGTATTTTTAATTCAGCCAAAATTTAAAGGTGATGGCTAGGGTAGCATCTAGGTTTTTACCAGCAACAAGAAGTGAAGAAATCTGCTAGGGTTTATTAACTGAGCTAGGGTTTTGAATTGGTGCCTAGGGTTTGATAGGACAACAAATGAGTTAGGGTTTGCAGAAGTAACCAAGGGGTTTTGAATTTTTTTTTTTTTATAATAAAAATTGAGTAGTTTGTATTATTTCTAGATTTGAAGAGTTTGTTTTTACTGAAAATATTTTTAATAGTGTCACCTTGTCTTCGTTTCAAGGATAGGTTGGATGGTGCATTAAATTTCTATCCTTGGAAAGTCAGGGTGACATTATTTCTGGAGGAAAATGATCTTTAGGATATTGTAAAGTATCAGGTGGCTCTGCCAATAGATTCGCAGGATTTGGTAGTTTACAAGAAGAAAGAAATTAAAGCCAAGCGGATGATCTTGGATGCAGTGAAGGATCATTTAATTCCGCACTTGTTAGAAAAGAAAACAACCAAGGAGATGATTGATGCTTTGGTTAGCCTTTTTTAGAGTGAACATAAATAGGAAAGTGATATTGAGAAACATACTTAGATCCATAGAGATGTCTAGTTTAGACATTGTTACCAATTACCTGATGAAGGTCACTCAACTTCATGACCAACTTGCAGTAGTCGGGGAAAAGGTGGAAGATGTAAAGCTAGTGAACTTAGCTTTAAATGGGTTCTCATCTTCATGGCAAGCTTTTGTTCAGGGCATTTGTGCCAGGGAAAAGCTTCCTTCCTTTGAGAGACCGTAGGATGATTCTATCTAGGAGGAAACTCGGATGGAGTCAAAAGCCAACAAGAAAGGTGGTGACGACAATTCGACTTTCTTTGGACAGACAAAGGGAAATAAAGGAAAAGGGAACAACAAGGGAAAGGGAAAGGACGAGGATTCATCCTCAGAGACAAAGGACTCGAGTAAAATCAAGTGCTTTAGTTGTCATAATTCGGTCATAATGCATCACGATTTCCAGACAGGAAGAACTAAGGGAACCAGCAACAAAAGGAATTTGTAGCCTCTGCAGAGACTCAAATGAATGAGTTTGCTGCCAAATTTGAGAAAGATTTCTCAATGGCTTCTTGTCTTTCTACCAACACAATGCCAAAGGATGCCTGGTATGTGGATAGTGGGGCTTCTCGACGTATGACATCAGCTCAACAGTGATTTACCAAATTAGAAGAACACAACTTTGGAGTTTAGGTTGAGCTTGGTAATGATCCAAGTATCCAATAGTAGTTGGTACAATTCCCTTTAGATTACAATTAGGTAACTCTTTGGAATTACAATGTTTTGCTTGTTTCTGGACTTGGGAGAGATTTGCTTTCAATTTTGGTGATGGAGTATAAGGGGTTTGCAGTTGAGTTCAAGGATCAACAAGTCTTTATTAGGTTGAAGGAATCTAGCCCAATTTCAACATAGGTTATAGGGGGGTTAGAGAAGGCAACCTGTATATGTTACAGGGTGAACTAGTTTCAACTCTAGTGCATAACAGTGACAATTTGTGTGAGTTATGGCACAAGAGGATGGGGCATCAACATTGTGCAATGTTGCCTATTTCGAGGGAGATTGTCACAGGACTTCCAGAGTTTAGCATTGAATAACAGGGAGTTTGTAGAGGATGCACACTTGGTAAGTTTGCCAAGGATGCATTTCCAAGCAGTGAGCATAAGTGTAAGAGGATTTTAGACTTAGTACATTTGAATGTGTGTGGACCGGTGTTGGTGTGATTAGTTGTAGAAAGCATGTACTATGTTTCCTTCATTGACGATTTCTCTCATAAGACTAGATCTATTTCTTGAAGACCAAGGATGAGGTCTTTAGTAGGTTTTGAGAGTTCAAAGCTCTTGTTGAGAACTAGACAAGGAAGAAGATCAAGGTCTTGAGATCGAACAATGGGGGAGAGTATACCTCCAAGGAGTTCAAAGGTTTTTGCAAGGAAGTAGGGATAAAGAGGGAGTTGACAGTTTCGTACAACTTGTTGGTCCTTCATTTTTCATTTCCCAGAACTTTCATTTTCTGTGCCCAAATCCATTTAATTCCCATCAAAGAATATCCTAAGTTTGGCTTCCTATGTTATACATTGTCATGCCTTGGAAAATTTGGAAAAATCATGAAAACAACTATGTAATGAAGATTGTCGGGCAGTTCCTGGTTGGGTGGAAATCCCCAACGAGATGGAACAAGCTAGAAAAGAGGAAGAAAGAGGACGTCAGCTAGTTCGTGGTCGGGTGGAAATCCCTAATGAACAAGAACAAAGGGAAATGAGAAGCCGAAAGTCAGATCTTGGACTTTAAACTTTGAAGTGTTGTAAAAACTATTTCGAGGGCTTTCTTCATGCCTGTAACTGGTAAACGAGTCCCTATACCCCCACGTCGTGCCATTAATGTACTAAGATGCAAATTTGAATAGTGTAGAATTTAATGCGAGGTAGATAGATTTTTAAACAAAGTCTACATGTCGTTTGATAGCCAAAGGAAGTTGTTGTGAGTTAATGCATAGGCAGATGGGTAGGTATTTGGTGCTCAAAACGCAGCAATAAATGGAGCGCTATATATGCGTTGAAAAAGAAGGTAAATAGGTTGGTCTTCGAATCATATGTAGATTTGCAAATGCTTCAAGAAGATTTAGGGCTTCAAATCGTGCCAGTCGGGGCTGCAAACAAGAGGAATGGTTTTAGCACAACGTAGGAAAGCTTCTGTAAAGCCAATCTTCATCTACTGATATGTCTCCATGGGAAAATGTAGTGGTTCAGGCGGATGTCTAAACCTAGTTATTTATCCTCCCTTGCCACATTTGCTGGCATGATTATAATGAGATTTTGATAATGTGTGCTAGCATTAAAATCAATGCAAGCTTTGTGTTGGGTCATTATTGTGTTACAAATGGATTATTGCATGTTTTTCCTGGATCACTAAGTATGTTTATCATATGGGATTTAATCTGAGAAGTGTATGCAAATGCGATTCTAGTTTATGTTGATGCTTGTTAGATTCATTTCCCTCTTTGTGGTTCTTCACTCTATTGCCTATTGGAGTAGGCACCGATCTGATTTCGGGACGGGTCAATCACTTCTTTTAAATCAAATCTTTGTCTTGTTGGTTGTAGGAGTAGGAGTAGGTTTAGTTTAGGTTTTCACGTGTTGTTCATGACTCAATTTTATAACCAAGGATGAATCTCAAGCAATCCAAAACTGTTTTAATCATATGAGAGTTATGTTCATGCACGCCTGCACCTTGTAGCTTGTGTACATAAAGTTAAATGGATTCATCATGCGGGATATTATGTTGCCATCTTCGAGTGCGTGTGCAAGGTGCAGTCAGTTGTCTTGGCCTAGTGATATCTATGGGGGTCAAGCATACTTTGGGTATGGCTGCGAGTGTTTATTTATGTTCTTTTTAATGCCTCTAGGGATATCCCTCCTAAGTCTAGTTGAGCTTGAAGTGAGGAGGAGTTTACCCACTCCTATCAGTTGGTCAAAATCATCCTCAACCTATTGATGAACCGCTTTCCAATCATCTTGATTACGCCCTTGGCCTAGGTGAGTTGGGTAATGTTTTAGGGTTTTGGATTGTGGTTATTTTGGGAACCAACACAACCCACAACAGAATGGGGTTGTGGAGTGGAAGAATCAATCAATGATAGGGGTTGTTAAGGCCATGATTCATGATTTGGACTTGTCAATGTTTCTTTGGGCAGAAGCATGTCTTGTAGTAGTTTACATCCAGAATAGGTGTCCTCATAGGATTTTGGAGGACAAGACACCAAAGGAGACATGCAGAATATATCCATATACTTGTAGAGAAGAGGACAAAATTGGAACCTTCCAGCAGGAAGGGTTTATTTGTAGGGTACAATGAGATTTCAAAGGCCTTCAGGGTCTACATTCCAGGGCTAAGGAAAGTTGTAGTCAGCAGGGATGTCAAGTTTGAGGAGGACTTTTCATCCAAGTAGAGAACACATGTAGAGGGTCCATTAAAATCTTGCTTCACCAAGTTATCAAAAGTTAGAATTTGATTAAGCAATTAACTAAACACAAACATTACACTTTAGAGGAGCTTCTTTGCACCAAATCTACTTTGAAGGCCAGTCATGAAGAGATAGGAAGTTCATATTCCTAAGCAAGGAATAACCAACATGAATCGAATACTTATTAGGACTCCTATTCCATTGGATACAATTAACTCTATGTAGGTAAGGAGTCTTTGCATTTTCAAAATGTTAGAGGGCACAACTTTTTGATCATTTGGAAAAAGTAGACCCTCAAAAGCTTTTCCAAACCCAGACCTAGTGACCATCTCGTTGTACCTCTATGCAATAATCACAAACTTTATTGGCTGTAAGTTGGATAAGCACAAACAAGCTTTAGACAGTCTAGGAGTGTTGAAGATAGGGGCATTCCCCAACAAAGAATCAAGCCAAAAATTTTCTGTTCTAACATCTCTCAAATCCCAAGTAAGTCTTGAGTTGACAAACCATAACGTTCTAAATTGACCATTTTCAACAAATCATCATCTGCAAAAAAGCTTAGAACATCTTTATGCCCCATAGACTTAAGCCTTAGAAGGGAGCTTCATTCAACATCGATGTCATCAAAGAAGCACCAAGCCAACTTCGTTTCTAATGCCAAATTTTGCATAGCCAAATTTTTCACCCTTGCTCCTCCCAACAGTTTTGAGTCTGTAGGCTTTTGCGTAACTCAAAAGTGTAAACTTTCTTTCCCCACTTGTACCTTGCCACGAGAAATTTCTACAAATGCTATTAATCTTCCTAAGAGTAGACATAGGAATGGGGAGGATGGACATCAAAAAGATTGGAATAGTTTGGAGAACTGCTTTGATTTTAATTAGCTTCCTAGCTAAGCTTAACCATTTCCCCATCCAAGAGACCAAACAAGTTGAAGCTTAGCAACTACTTCATCCCAAAGTTTCACTTGACAAAGGGTAGTGAAAATGGATACCCAGATACTTACAACAAAGTGAGACCGGTCTAAAACCCAAGAAATCAACAATCCTGCCATGTAGACAAGGCCCAACATTAAAGAAGAAAACCCTAGATTTATCTTTCTTAATTATTTGACCATAAGCCAAACCATAATTGTCTAAAATCTTGCACCAAAATTGTGCCTTTCCCATCGAAGCCTTCTCAAAAAGGATTATGTCATTCACAATTGTCTATGAGTAATTGGAGCAAGCAATGGAGAAATTGTCTGTTGAAAACCTTTAATGAGTTAGCCCAACAATTATGTTATAATGGTAAAAAGATATAAGGAAAGGGTTACTTTGCCTAACCCCTCTAGAATGTTGAAAAAAGTTGAAGGGACTTTCATTAATAAGAATAGAAAACCAAACCTTAATGACCACATTTATGACCCAATTAATCCACTTGGAAACAAAACCAAAAGCCTTGGAAATTGCCATAAAAAAATTCCAGAAGTCTCTATCATAGGCTTTCTCAATGTTCAACTTAATCACCATCCCCTTAATCTTAGTCAATTTACGAGTGACAATTATACCATCCAATATTTGACGACCATCCACAAAACCTCCTTGTTCCAAAGAAATAATCTTCGGGAGTAAGGTTTTAAGCCTCTCAGCAATAGCTTTAGAGATAACTTAATTGACTATATTGCATAGAGGTACATTTGAAACCCTCCAAGACCTTAATTGATTTCACGGAATCATTGACCACAATTGTAAGATCCCTAACAATTGTGTCCCAAAAGGTTTGGAAAAAGGTGACTTGAACGCCATCCGAGCCAAGAGCGCCTACCCCCTTTGAGAGCAAACATCGGGCCATGAATTTCATCTTGTGAGAAAGACCCAAGCAACATGAATTATCCAAATCATCCAAAATATTAGAGATATTATTTACTAGCCTAGTTGAGGAAACATCCTCATAATCCGAGGCCAAAAAGAGGGTTGAGAAGAAATTCATCATAGACGTTGCAACACTATCACGAGAGTCTGCCACATTCCCACCAGAGTCCAAAATGGAGGAAATGTGATTGGAGAGCCTTCTCTCCATTGTTAGTGAGTGGAAATATTTTGAGTTCCTATCTCCTTTTAAAATCCAACAATCCCATGATTCTTGGCACCAAAAATCTTAGTTTTAATTAGCTACTGTTCTACAGAGAAAGGAGTTTATAGCTTTGTCTTCCATTAAGGCATCACTGAGACCTAAAGATTGAATTTCCAAGCTAACCTTGGCCAGCTGCTTTGCAAGCTTCTCTTTGGCATCAAAAATATTTCCAAAGACTTATTTATTCCAAGAAAAAATGCACCTTTCACATAGTTAAACTTCTTGCAAAAGCAAAACATTACAGAGCCCAAAATAGGAGGGCACTCATTCCACCAATGAGCCACCTCCCCAAGAAGGATTAGTTGCTTGAGCCACATAAGTTCAAATTTGAAAGGACACTAGGGATGGAGAGAATCAATTTGAACCTCTAGGCTAATAGGATAGCAATTCGAGCTAGCCACCAAAATAACTGTTGTCTCCAGAAACCGACTTGCAGCCAAGATAGAGAGACGATGAACCTATCGAGCCCCTTCCCAACAATTGTTCCAATTAAAACACCCATGTTTGGGAATGTTGTCAAACAACTGATTAGAATTCAAGAAAGCCTTGAAGTTAATCTCTGATTGTGTAGCTCAATCAACTCCACCCCATTTATCCTCTAGCCCAGCAATGGCATTAAAGTTACCTCCCAAAAGAACTGGATCATGCAAAGTAGAAATTTGGGTTGAAATATTCTCCTCCCAAAGCTTCCTTTTTTGGATCAAGCTGTTTGGACCATACACATTAAAAAGTAAGCCAAAAATTTTCTCCTTAAAATAATTTGAAAGAGCCATAGATACAGTTCTCATAAAGCCCAAAGAACCCAAAGAGAGATATTTGTATAGAAAGAGGGTTCTAAAATATGCATTGACCCCTTGAAGCACTAGAAGCATCCACCACTTCCCCATTACAGTGCTTCCAAGAAGTGGTGAGAAAGGAGAGAAGATCACAAGCAACAAGTTTAGTCTCTTGAAGAAAAACAATATCCAGATTGCAAGTTGAGAGCTTGTCTTTCAGCAGTCTCCTTTTGCTGGGGGCATTCAAACCCCTAATATTCCAAGTGAGGATTGCAATTGATTTGATGGAGGTAACTTCCCCCTTTGCCCTACACTACTTCTACCAACCAAGAAGCTATCAATAGTCTTATGTGTAACTTTCCTAATGTCTTTGAGAGCTGTATCCAAAAGCTTCTCCATCTTCATCTTATGACCTCTCTTTTTTTCTTGCTTTTCAGTAGTACAAAATTGGAAACCCCAACACTAGAGATACCGCCCAAAGCATCCAATGCTTCATCTGTAATGTCCCCTTTTGTGAATGCCCTAGTTTTTGCCCTAAAATCACAATTCCAAGCAAAGCAAGAGATGAAATAGAGTTGGCGATATTATTTACCAATTTAAATTGTTGAACAAGATAGATCCTGGTTGAGACCCTGCAATCATGTTAGATAATCATTGAAAGCATAATCCATAAAACAGATCTTTCCTACTAGGGTTAGGAACATTATCTTAATCATGTGATATACCCAATTCATTAATGGAGTCCAACCCAAAAAGGTTTAGGATAAGGGGGTATGATAGGGTGCCCGAAGCGATCCTCTACCCTAGGTCCAAGAGTGGATATACCATCCCTTCCGCCATCCATATGAGGGGGTGTACCTAGTGAGGAATCCTATAGCAGTTCTCCCTCTCCTTGCCACCCTTATTCTCCTCCCTATGATTGGGACTCCTTAACCCAATAGCCAAACCTAAGGGGGCATGATAGGGTGCCCCAAGCGATCCTCTACCCTAGGCCCAAGAGCGGATATACTATCCCTCTTGGCCTCATGTGGCCATCTGCCATCCATGTGAGGGGGCGTAACTAGTGAGGAATCATATAGCAGTTGTCCCTCATCTTGCCACCCTTGGTTGCTTGATGAGAATTACAAACACCAAATACATCCAGATCCATAGAGATTATACAACAATAAATATATCATTATAGACAACAATCATGATAGAGCATACCACAATATTTAATTAAACATTAGACTGCTATATCTCAGAAGCAAATGTATTGACTACTGATTCTGCCTCTGTCTGCTGAGTGCAGATATATTTCTGAATCTGTTCTGCTTTTTTTATTCTCAAATATCAGTCTTGATCGATTGATGCTCCTTCCTCCCTTGGTGATTTCCTTCTTATATCTTTGCAAGGATGTGTCTCCAACGAACAGGTATGACTTTTTATTAATAAAACTCCTCCATAACAAATCGTATCCTTGTCTTCTAGCACACCTTTAAACTATTCACTGTTCCTTTAATATAGAATGGTCGGCCAGCATTTAAGGTGGTCGGCCTTAATTTAATTTAAAATATGTTTTATAAAGTTGGCTACATGAGGTCGGCCATATCTCATTTGAAGGAAGTCGGCCTCATAAATTAAATCTTCAAATCATTAAATCTGTTCAGCGATTTCTTATCTGTCTGACGGGGAATATCACATCATCTCCATCCTAGTTGCCCAAAAGTGATCTTCTGGGATCGAAGAACAACCACCTTCCTCAAAAGAGACCAGTTCCATCGAAGAACAATTACTTCCTCAAAAGAGACCAATTGGGCATCACCCTTACAAATTTGATTTTGACCATCCTCTAGGGCCAACGAAGAAGCAAAAAGAGCTGAGATTTTAGGGAAGCCTGCAAAAATTAGAGCATTGTGTTGTTACACTTCACTAAATTTGTCCACAAGATAACGATTTTTTTCTTATATATTGTTTTGTTATGCATCACTAATTACTACCTAATGTATTTATGGTTTGTTTGAAACACATGGCCATTTTGTTTCCTTTAATTAGTGTACTACAGGGATACCTCACATGAAAAAAAAGTACACAGTTTATTTCATTGCTGCAGGTCTGGAGTCCCAATAGCTTGAGAAGCAATTGTCTCAATTCATATGGTTGAAGATTGCATTAAAGAAGACATTAGGCAAACAAAAAACATGATACATGCTTCTTTGTTAAAAGTTGTTTAAACTCTATTTCCAAGAGTGATGTGTTGTATTCAATATTTATGGAGGATCAGTGACTTAATCTAATTGATACAGGTGGTTGAAAGACTTCATTGGTATGTGCAGAATGGTGACACGGTAAGGAGCTTTATTTACATCCTGTTTGCTATTATGAATATCTATATCTGTATCTTCTGCACCATTTATTTGAAAGAAATCCGTCTGTTAATCTGTATGTGCACATAGCCTTCCTTTTTTTTTCCCCCTAGATGCCCATATTCATTCCTCTATTTGGTTTTATTGGATATAAAAGTAAGGTATGCCTGCAATCTTATAACTAAAGGCAAGTATTGTTAATGTATGGATCCAAAGAAGCTATGCAAATTCCAAAAAGATGAGAATATAAGTTCATGGTAAATAGAACATAAAATGATCAGTAGGATTGTTCACTGGCTTTGGGACTGGGTATCAAGGATTGTTTTAGAAGTCCTCTCAAATTTCAGGGTATATCAGGATCAATTACATAGGGAATCCTGCCCCAAATATACAAAGAATACAGTAATTCAAAAAATTTCAAAATCATTACTTTTTAATTTATTAGTCTTATATTAACTCAATGAAATCAATAATCACCATATCAAATTGGGGTAATCATTACATTACAAACATTATTATCCTAAATATTGCTGTAAATACCATAAATTGGCTATAAAATTTTAAAGTTTAAAAGAAATCATGAAACATGAAGATAAGGATTAACATAGTTTTTTTATGCCATAATGGCAACATTTCAGTCATCAGTTATGTTACCCCATGTTTCGGGGATAGAGGATGCGGGGATTCTGGGATGGGTATCAGAGACATGAGAAATCTCCTCAAATTTTAGGGAACATCAGGATTTTTGACATAGGTGGGCTCTCTCTGAATTCAGAAAACATTATAAGAATTCTTAAATTTTGAAGACATTGTTTAAGGATCCAAGATTTCTGCAGTGCATAGTTTTTTGAATGGTAAATCTGGGCCATCAGTGGGACCTAGACTGGGGGGGCAGGGGACTCAAACAGGGCCGCTGAATTCCCGTTCATAATGTCAACATTCAAAATGCCACACGCTTTGAGTATCTGATCGAGGTATTGTGGTGGCTCCCTGAAAGCAATCTTCTTTGTGAGAGCTCGCTGTTTTAAACATGAAACAAAAACCCTGAGATTCCTGTGTTGCATACCCATTATAAAAGATCTTCTGGATTAAGCTGCATCTTTATTGCTTATCATACAGATTTAAAATAACCATTTTAAAATTGGCTGATCATTGCATTTCATGTTTATAGATTGAATTAAATATGAGGATAGTAGATAGTTCAGATTTAAAGTTAGTAACAAAATGCTTTTCAGATGCATTGCTTTTTGCCATTACATAGGAAAAAAGTTTTTTTTTAAAACCCCATTTTAGGGTCTAGGCTTCTTTCAAACAATTGGAATGCACTATGGAATCCACTAGAGGTTTTAGAAATAAAAGATAAAAGTTTTGTAGCATAATTTATTTTCAATTGTAAGTCTGCCTGGGAATATCTTGGAGTCGTCTCTGAGTGGCATGGGAGTTCCTCTTTTTGAGGGGGATGCTGCATGCAATGTTGACTGTTGTTCTCCATGCCCCCACAAAAATAAGGGGTATCTTTGTGATGTCCCTGGTTGAGGTGGCAGTTTGGAACACAGTTTTGAAAAATACTGAAAAACTAGCATGCCCCTATATTTATTGGAGTTCGATACTGTTTTGTGCGTTAAAAATCTGAGGTCATGCTCCACAACTCACGTAAATGGTTACTGTTAGGACCTGCAAATTTCTAGGGTTTTAGGGTTGTTTTTACAAAGTGTTATCCCTGATCTAAAAAAACGCTAAACCCTTCCTTCCTATGGCGCGCTTTAATTTTTATGTTTCATCATTGACCCATTGGTCCCGGTTGCCGGTCTTTTAAGTTATGAATTGAGCCTCTTTTTATCGTGTTTTACTGGCCCCTTTGTCCTAAGCTATCGGTCAAAAGTGCCCGTGAATATTTGAAAGTATTAATACCTAAGTCTATAGAGTGAGCGATAAATTGTGATGATGACACTTGGCAGCCTAGCGCACACCCGCAAGCTTCAGGAATTTGTACTTAGTCAAGGTCGCGCTGCTGCGGAATGATGCCACCTGTCCAGTAGGCTTGCGGTCTTGCTAAGGTCGAAGTTTAGAGAAATCAAGCTGTGTAGTCTTTGATTGGTCGCGCACTATTGTGAAGGAAATATTGTGTTTGACATGTGGGGCTGGAAACAATGCATTAGTAGTTTCAAGATTTGATCTTTGACAAGCGTGAAGTTGCAGGAAAAAGCGTTAGTGCAAAATGATAAACCTTGCAAAATTTGAAAAAGATGTTAGAAAACAGAAAAATGAACTTCACCAATGGATTCTCTGCGATTTTCTATGTAGTTTGAAATTTTTTTTCGCTGAATTTCGTTTCCGTTTGCAAAAGTTATGTGCATTTAAAGTTCACAAAGAAGGGGTAGGTTTAGGCAATTATACCTCAAAATCTGGGTCTAATATGGAATGTGGTTTGCGCTGCAATGTAGAGCTCTGAGTCCTCTTTCCAACGCCTATAAGAACATGAAAATCCAATATGTGAGCAAAAAGTTATACGCGATTGAAAAAAATGCTTCTTTTTGGCCTTGGAGGGTTGATAGGCTCACTTTGATAGCTAACTCTGCTGTTGGCGGTTTGGACTAAACTAGTCACATGAAGACGGTTTGCAGGTAGTTAAGACTTTCGTGTTCACATGTAGGTTAGAGGTTTATTTGAGCACTTGAAGCAAATGCCTAGCAACTACTGTTAACATAAAAAATTAACCCCTGGCGGCTAAATTTAATGCCACTATTACCGTTAATGACTGGACTGGTCACATATGGTTGACTAGACGCCTGGCTGTTTAAGAATGCAAACAGCTAAAATGGAACCGTTTGAAGTTATTGTGACACTTGACATTTATTGCCATGACTACACGTAACAGTAATAGTTTTATTTCATAGGCCATGATTAGTGTTTAACAACAATGATTAAAGTTTAAACACATACCACAGATTTAACACCTACCTGCTAGCAGTTTTCTAGCCCACAGGCACCTAGCATTATAGATGTGAGTTTAGTGTGATAGTGGTTAAAACAAAACTTGTGGTCAAGTTTGATGCGACGACCACCATAAATGCCAGGGTTAGAATGTATGCTGTGGTTACAACACTGTTTATCGTTAACAGTTAAGGGTCGTTGAACATTACTAACTGCACCGTTGAGTATTAATAGAGTCTTAACAATTGCTTAACATGAAACCTTTAGCAGAAGCCTCTAACGATTAACTTAACACCAATGTCGTTAAACATTATAACAAGAGGCTTAAAAGAAATCGTTAATAATTTCAAACCAGTGGACGATTAGTGATTTGGCGGTTAGGGCTATGGGCAATTATAATAACTGCTAGGTGAAGAGCTACAGAGACTGATGGGTAATGCCCATCGTAGAATTGACCTACACAAACACACACCAAATTAGTAAATCAACTAGTGGATAGGAGGAGTGACCTGCAAACAAAAACAAAAACAAAAACCAGAAGACAATAGTATGAACCGACGTGTAATGTATTTTATTCCAGTGGACAAAAGTTTTAACGCAGAGGACAAAGTCGAGAATGCAGAATAAGGTACACATTATGGTATGGATTTAGCCGTACGGTACAACCGTACAAGGGTGGAAGCCCAAAGTCTAAAAAAAATTTGATTTTTTTGTTACCGAAATACTAAGTGTCATATGTCAATCTTCGTCTACGAATTGCTTTGGACGCAATGGCAAGGTTGGTTTCAGCCTAGGAGGACCCCTGCAAAGGTCGACCTCCAAGATTTGTCCAAAAATGTACTGAAAAACTTCAAGAACACCACGAAAAGACTTGCAAACAAAGAATAACAGGGATAGGGGTCCCACCGGGCATGCTAGAAATGTCAACACAAAATGCAGATCTGAAATAAATATTTTAAATGAAATTTTAAACCTTTAATCTACACTAAATGTGACCTTTGATTAAGCTAGAAACCGAAAAATGAGAATGAATAACCAAAATGAAATTACCCAACTTTCCGTTTTTTGTTGCACGATGAGGGTGGTTTTGCTCAAGATGATATGATTGTGGTTGCTCAAACCGTCAACATGTCATTGTAGTTGAGATGATTGACAAAATGAGCTCCCGAAGGGTCAATTTATAAACCTTCTGAAATAATGATCAATGCATAGTTGATAGAATCTTACTCGGCAAAAACTCAGTAGACCCAAAATTTGTGACTCAGCAAAAACTTGGCAAAAAACTCAACTTAAAATTAAAAAATAACTTAAATTGCTTTAAAACACATTTTTTTTTACAAAATTCAATGACAAAATGTATCCAGTGAGTACATAAATGAGTATAAAAGTGTTTTCTATTAGATTTGATCTATGTTCCACGGAGTTTCTTGACAGGGACATGGGGGGTGGGTTTCAGGACGAGGGGACCAAGGGCCTAAGTTTGGGGACGATAGGGAGATAGTGGTGGGTGGGGGTTTGGGGGCCCCTAGTGGGGTTGAGGGGCACTCCATTTTCACAATTTTATCACTATGTTTTTTGCAATATCAAGTCCTTGCTTCTATTCTAATACTCACTCTTGCAACCTTTAGCTATTCTCATTTTTTCACTTCTGCGACTGCTTAGGGTGTGGGTTTTGCCTCATTTGCTTTGTCTGGTGAGTTTTTCGCTCAGTCTTGTCGGGTTTTTGGTGAAAACTTGCCAAAAACTCGGCAAGTTTTTCGCAAAAAATCGGCATAAAAACTTGGCGAGTTAACTGCCAAGTTACTCGCCAAAGGAAAAATTTGGTGAGTACTCGTCGAGTTTGCCAACTGTGGATCAGCGGTGAGGATTTCGATGAGAGATGGACATTCAAGATTGAGTTGAGTTTTTTGCAAAAATTCGGCATAAAAACTTGGCGAGTTAATTGCCAAGTTACTCGCCAAAGGAAAAATTTGGTGAGTACTTGTCGAGTTTGTTAATTGTGGATCAACGGTGAGGATTTCGATGAGAGATGGACATTCAAGATTGAGTTGGTTGGGTAGTGTTGTGACCTAATCACACATCGCCCCATTGCAAATGGGGACCCCCTTTTTTTGAACTCTGATGCTTTGCATTTAAGTTTTTGATGATGTCTTAGGTTTATTGCATGATGAGGTCAGTGGTTGTTCAAGTTCTCTGTCTAGTTTATTCAAGAGTCATTTGCTTTCGTTCTGAGACCAATCCTGATGCATGTTTGAGATCCTGAAAATGACTAGTCTGGTATCCTGATATCCTGAAAATCCTGAAAAATTGACTAAGTCTAAAATCTGGTGGATCCTCCAAATTCTATAATCTACATGTCAATCCGGTGGATTCGAGACCTATCTCAAACATCCTGAATGGTATATTGAAAAATATTTAAAGTAACTTATACTTAAATATTTTTTTCAATAGACCTTACCTTGAGAAAGTCAAAAAAATGGCTAAGTACTCCAGAGGATTCAAAATCTTGAACCAATGCGCCAAGACATGAGGGGAGCGCAAAATCTTGATGAAATGCGCCACTTTCAACCAGAGATTAAAATGTTGAACCAATGCGACAGATCTAATGCGCCCTTGCTAAAGGTGATATTTTAACTGAAGTCTAAAATGCTTAACCAATGCGCTTGAAGGAAGAGGTGTTGATTGAAGTTTTAGGCAATTTTCAAGAGGATTTAAAATGTGGATTTGCTGCGCCCTATCCAATGTGCCCTTGTCAAGGTGATAATGAGTTTAGAAGACATTTTATTCAAGCATCAAAATGCTCATCCAATGCAACCAAAACATGAGACTTTAAGGAGGATATAAAATCAAGATCCTATGCGCCCTATCTGCTGCGCCTATTTGGGAGGAAGCTAACTTGAAGTTTTAAGACACCTTTCAATGAAGATCTAAAATCTTGAACCAATGCGCTAGTTTGAGGAAGATAGATTGCAAGTTTCTTGACATTCATTCAACCGGGATTCAAAATATTCAACCAATGTGCCTCAACCAATGCGCCACTCCCATATGAGGTTGGATTTCAGTTTTCAAGAGCCCTTTCATGCGAACAACCAAACATTGATCTAATGTGCCAACTTGAGGGAGTCAAATTGCAAGTTCCATGAGTTTATTTCCAGAGGATTCAAGAACTTTAACCAATGCGCCTTATCTGTTGCGCCCATTTCAAGAAGAGTTCAAGTTCCTTAAGCAATGCGCCATCATTGAGGAGGTTTTTTCTTAAGTTTTTTGACCTTTTTTCAAGAAGATTCAAATTGTCCAACTAATGCGCCTCATCTAGAGCGCCTTCTACAAGGAGATAAACTTAAACTTTTGAATGTCATATCAAGAAGAACTCAAGATCATCAACCAATGCGCCCAAGGTAACTAAGCTTGCTTTGATGATCAAGATGCAATTTAAGACAAGGATTCAAAAACATGAACCAATGCGCCTCAACTGGTGCGCCCAAGAAAGAAGGAAGATTTTGACTTAAAGTTTCAAAATAAGGAGCACTCAAAACATGGAACTAACACGCCCTAACCATAGCGCCATTATGGAGGGCAAGGTAAAGTGAAATTTTGAAAGACATGTGGGAAAAAGCGTTCAACATGATGATCTCTTGTGTCATAACCAACATGCCACCTCAAGATAGGGATAAATGCAAGATAAGATGGAGTTTTAAAGACTTTTCAAGAAGCTATCAAGATGTTGATCCATTGCGCCCCAACCATTGTGCCAATATTGAAAAGAAAAGCAAAATCTTGAAAGTAATTTCAAGAGGATTCAAAACACTCGACTAGTGCGCCACATCTATTGCGCCACCTTGGTGAACATTAAGAAGATTCAAGTTGTCCAACCAATGCGCCATCATAGAGGAGGTTTAACTTAAATTTTTTATCTTTTTCATAGAAGACTCACAATCTACTTCCAATGTGCCAAGATGGATAAGTTGGATGCAAGTATCAAAATGCAGATTTCATTAAGTTTTAAGATGAGATCAATTCCTTCAACCAATGCGCTAGCCTTAGAAAGGAGTTTTATTTGAGTGTGACATTGTTTATCTTAGAGGATTCAAAAGTCTGATGTGATTCGCCACTTCTAGGGAGGTGTAGTTCAAGTCTCAAGTCTGATTTCCAGAGAAGCATAAAGTATTAAAGTCTGATTTGCTGCGCCATTGAGGAGCAAGTGAACTGTCCATCTAGTGCGCCCAATATCAAGGAGATATCAGAAGTCTGATCTGCTGCGCCAAAAGAGAAAGTTAGTTTTAAAGGCAAATCCAAGAGACTTTCAAGGAAAAAATCAAAATGATCAACTCAAGCGCCTCAACTAGAGCGCCACTTATGAAGGAGGTTAAACTAAGTCTTGTGAAGTTTTTTAAGAGGATTCAAAACCTTTAACCGCCACGCCCTATCCCTTGCACCACTTTGGAGCAATTTTAGTAAAGTTTAGCAAGTATAAGGAGATCCAAACACCCCCATCTCAAGCGCTTCAACCAATGCGCCATGTAAGATGAAGGTTTGATGAGTCTTAAGAAGAAGATTCAAAATTGTCAACCAAAGTGCCAATACTCCAGAGAATCCAAAATTGCCAACCACTGCGCCCAAGCTGGAGGAATCAATTTTGGTTGTCAAAATGCAATTTCTATGCGAAGAATAAAATTTTTATTGCTTGAAGTTATTGAAATATCAAAAGTGAAGTCAATTTGAAGTCAACACGCTTCTTATATGCTATGAAATACAATGTTATTAATTGTTTGATATGATTGTTTTCTCTGTTTTGCAAGAGTGTGGATGGAGCTAAGGAATCACCTAAGAGGAGCTAACACCCGGAGTCACCTTCATTTAAGGCAATCAAGAAGTTGCTAACAGGGGAAAGGTCATCATGTAGCGGATCCAAAGGAGCCTTTCACTATCATCATGCCGCAACACTTTAGTATCAATGGCATCATGTTGAGATCATCATGTCAAGGACATCTATCCATCTAGCTTCAAGTGTTCTCAATCTTCAAGTCTCTAGAAGAAGTCTCTTACTTCAAGCTATGAAAGAAGAATCATCATCTTCTACTCTTTACTACTCTCTACATGAAGATGCATCCAAAGAAGATGAACATCAACCTACCTGCAAGAGAAGAAGAAACATCATCAAGTAGACAAATGAGCAACATCTATCATACATATCCAGTTTACAAGAAGATGAACAAGACAAGATCAACAAAACATTCCCAAACATCCAAGTTCATTCAAGCACTCACATTGAAGACATCACATAAGATGATACAATTTGGGAATATGCTAAGGTGGCACTTATGTGGCAGACACTCATCATCAAGCCAATCACAGTTCGCCACATCATTCAAAAAGCAAGAAGCCAAAGAGGATGCCTATGTGGAAGATGCTCTAAAAGGTTCCATCTTATCTTATCTTCTTGGAAAATGTGCCTTCATTGCCTCTCCTATGTACTAAAAATAACAATTTGTTGTAACTACCTGCTGAGTTGGCATGATTTGAGCCCTTGGCTACATGAATTGATCCTAGCCTTTCATTGTAATTCTGGAGCTCTATATAAAGGCCTTGTTGCCTCATTTGTAAAGATCATTAGAGATTAGATTGTAGGCTAGTAGAGTAGAATAGAAGAGACTCTTGAAATTCTCTGAGAGGACTTGAAGTAGTTGTGAATATTTCTCAAGATTAATGCAAAGACATTGGAGCTTGTTGGTGTTAAGTGTTGTCTTGTGGAATGACATGGTTTCTTGTACTTTAATGAAATGGGGAGATGTTTCAAATTAGATTAGAAGTAGATTAGAAGCTCTTTGATGTAATGTATGTTTGTATTGAATATTTGATCAACTCCTAGCTCATGCTTTTAACATTCATCGTTGGTGAAGTGTTGTGTAAAGCTAGTCTGAGCCTCATCATTTGCTTAAGTTCGATTGTGGATGCTTGTTTGAGCTGCGTTGTTTTATTGGTGCTTGTATGAGCTTTCATGATTTGAAAACTTTTCGCTATCCTTAGGAAATTGCACCAACTTCATGTAGTTGTAGGCATCCTTGGCGAAGTGGAGTTAGGTTAATTAAGGAGTTTGTCTGTTCATACATCATCACTGCTTCATTGACCTTAGATTAGCTTCCTAAACCTTTATCTTTTGCCTTTTCTTTGTTATTGATACATCATCCACACTCAAGGGAGAAATAAACTGAACGAAAGAAGAATAATCCAACGTAAGTCCCTTTGTGATAATCAGCAAGATCAATCACTTAGTTTATCCACAATAAGTTATAAATAAGGAACCTTGGAGTTGTCTCGATTGATCACACAGTTTAGCATTCAAGAGGCTTTATTCAAGAGAGAGTGGGATACTCTAGTGTTTTACTCTATTGTTGACTTGTCTGAAAACAGTCATCAACAGGTAGTTACAAGATCAATGGTGTGGGATAATTAGGATTTTTAATTGTTTTTAATGATTTTTAGGAGATGGTTATGAGATATTGTAGGATGAGTGGATTAGAATTAAAGGAATATTTAATTTCTTTAATTCATAGTAGGTAGTTATGAGAGTGAGATTTAATTAATATGTGTGAAGGGGATTTTTAGACTTAGGAAAATGATTTATGGCTTAGGAATAATGATTTAGGATTAAGGGAAAATTAGGGAGAATTGGGGATAATTTGGACAAATGATAGGATCAAATCCTGATCATGTGATAATTGGGATAATGGATAAACTAAGTTGCCGATCCTGGTACGGGTACGGGTACGAGGTTCGGGTACGTGGATACGACAATTTTTTTGGCCCGGGTACAGTACGTGGTTTGGGTACATGGATATGACATTTTTTTTGGCTCGGGTAGGGTACGACAACACACACACACATATATATTAAAGATTGACAGTATGACCAACCATTAAAGCTATATCTAATTTATTCAAACCAAAAACCATTGTGACACTCTATACAAACTATATGTCCTAACAATAAAACACTTGATAAAAAGAATATAGTCATTAATAGCAATTAATGGCACAAACCAATTTTGTGTATATCCTATAAGCATTGCAGTCTATGAAACCATGTTCTTTTGATGTATTTTGTCAAATAGTTCACTTGCCTTATGTATGCTTCCACTGTTCCATATTTTGCATACATATGTACCACGGCATTTGCAGCTACTATGTCAGACAAAATCCTCTTTCCATTCTAATTTGATGGATTTCCACACCCTATTCTAAAGCTCCCTTTTTTTCACAAGTTTGGAGGATGCTAGAAAATGTTATGGAGATTAGATTTATAACTCCCAATTGCTTTATCAAACTTTAAGAACAAGATTATCCAAAACAATTAGATGATATCTCTTTTACATTCCAACTTCGTACTTCTTATCAAAAAATCTTATTTTCATTATTTTGGAATGGCACATCATTAAAATGTTTATTTAAAAACTTCATTTCACTTTTAGTCGGATAAATTTCACTTTTAGGGCGAAATACACTCATTTAGGTTTTTTAAAGTTAAAAAAAGGTTAAAAAAATGTTTTAAAAAGTTGGTTTTGACACCATTTTGGGCATCCCTCCCTTGGGTTCTCTTGGGATCTGCCCGGGTTCTCCCAGGGTTCCCGACACCCTGGGCTCTCTGTGCGGGGCAGAACCCTCGGCTAACCCCTCGGCGTCCCGTACCCTGTAATGTCCCCTTCTAGCAAGTCAAAATTTTTGCAACCTTTGAAACAATTTCAACTTGTAAAAGAGCACATTAGTGTTCAATCCTTCTTATCTCATTATATAAATCACAATTATTTAAAATCAAACCTTATAATCATAACTTATATGCATTATTCCTTTCTCTATTTCACTATACAAGATCATAATTTCCTTCTGGAAGAGACTATACTTGGGCCAACGTGTTAATCCAATCATTCACCCAACAAGAGAGGGTTCCTTGGGCACAATCTTGCCATAGGTCCATTGTCCTTTCCTTTGATCTAGAATAGCATTCTTCACCAACTAGAGTCAAAGGCCTATCCACTTGTCCCATATTGGCACTCTACACCAATTGGAAATAAGGGCCATTTCCACTTGCCCATATTGGCACTTTACACCAATTGGAACAAGGGCCTTTCTCCACTTGCCTCAAATTAGCACTCTACACTAATTGAGATAAGGGCCTATCTCGGTTGAGTACTCTTCACCTCTTTAGGACAAGCACTCTTCACTTGCCTTGGAGGGTTAGAGTCTTATCAACTCGAGCCTTATCTTACCTTGGCCAATTGCCTAACCCTTAGACTCACTTATGTGGTGTGATGGATTAACAAGGAGGTCCATTTCTCAATCTGGTAGTCCATATGTATGAATTACATTTTCTATCACATGTTAGCCTTTCACATCTCTTCAAGATATTCTTTATACTAATCATTCATTAAATACACCTTCTCAATAATGATCATGCATCATATTCATAATACCATTCATATTCTCATTCTATGAGTATAATCTATTCTTACTAATGATATTCTTTCCACAAACTCTCTATAATTTCTATTTAATACTTATCGCTTTCACTTCTTCAATTAAGACAAGAACTAATTAGAAACACAGCATGATCATAGCCTTCTACTTATGTTACATTGCCATAATAAAAACATTACTTATGCATCCATCACTGTTACTTAACTTATAATATTCAGATTAGAAATAGAACATACCTTTGATATCCTCGCTGATATATATATATATATATATATCACAGGTGTCTGTTATGAAGTCCGATCTGCAGAAGGAAAATATATGTCTTTATTGACTTTGCTTGAATGATCTTCTAAGAGGGGTGTCAATGATGATATCTCAATTTGTCTCCTGCTGATGTTCGAATGCCTTTGCTGTTCTTTGAATGGATTTTGAATTGCTTCCGTCCTTATGATGAAGATGAAGTCAATGCAAGCCTTTGCTGCTATCTTAGATCTAGCTGCCTGGTTCCAACTAATAGCAACTGTCTTAGAAAGGTGAATGTTGTGCCAAATACCTAGGATGATGCCAATAATCTACAAACAGCTGATCGCTGCCTCACTTTCAGACCACTGCAGTTAGTGTTATTCACGATGCTGAGTGCCAGTGATCGCTGCCTCTTAGCATGAGCTGCTGATCCTCTACGATCTGCAATTAAAAATGTCCTTGACTGTTCTGCAAATTCCTTAGGATCGGCACTCAGAAGTGTAGTCCTCAATGATGTTCACTTGCCCAGTGATAGCTGATCAGCCCTGTATCGATTGATGCAACTATCCTTATCAATGACGAATCTTTTCCCAGCCCTACGCACCAAGTGAAGTATATAGAGCGGACTGTATAGTCAATGAAAATGCTGTGCCACTTGATAATATGAAATCGATGTCAGATAAATTGGCTACAAGGTACGCTCAAGGTTGGTTTACAATGGTTGACCTTTCTAGTTCCAAATCAGTGCACAAGAAACAATGCAGAGATTTCAACAACTCCAATTGTTCGTGTAATTCTTCTTTTTCTTACCTCCCCTCCATTCACATTCCATACTATCAATTTATATGTCTTCTTTCTTTCCTGTGAGGTGACTATCCACCCATGATAGTTACGCCATGATAGTTACGTTTCCTAAGGCTACGTGACTCCTTCGAAGAGTCGTATCCTGTAGATAGCGCTCCTTAAAAGAGTCGGCTATATCATTATGAGAATATATTTATTTTTATAGTATTTAATAACAGAGGTGGTTAATATAATATTTATATATACTATTTGTATTTATTTTATATAGTATATCTTGATAATATTTATATATATTATATTTTAATTATTTACATAAATTTATTTAATATCATTTATTAAATAATATATATTAATAATACATTTCACAAAAGCACTTCATTGTTTTTATCATGATGTTTAAATCTTTAATTTAAACAATGCCTAGCATCGGGATATGACATACTCGTACCCTTACCCATACCCGAACCAAACCCATACGGGCACAGCGGGCATATGAGAAGAACCTGGTAACTTAGTGGATAAAATCAGGATGATAAGGGGGTAATTGATCATGATTAGGATAATTGGGATGGTTTAGGGATAAATTGGTCAATTTAGGACATATTTGTGTGATTCAGGGAATCAGGACTTGATTGGGAGCGAATTAGGTCCTAGGAGATGTGTAGGTGTCTGCAACATCATCACAGAATCTAACTGATCTACCATAAATAAGCAACTCTCCACTTCTTCCAAAATGCAGAGTAGATCATCCTTTGATTGAGGTAGGAGTTCAAGTTTCTTTCCTACATTGTAAAGCTTCTTACTCAAATCTTCTCAGTTATAATTGCCATGATTAACAGGCTGGTAGAATCAAGGCTTTGACAATTCATTGAATGATAAATCACTATTGAAACTCAACACATGAAACTGCTGAAACTGACATGTAGCCACTGAACACTGTTATGCAACTGAAAATCTTCCAACAAAGTGTTAACTTCCAACAGGCTGTCAAGATCACCTGCTCTGATACCACTGAAATATCCTTGATTGGAATATTGACTAACTTTGCAATTTCTTAATTTTTCCAACGACACCCAGCATGGAATAACCAGAAAATAATAAACGTAGATATAATTTTTATTTCCAAACTGCTTTACATCCATATGAATAAGCCTGAATTTTTAAACAATAACAATGCTAATTCTGGTTTTATTCTTTTTCAAACATGACATATACAACATGAACTTATTTCTTTAAAATATATTGTACTCAGCTGATACGATACAAATATATTACTAATCGTAATCTGCTGTAGCTGATTATCTAAATAACTAATGCAATTGGAGCACCTGCTGTAGCTATTCATATAAATGCAATCAGAATATATTTGAGGTCCTTATATGCTGCTGGGCTGAGTGGATATTATCAAAGAATTTCCAGAATTCTTAATTAGTAACAAATTCCCCTTTACCCCACACAATATGACCACTGCTATAGCAGATCAGCCCTGTTATTCTCCCCAATATGCTTAATATTGCTGGAGATGGAAGTATATCATAATAATACCTGAAATATCAAAATATTTCTGCAAACTTGGATTGTACGGCCCCTGTATTGGCCTTATCACATAACCGAGGCCAGCAATTAGAATAATTCCTAGCTGATAAAGAAGGGGTGGCAGACTTATTATGGTGCGGCTAAGATTGTGGTGTCCCCAAACCCCAATACATGAAGCGCTTCACCTTACTCTCACACGCCTCACTCCTAAGAGTGATTCGATTCCTTTTCTTCCAAATTTGATACCCAGTCAGCACATAAAGGAATTTATTGGTACTAGCTCCTCCTTATTTCATATGCTCCTTCAATATAATATTTAGGTTGTCTTGTTGGTATGTCTAGGCCAAGAAATTGGTACGACCAGCTAGAGCTTATTAAATTTATTAAGCAATATTTAGGTTTTACTTCAAATATTGTTTGAACATAAATTTGGAAACAATATTTGTTTTATTTAGTATATATCTCCATACCTTGTCAAGCATCAAGATATCAATATTATTTGCTATGCAAATTATTGTGTAATTCTGCAGCTAGTATGATATTTAACACTTTAGCACAAATCTTCACAGAAACTTCTTGCATTCAGCACAATGGTGATCCTTGTGTGAAATCACTCAATCGACTAGGTGGGTTTTTGTCAATGAAACTATTTGCTAGTAGAGTTTTCATCCTTTAGGAAAAAAATGAACAAATTGTCCAAGCTCTGCAATAAGGGTTTTGATTTTGATAATGAATAGAATATCTTTTCTTTTTCCATCAATTCCTTTTTAATCACTTTACCATCCAAACCCTCAAAGAAATTAATATTTCTTTTAATTGAATATTCCCGTTTTCCACACTTATAATTATTAATTACCTTTTAGGTAATTAATATTTCTTTTAATTGAATATTCACCCTTTTTGGCCGTGTATCCAATATTTATTTTTTGGCCCCATTCAATAATAATAAATTAAGTGTCTTTTTTCCAAGTTATAACTTAAGTACCTTTTTGGACAACATAAAAAATTATTATTATTATTATTATTATATTATTTGCATAATAATCAAAGTTTACGGAAAATATTAAAATAGGACAAATATGATTTCTGACCTCACCATCAATACCATAAGTGCACAAGACAACTGCCCATTTGAAAGTTGGCACTCTCCAAGGATGGACTACTCCAAGAAGTTTGGAGTGCTCCCAAAATATTGGATTCTCACACAGAAAGTACCGTTGTGCTTGTCTTGGCTCTAGGAACTCATTGCCACCATCAATTTTTTTTTTTGGAAAAACAGGCACTTTCCAAGAAAGCTAGAGTTTCCAAGAATGTTGGAATGGATTAGAAAAGGGACATTACATTGTCTATCCATAATGATAAACTAGATAGCTGATTTAACTTTTGTGTATTCTCTGCTTCTATTCCTCATGCAATTTGAAGTAAGAAAAACATAAATAAAATTGTCTTTTAGCTCTAACCTATATTCCAACAAGTTTTTAGGATGAGGAAGCTAGGGGATGCATTTTCAAGACAATTTGTTTGGGAGGCCATTTTTAGGGGATAACAAGTTTAAAAATAGGGAAAATTTAAAAATATAGAAAATTTCAAGTATTCATATGATAAGGTCTTCATCATATACATCATAGAGCCTTATTATATAACATTATAGCTGAATCGAAATTTCACCATAAATGCCATACCACCCTTGTTATTATTGTTATTCTGTTGTAGCCAGAAGGACATTGGAATTATATTTGTAATCTTGGTATCTTATAAAACTAAAGAAATCACAATCAATATCATGATAAATTATTCACTTCGACATACATTATTTAATAATTTTTCCCAATTCTTGTGTTCAATTTATAGAGACATGCAATATAAATAAATCTAGGAACAAAACAACATTACAATGACACAAAATTTAATGCAAATAAGAAAGACAAGATTTCAGCATTGTATTCATTGAATTCTATTAGCTATTCAAATGGAAGGAAAGAGGCACAATATATAGCCTCATAGTTTCCAAGTCCAATGAGGAGGAAGAAAAGGCAGAAAACCAAAAAACAAAGGGATTGACAGCTAAATTTTCAAATCCAAGAGGATAAGGAAAAAGCTGAAACTCATAAAAGGAGAATATATGACCTCATTATCTTGTCCTATGTAAGTAATAAAAAAGAAATTACCTAAGTAAACTTAATATAATAGGTGCAATAATTAATTACACAAACAGTTCACCTTAAGTGCAATGGAGGTAAAAAACGATATGGGTCCTGGATGGTGTCCTACACCCTCCAAAAGAGCTCAAAGAGGTTTGGTGAATATATCAAAAACCTGCTCTGATGTTGGACCATTTTGAAGATTGATGATCTGCTCCTGGATAAGATCTTTGATGTAGTGCATATGGATCTCAATATGCTTAATTCGCTGTTGGTGAACCGGAGCCTTGGAGATCTCAATAGCACTTGGATTATCACAGTAGTTTAGTTTGCTGTTGTGTTTATTAGTTTATAGTTTTAACTTTACATAAAAGACTTTGATAAATCATTTATTGCTATTTCTTGCACATTTTCTATAACAAAATTTTCAAGCACCGTATTTTATCTGCACTTTCTTCCCCCCACTGTCCAAAAATTTGTGTCCATAATACCCCTGTCCTTGAATCCCATCCTTGTGCCTGTTCTAAAACTCTGTGGAACATTGGTTACTTATTACAAAATATATTTTTGAAATTTGTTTTTGTTTTTCAATCTATATTTTTGGGTTGATAAAGCAAACTACTAGGAAGTTCATGGCACCAAAAATTTTTGAAAGTAGATTTCATGAACTACCAAAAAGTCTTTTAATAAGCAATTGCTAACTGAGGCAGTGACAAACTAAAAAAGCAGAACTAGATTACTATGCTGCAAATGCTACCATAGGTCTTTATGGAAAGCCAACACATTACCAAAAGTGAGTCATAATATTTAAATCTCATAATAGGACCAATTTATTGCTTGGGGGGCATCCTTCAAGAATTTAGCCATGATATCATCCTTCCAGCACTTAAAAGTTATGCTCCCTCAAGCACCTAAAGGCTATCTTCTGAGTTTTTTTAGTTCGGAGAGGAACTTCTGCACAAGTTCAGTGTGAATGTTTTGGAAGTGGTTCGAGTTATAGCTAATTAAGTCTAATAAAGTGTAGATATACATTAATGATTTAAACTTATCTTCTAACCTATCTCTTGCGAGAAATAAGGAGCTTTGTGAACATTAGATTTTTAGCTGAATAGTATAAAGATAGGTGCAAGAACGAAGAAACATTCAATTGTGATCAAACACAGTGATAAATATTGTGCAACTGTTAGAAACAGTTTGTAGGGGTTTCCTTGTAAGTTTTTTGAAGGAATGAAAAACTGATTTGAAGGTGTAATATTTGTGTGTGTTTATGCTTTTGCTGTTTGGAATTTAAAATGTTGTGTGATTGATGTAGTGTTAAGGAATTAATTATTCTTTGAAGAACATTAGGACATTGGTTGGCTTGTTAAAATTTCTTCATGGTATCAGAGCTCGAAGTAGGAAGTAAGAACAGAATTGCTGTAGGGTTCTGAAACAAGAAAAGATTGTGGCAGGGTTTTGAAACAAGAAAAGATTGTGGCAGGGTTTTGAAGGGCAAAAAATCACGATTTTTTGGAGTTTGCAAAGCAGATTTTTTTCTAAGAAAAATTGTTACCTTTATTTTGCCAAAAAATGCACCTTATTGCTTCTTGAATTGCACCAGTAAAAGGAAATTCGTGGCCATTTTCGTTATGAAATTCAGACAGAAAGAGGAAAATTGTGAGGATTTTTTAGAAGAAAACTGCACAGGATTGAACCAGAAATTGCAACATTGGTTTTTGCAAAAGAAAATCATGACTATTTTCATTGAAAAAAAAATTGCGGCGTCTATCTACAAAAACACGTTGTCTATTTTTCTAAAAAATGTGCCCAGTTTGGTTTGTTTTAAAATAACTGTTTTTTTGGCATAAAATTGCACCAAAAAAGGAAGGGTAAAAGTCGTAGTATTTTTCTGGTCTAAAATCGCATCGAAAAATACAGTTTTTTTTCAAGCCAGTTTTGTGTAGATTCGATGGCTAGGATTTTGGCCGATTTTTTGTAGTTTTTGTTCCAAGTTTTTTCACAAATTTTATGAGCAGATTTTGTAGCCCATGGCTAGGGCAAATTTTTGCAGCTATTTTTTTTTTTTTGAGAAATTACTACTTTCAGATTTAGGTGTTTTTGAACAAAATTTTATTTTTGAAGTATGGCATCAACTAGACTCAAATTTGCAGATAGATTGTAAGGTGCTTTAAATTTCTTACCTTGGGAAAGTTAGAGTGCTTTGTTATTGGAAGAGAATGATCTCTGGGATATTGCAAGGATCAGGTGACTCCTCTTATAGATTCGCAGGAGTTGGCAACTAATAAAAAGAAAGAGATAAAGGCCAAGCAGATGATCATGCATGTGGTAAAGGATCATTTATGACATTCAAGGAGAGTAGGCCATTCATGGAGTAAGACATTCAAGGAGAGTAGGCCTTCGAAGAAGTTTCTTAGCTACATGGCGTTGATGAGCAACATCATAAATTTAAAGCCTTCCAGCTTCCAGGAAGTAGTTGATCAACAGTTAGCGGATATTTTGACCAAGCCCTTGGCAAAAGGGAAGTTTGAATCATTTAGAGACGAACTTGGATTGGTGCAAAATTGCTTCTTTGCTAAGAGGGATTGTTGAGTTATTTAGCTCGGAGAGGAACTTCGGCACAGGTTTAGTGTGAATGTGTTGGAAGTGGTTCGAGTTATTCTATTTTGTATTTCACTTAAGTGAAAAAGTGAAAGTCATTTATTTAGCTAGTAATTCTAATAAAGTGTAGATATACATTAATGATTTAGACTTATCTTCTAACTCATTTTTGTGAGAGATATTTATCTTTTTGAAGATTAGATTTTTAGCTGAATATTATAAAGATAGGCGCAAGACAGAAGAAACATTTAATTGTGATCAAACACAGTGATAAATACCATGCAATTGTCAGGAACAATTTGTAGAGGTTTCCTTGTAAGTTTTCGGAGGAATGAAAAAGTGATTTGAATGTGTAATATCTGTGTATGTGTTTATGCTTTCGCTGTTTGGAATTTTAATTGTTGTGCAATTGATGCAATGTTAAAGAATTAATTATTCTTCGAAGAACATTAGGACATTGGTTGTCTTGTTAAAATTTCTTCACTATCTTCATTGTAAGTTATTAGAACAACCACCAAAGTACTATGGTATAAATGCTACCATTGGATTTTATGGAAATGTAACACACTACCAAAAATAATATTTGAAATTTTGAAGTATTAATGCCTCTGTTCTTGGCTGTAGTCTTGTATTTCAGCATTTCAATGAAAAAGAAACCAAACTATCTAAGAAGGCTTAATGTGGCATCCTCCAAGGATTTTGTCACCATACCCTTCTCAAACTAGATCTTCAAGGACATCTTCGTTGTGAGCTACAAGGACCAGGCATGATGTTAAGAAGGTTCCTACAAAGTAGATATGTTGCATCTAGGAGTTGGCCTGTTCTTAACATAAAGTCCTGAAATCCTGATATTTCCACATCTTGCTCCGCCACATTTGTTAACCGAAGTTTCTCCTGCTCATAGTGTCATGTAGGCTTCCGACCTATCTTTTAACATCTGACTCAGATGCATTGATATTGTGCATTCCTTGTTAATTGTTCCAGCACCTCCCCCTCCATTTTTATGTCCTTTGGATTTTGTGTCATTAAAGATCAAATTTATATTGAAATTGTAAGAGATGTATTTTAGGCCTTTAAGATTTTTGTTTTAATTTTTTTTTTGTCTTTTAGGTATTATCATATATTATTAGTTCTGAAGGGAACTGTTGCTTTCACTTTTTTATAACTAGTGATTGTTGATTACACTTATCTACCAGTCAAAAGCTATTTATTTTTTGTGTAAGATTAATTCTTAATATTTCAACCTGTGAGCTTGCTCATTTTTTTTAATAGTTTACATAAAAAATGAATTTTCTCCTTTCTGATTGGTTAAGGCAATTGAGGCTGTATATCCCAACTTACTTTTTGGAAGAAGGGATATAAATGATATCAATGTTATTGTCAATTATTACATTCAAAGATTCTTTTTCTTAGTTTCAAAGTGGCACATTACATTGTGTCTAACTGAACAAGTGCAAGGACGATAGGAGTTATTTTGGATGTATAATACATATTGTGTTTTGTTGAGACTAACAGGTGATTTTTTATGCCATTTGTAGATTGTGGATTTCTGTTGTGGGGCAAATGATTTCTCAAGGTTGATGAAAGCAAAGCTTGAGCAGTCTGGGAAAAAATGCTTCTTTAAGAATTTTGACATTATTCAACCAAAGGTAAGATCCATTTGTTTCTTTATATTTTTATTTTTTGCCCTTATTCCCTATAAAAAGAGATCTTAGAAAAACACAAATTCTCTTGTAGGATCTGTACAATATTTGTCTGTTCTGAACTGATTAGATACACCACAAAACATTATCCTAGCGGTCTGTATATTTTTATGTATCAAGATGCCATATTGGTTATGGTGATACACAAGGCTGGAAGGGGGGACCTGTTGTATTTGTGATCATTAATAATAATTATAGAAAACAATGGTAACCCAAGGGGGTGGAAAGATCTATATAATCCAGTTGTTTCCATGAAAAAAAACTGGGTGGAAGGTTTGAAACATAGTCGCCAGAAGCTCCAATACGGGGATGAGGACTGAGTCCCCATTTCTGTACCTACATCTTATGTTGACTAAATTTATATATAATAACGTCGAGAGATGTTCTGCAGTGGCAGAAAGGCACGGAGCATCATATCATGACCATGTACATAAAAACTAAAACACAGCCGAGATATATTTAAACAAAAAAATTAAAACTATAAAATAACTTTGAAGTAAATAAAATAACTCTGTTAAGTAAATAAAATAAAATAAAATAATTCTTAAGTGAATAAAATAACTCAAAGACTGATATCTCTCGGCATGCATTTTTAAGATGGATGTATTTAAGATAACTACACTAGTGTAGCTCCAGCCTTAGTCATTCATTACTTACACACCTTGATTTGAATGAGATCCTGGTACCCCTATGTTTCCAGGTGAATATGGGTTGAACATACATCTGAAACATTTTAGCATCCAAGGCTTAGAAATAAATATGCAGCTCAGTCCGTTCTCATGTTGATTGCTGTTGAATATTGTCACATCCCTCGTGGTAGCCAACTTACAGGTGGGACATTTCATGGGTAAAAGAAATACAAATACAAATAAAAATAAAATAAATATAGTAGTATAAAAAATAAATCACAAAAATGAAAAGGAAAGTTAAAAGTGAATCCACGAATCCATCTTTTTGAAAGTCGGGAAACTTAAATGAGAATTAAATTAGATTATCACGGAGGGAGACAAAGGAAAGATGAGGGCATGGGTGCTTGGAGAAAAGAGGGGGTTCCTTTGCTGCCCCATTATAGAGGAATGGTGTCCCCCTTTCCTCATTCATCATGCCTGCAGGAAAGGATGAAAGACTGGCGCGCTGGAAGGAAGGTAATAAGGCAGTTTTCTGCCATTAAAGGAGGAGGGGAATTTTTCACGGGAAGAAAAGGAGAAAGCACGGGCAGGGAGAAGAAAAGGGGAAGAAGGCAGGTCACGAGGGGGCAGATTCAGAAGGGATTGAAGGAGAAAATTGAAAAACTAGAAAGGAGAAAGGCAGGACAAATTTGCCACACCAGCTGGGATATACAACTGGCGCCATGTACAACTCCATTGCTGGCATGACATTTTCTTGAGTTTGGAGTTTAAGTTTTGCCCTTGTTTGGTTGTTGTTCAAGGAAGGGGTAAAAAATCTTATCACTGTTGGGGGATAAGGGCGCTAGAGTTGTCACAAATTCTTATATTGTTTTCTGTTCATTGCATATCTGTTTGAACTGCTTTGGCATATCCATTTGCTGATATACACTTGAATGGCTGATTGCATAGCCATTTGCTGGTATATTTTAAACTGCTGTTGCATATATTCAATATGGCCAACAAATGGTATTTCTGAGGGCAAAAATCTGAATAGGAAACATGAAGGAGTTTGTAGTCAATGAAAAGGTGGATTTGGGAGTAAGGAATTAATCATAGCCACAGTATTCCTGGTTGATATACGTTTGAATGTTCATATCCCACCAAATATTTGTTATAATGCCAACTCACTTGATTCACATATCATTACATTCTAGTAATGTCAACCTCATCAAGGAGTTGAGATCCAATGTCCTTTACCTTGAAAATGTTTTCTCTGTTATTTTATTAGGCTGGCAATACAGGTTGCCAAGCTTTGATTTGAGTTGTCAACAAAGCCCACATGTCTTTGTTTGTTTTCTTGAAACATTACCCAACTGTCTGCTGCTAGAAACAATATCCATAAAGATTGGGAGTAAGAAGGCTCTTGTTTAGACAATATGGAAACTCACGGGTGCACAAGTGTCGCATATATTTGTATATGGATATGCACAAGTTGTATGTATGTACCTAGAGTGCAGATATCTAGTTTTGATTGCTGCACTTCTTTGTCAAATCTATTTGCAATCTCTATTATGTTCATTGCCAAATCCTGCCCTTCAAACGACACTAATGGTGCAGTCCCGGAGGAGATCGGGTGCAGTCTCGGAGGAGATCAAGATGTGTATGGAATAAAATCCAAACATAGCATTGTAATAGTTCAATCTTCCTCCCTCTTGCTCTAAGGATTTAAGGACTTTTTGGATTATATTTAAGAAATATTTATTTTAAATGCTGCGATGTACGATGTCAACCATTTTGGGGTAGGGAGCTTTTAAACAGTCTGCAGTCATCAGACAAACTCTTACCTTGCTCTCTTTGCTATTTTTATCATTCTCTTTTAATGTGAAAATAGCGACCTTTGTATTAGACTCCGACATGCATAAGGTGACAATATGGCTAGGCTATGATATGCATCATGATTCATTACCTTTTGGACTGTTGTCTTATACTAAACCACTTAAGGTTGTTACCCCTGAGAAATTACAATGATCATAAACATGATGTTACTGTTGGAAGCTTATTAAGTTGACTACCTAAAACATTGATATGTGGGCACAAGTATTGATCATATTCTCCATGTGCTTGATATTAGCTTTTAGATAACTGAATAGTGTAGTCTGGGGAAAGCAAAAGAAAGCTGGAAATGAAAGGATTGTTGATTCTTCAGGAGTTGGCTTGACAATATGAACTACGAAGTATATTGATTACTTTTGTACAATTTTATATGATGATGGTGACTTCAATTAGTGGCATCATAACCACACTGTATTAACATATTTTTTAATGTTGGAAGTTGATACTTTTGGTATTTAGCTTATGATTGAGAGTAAACGCTTTATTTGACTGCATGATGTCTATTGACCTCTTATGTATAAGAACCCTGATTTAGGAACTATCATGTGAACTAAGGAAAGGGTACTATAGTTGTAATGAACTGTTGTATGATTGCATACTAAATGGAAGGCAGTCTGTTATTTAATTTGATTGTGTTGAGATTAAGTTAAGAGATAAAATAGCTGTAATCATAATGTCTATGCATATGCCACCTTGTATCTTATTAGCATCAACATGGGATGATAGATAATTATCATACATGATGGCATTAATAAATGCAGCCTTTCATACCTAGTGGAAAATCTGGAAGGAGTTGTAGGAATCTAATCTAACTCTTTGTTTATCCTGATGGATCTGTGTGAAGGCTTGAACCAATGATTACTTGGATTTGTAAGCATTATGAGTTTTATGAAATAGTATTCTAGGAATTAGGAGTTTGGTTATTAATCAATGAACTTTGTGAGTTGTGGCTTTGTTTTGGATTGGGTATTGGTAAACAGTGACCTATTATACTATATGGTCTTAAACCTGTCTATGATTTTCCTCCTATAGTATTCCTTCTATTTCACTTCCAGGAGGAAAGTTACTTGAGTGGTTAGGTAACCCTGAGTATAGGAACTTATGTTTATGTTCCTTGAGAGATTAAGGTGAGGGGAACTACACGGGACTTTGATCCTGCTTGGAAGCGGGTCTGTAGGCAGTCTTAGGGCGAAGGATGTCCTTGTGACCCAAGTTTGTAGGGGAGGGGTTTAGGGAATAGCTCCAAGGTTTGGGGTGTTCCTAAACTTGATTAACCTTCCCTCTTTTGTATGCTTTAGCTTGAGGTTGAAATTTGGATTAGATGACTGTGAACTCAGCATCTAATTAATATGTCTTCACTATATAGCCCTGAGCTGATAAAAGACATTCCATCATCATCAAGCTTATCTACTCTGAGGATTGTGGTGTTTGGCTTCCACAATTTGCTCCAATCTCGGATAAACTTTTAAAGTCACTGTCATCATGGTTTGTCTGTAATGTGAATGTATGAGTGCCTTTGGACTTGTCTAACTAGAATTATTAGAATTTTGTGTGTGGAACACTATGGCATGGTGTCTTGGCTTAAGGATAAGTATGAGAGGATATTGGTTAGCCTTAAGATGTTATGAAGGTCTATTCTTCCAAAAGGGCTCGATAAACATGGTTTGGCATGGCTATGAATGAGTTAAGTAAACTTGCTAACTTTGCATTTAATGATGATGTTGAATTAAGAAATTACGATCTCATTGTGTGAGCAATGCTTGATCTCTATGGAAGATCTGCCTGTTCTAAATATGGGCCTGGATCTGTGTTGAGTTTAGGATGAAGTTTCTTATGATTGCCTTTGCCAACTATGGGCAATTAATGGCGAGAATTACTACATATGTACAGTGTTTTGCCTTTACATTTGGTTGGTAGATAATTGTATCCTAAGCTTTATGATTGGTAATAAGCAAATGTTATGTACTCAGAGGTAGAATATTGTCTATTATTAAGATTGTGAGTTTTGATTTATGTATAATGCATACTATGTTTCCAAGTATCAATTTGAATGTATAGAATGGCCTTTGAGATTACTTTGAGTTTGTATTTGTTTATGCATATGTGGCTAGATAGAAGCCAACTCATGAGGGGCTTAATGTGTTACTTGTGTGTGACTAGTAATTTAGACTCTAGGACCTATAAGACCATGTGTACAGGTTTATGGACTGCTTATGTGGCATGCAACTAGGTCAACCTGCCTAGTATTTGTGAATCCTTGTGATATCTTGATTATGTCTACCTGGCTATAAGATGACCCCACATGTTGGAATCGAGTCTAATATAGGTGCAGATAGCTGGCTGTCACCAATATCGTGTAGGGGACGAATGCCAAGTGCTATTTGTTGGATCTTAGGATTAGTCGGTTGTCACTAGTAGCATAGAGGTGAAGGATGCTAGGAGCTATCCATGATATGATACAAGAGTAGTTTAGTCGGCTGTCACTAGTATCGTGCATGTGACAGATGCTAGGAGCTAATTGTTATATCTTAGGGTTTAGCCAGTTGTCACCAATAGCATGGAGGTGATAGATTCTAGGAGATACTCATGGTATGATAGGGATTAGTTGACTTTCACCAGTACCATGTAGGTGATAGATGCTAGGAGCGACCCCATACCAGGTTGGACCGACTTTCGCTAGTGGCATGGAGGCAATAGATGTCAAGAAACCACCGACTCGAAAGGTTCAACGGGCTGTGGAAATCTTATTTATGGCCTTTTGTTGTATGTTGTTACGCTTATACCTTAGCCAGTGACGACAAGTAGTATGGGATGCTTACTTGTCATCATAGTTGGCAGTGAACTGGGAAAAAAGATGTGACCCACGGTGTAGTATGGGATGCACTGACATTCCTTTTTCTAGCTCGAACGTACTCAAGGATAAGTGTTAGTGAACCAATTAATGGGAAGATGCATACAATAGGTCACATCCACTTCCTATTGCTAGTTGGTCACTAATTATGTGTGATTCAATCATTGTGTACATGTTTATTAATGGCCTTATGTGTTGTGTGCTGTTACCCTTGTGCTCTTGCCAACGATGACGACTAGTATGGGATACTTGTTTCGTTATCATAGTTGATAGAGATCCGAGGAAAATGATGGGATCCACGGTGTAGTATGGGATGCTCTGACATTCCTTTTTTTGGCTGGGATGTACTTAAGGGCTTATGTGTTGGTAAACCAGGTAAAGGCAAATATGCTTGTAGCAAGGTTGCAACCATTCCTTTTTGCTAGCTGGTCACTATATAGTATGTGTAGAAGAGGTGTGTGTGAGATAGTCACATTGTGCATATGTGACACTTGCACGAGCTAATCACACTGTGTATATGGGTGAACTAGTCACATTGTGTATATGTGGTGTATGTGTGAATTAGTCACCTTTTGTATATGTGACTCCTCAATGAGCTAATCACCTTTTTTATACGTGATGTATGTGTAAACTAATCACTTTGTGTATATGTATTATATGCATGAGCATATGTGACACTGTGTATATGTGATGCATGCCCGAGTTAATTGTATTGTGTATATATGTTGTATGCTTGAGAGTCACTTTGTATATATGTGACATGCATGAGTTATTCACATTGTGTATGTGTTGTATGCATGAGCTAGTCACATTGTATATATGTGATGCATGCCCGAGTTAATTGTATTGTGTATATATGTTGTATGCATGAGTCACTTTGTATATATGTGACATGCATGAGTTTGTCACATTGTGTATATGTTATGCATGAGTTCTTCACATTGTGTATATGTGATGTATGCTTGAGACAATCACTATGTCTAAACTGGTGATGTTTATATGAGTTGGCCACTCTATGGTTTGTGTGTGTGTTCGTATATTGATGCTGGCATCGAACTAACATTTGATTGGAATGCATTGCTATCGTACTATTGTGTAAGGATTGAATTGGAAGTATAAGTTTAATTAATGGTTGTGATATAAGAGTGAGATTGGAGACCTCAAATGAGAGGAGAAGTTGAAGCCTCTTTGTATTGGTGTATGAACTATGGAACCTCTGATTCTTAGAAAGGGATATGTAGGCTGGGCCATTACAAATGAACCCTTGAGGTTTAGGTCTAGGTTCATCGATGACCTTGACATTGGGAGCTTACCATATCCTAGTGCGAGTTTATGAGTTGTGGCATATAGTTGTTGCCATGGCTATGGTTTGTAAGTCTGCGAAGTTGGCATTTCCAAATCAGATAGAAGATGCTTGGTTGATTAAGTTACTACTTGATGTATAATGAGAAAAAAATAGTAGTAACCAAGGTGATAATTACATATATTTGGATATTGTGGTCCCTTGCAAGTAAAGTCACTTACATGTTGGAAGTAGAAGGTGCTATACTATCTTTAGATTTTTGTGTGTTTCCCTTGTTAAGGAAGTTCTTCCTTTATTATCTTTAGTACCCATGCTAGACTCGGGTTGAACTAAAAATATAAATCTCGATACAAATCTCTCAGGATGAATTGCTCTTTTGTTTCTAGCATCATTTAACAAAGGCAACATGCATGTTGATGTTTGAAATGATGATGGTTATCCTCTTTTCCAAATTTTTGTAGACAATTTTGTAATTGGTCCAAAAGGAACCTTAGTATATTATTGAGTTTAATATAGTTTTGAGTCATAGTATAAGTCAAGTGTGCATTTGAAGATATGTCAGCTAATAATGAGTTTCTTCTTTCCTAAGTTAAGAGGATGAATAGAGATAGAGTATAGGGGATGTGTTAAGATTTAACATTCGAAGAAGATAGATTGCTTTGGCATATTGGCTATATCAAAATCCGTTGTTTGCAAGTTGTTTTTGAAAATGCATTGAGGAGTTGAAAATCCTTGTTTGAAATAACTAGTGATGGAAGAGTAGTGAACCTAGCCAGGCATGATGAAAATCTTGCAATATCTTGCCTCTGTATTGGCCTTCTGCATAGCTTTGAGGTAGACATCTCATTATGACATTTACACAATTGTTATTGTGCTTGATAGTAAGTAGACCAAAAATAAGAATGGGTTGTGGAAAAAGAATAGGTGTATTGAAAATCTGATTTTTTGATGGCACTATATATTGAACAATCATGGACATGGTGGGTAAAACCTCTCTCTAGGGGTTAGGCCAATTGAAGCATTGTTGCAATAGAGAGGAATTTCCAAATTTATTGCAGTAGTCTTTGTGGATCACCTTGTTGGATTGATCACCTTGTGAGATATAAAGCATGTCAAAGTGTTACAAGCATGGACATGTTGGGTAAAACCTCTCTCTAGAGGTTAAGAAAATTGAAGCACTGTTGCAACAAAAGAACTTCCAAATTCATTGTAGTGGTCTTCTTGGATGAGCATATAGCATTAATCACCTTGTGAGATAAAGCATGCTAAAATGTTATGAATTCAAGGTCTTAAACATTGTTTGTTTTTGTGTAACCACAAGATAGCATTGTTGGAGGTAGATCATCACTTTAGTTTGCACACAGTGTCATTGTGTTTGAACAAATTGTAAGAGTTTATGGTTCGAATGTATGACTTTTTGACCAAGGATGTAGTGCCTCCATGCAAACATAACTTGCCACATACAAAGTAAAATGCTCCTAGAATGGTAGGCGAACAGTCCAAAGTTGCATGGACATAGATATGGTATCGGATAAGGATAATAATTTCAACTTAAAAAGAAAATTCACTTTCACATTTAATTTTTCAAATCTTAATTAAAAATTATAATAAAATAAAGTAAATATAAATCAAAATAATATTCAATTTTAAATATTAATAATTTACTAAAGAATAATTAAAAAAAACAACGAATTTAAAAAATAAAAATATTTTAATAAAAAATAATACAAAACAAAAGAATAAATTTTGTTTATATTTAAAAAATCAAAACACTATATGAATAAATTAAATCATGATTCTGTTTATTGTTTGGTATCTGATATAGTTGTTTTAATTATGACAATTTCTAATGAGGACAGCCTGTGGCGACGAATCACAGTTATAGCTGTTTGATGTCTACCTTCAAATCTATCTCATAAGGTTGTTCTCTCTTTTGACAGGGCAAATCTACTGAAAAGGCAAACAACTATTTCCTTAGGGACAATTGTGTGGAAAGAAACTTTCCTGTTTGCATCGACTACCCTTGCAAAACTGTGGATGAAACTCTCGAAATCTGGAAAGAGAGAATCTGAACGTGATGAATCCATTGAAATCTAAAACAAAAATCTCTACATAAAGGAATTAGAGCTCATGGGTTTATTTATACAAAAAAATGACTTTTTTTTTACGCTTTTAGGGTTTTCAATAAATTTAGCAAGATTCGGGGCTGTTTTTTTTTAAATTCCCAATCCCAGGCTTTTGGTGTGGCTGAAAGAATGGGAGTTTTTTAGGTCTATGCCCATTATAATGCTGGTCAAGATTCCAATGTAACCTCCCTCTTACATGCTTTTATGCATCATAAGAATTTGACATATTCATAAGGATCTTACAACTCCACAAGATGCCGACACATGGCCAAACTATGCCACCTCAAAGTGGGACACCTACCTCCTCATGTGAGGACAAAATCCACTAAAGACGAATTCCATGTCACCTCCAAATGGGATGCCAACTCTTCTACAGGAACACAAAATACACAAAAGACGAAATAGTGAATGCATACGGAAGTATTAAAAATGAACATTAGGAATGCAAGGTTGAGATATCTTTTCCCAACATTATGGATTTGAGATGAATGAAACAAGATTTTTAAATACATAAATATTCAGAAGTGTTTTTGGTATACAAAAATTACGAATCTGGACATCCATGTCATCGAAAACAAAAACTACAACATGGAGTCATGAACCATGATTGGGAGGAGTTTGCATCACTTATCCTTGCATAATTAGCTCTATGGTGGATCTTGCGCTTGCATCTCAGCTACATCCTTGATGTTGTTGCAACCATGATGCCTATGGGTGTTAGGCTGTTAGCAATGTGAATGGGATGTGTTAACATAGAGAAGATTGTTCAATATTTGCATCATCAATCTATTGTGCTTCATGGAATGTATGTGTTCAAACATATTCCAGTTGTGCACATATTTTAAAATGTTGCAAGGTTGGCTCAAGACGCATGCAACGATCTGTTGATGAGGTTTTTGTGACCGCAACAACATTAGAATAAAACACAGAGTATCCTATCCTCTCTTGAATAAAGCTTCTCAAACGCTGAACTTTGTGATCGAATGAGACTGCTCCAAGGTTCCTTTTGTGTCAGGTCTTGACTAGTGTGGGATAGACTCAGTGGAATGATGTGATTTGCTGGTAATCATGAGGGGGACTTACGTGGGATTACTCCTTCATGGACATGGAATTCACTCTTGGGACTCGGATTGGTGGGTGAATGAAACTCCTTCGCAAATGGACACTTTGGAATCTACTGCTTCCTCCAACAGAGAGACTGGGATTTCACTGTTTCTTCCACGGAAAGGCCTAGATTTCACTATCTCTTCCAAGGAAAACAAGGCGTAGGCTCTTAGTTCCACTTCCGGATAGGGAATGGTTTCTTAGTGAGGTTCCTTACGGACTATTCCTAACGAAGATCTAAAAGAAAATGCAAAAGATGAGGTAAGGGTTCAGGAATCTAATCGATGGAAATGACTACTGTTGAGGATGGAAACCGAAACCAGTCCTCTGCTTCGTCATGCGACAACAACTAGGCAGAGATGGTGCAATCTTTAGGGGTAGAGGCAGAGATTTTCACACTGTCTTGTCATGGAACATGGAACTGATCATCCAGAAACAGTCGAAGTTAAGCATGGATTACGTTCAGACTAACCATACAAAGTGATTTGCAAGCCACATATCACAAATGGTATGAACAAATCAACTTCAATAATTCAACAAGAACATTTCCATCACATCTATCTAACAAAAGCATGAAAATACAAGAAAGAACTTCAATATCTTTCATATTTGCTCCAAGAAATCAATAAGACCATGCCAAAAATCCAAAGAAATATATGAACACCATTCTTCAATGCATATATTATTGCTTCAGAAGTTTGTATTACAACAATCCAACTGATCCTTGGAGTTTCAGCTAAATAGTGCAGAAATGAAAAACTAGCTACTAGGGTGCTCTAGGAGCAGTAGGATGATGGAAAAAAGAGAGAGAGGGAGGGATCCCTAAATGAGGCGCCCTCAGCCTATTTATAGGCTAGCTAGCAAACGAGGTGAAAAATGATCAGATTTCCTCTATCAACGTGCAAACCCTAAAAGGTAGGTGGAAATACGTCATAAGATAAGTAGAAGGCTGCCACATGTCCTAGGCGTCACGCTGACTAAGCTGCCTGGTTGGTAGGTGAGACCAGTCAATTGCCCAGCTCGACCTACTCCTTGGTCGCAAATTTCATGGTGTCCTGGAATCCACTTGTCCTAGTCGCAAATTCCACCTGGAACAGGATTTTGCGACTTGGAATGATTTTCTTCCTAGACGCATAATCCACGGGGTCAAGGAACTTTGTTGTGGAATTACTTCCAGGCTAGAAATCAAGTCAATCCTGATGGATTTTTTGGAGTGATCCTTGGAATTTTGTCTCTATGCTGTATGCTTTGGAATTGAAATTCCATCCTTGCTGTATTTCCCTTTGGATTCCCACACCGACACGGATCCTTGCTCTTGGCGTGGATTCTCGTTCTTCTCGATGGATGTGAACTTGAAGTGTATCCCTTTAGTTTTCCAAGGATTGATCCTCTTGTCCGGAACTGGAATCCTTGATATTGGACTTGAAGTGATTTCCTTCACAAATCCTCGGTATGCATGTGTGGTCTTCTTATTGTCGGAACTCCTGGATCCTTGAAATGGTCATCATTTCCGACGCTTGAACTCTCTGCATCCATCCTGCTTGCCCCGAATCATCCTTGTTCATCCTCCTCATGGAACTTATCCTCGTCTTGGATTCTTGCAAAACAAGGGAAACCTCGAATAGTCATGATGCACAAAATCCATAAATGCAATGCAATATGAAATGAAACATGAATGATTTTGCAAGTTTTGATCAATTTCACTTATAAATTCCTGAACAAAAAAAGGATTTCCCTCATTCTCCGGCATTCTTCACATTTTTCCTTCATTCCAGGGTTACCAAGCATGGACAAGAGGAATTTCCAGGTAAGGGAGCAATTGGAAGGAGGGAGTAGGATTCCTTGGACTGGAATTCCTCAGCTAGGAATTCCAGGTCTTGATGAAATTTGTCCTCCTAGGGGTGAAATTTGTTCTTTGAATGCTAAAATCTTCCTTGGAATACTTACTTCTGCCCTTGGTTTGAACATGAAATCTGCTTTTTCTATCTTGGATTTGAGTTTGAATGAATGAAATGACTTGGGCGGCCTCCTTATATAGGCGTATGGACTCCCCCCTGCCACTTGGCCGATCTAGGTTGGTGGAATAAAAAAACCTAGCTGCCATACTCCATAACCTAGCCGACTTAGTTCTTTTGTCTTTTCCTCCCAGGGTCGGTGGTTGGGGATTTCAGTCGGTCGGGGAATCCACCTGGTTAGGGATTCCATGAGTGACTGGATTACATATTCCACTTGGTCGGGGATTCCTTGAGGTCGGGGATTCCATGAGTGACTGGATTACATATTCCACTTGGTCGGGGATTCCTTGAGGTCGGGGATTCCTTATGGTCGGGGATTCCTTGAGTGACTGGATTATGCGACCATGGATAACTTCTTCCTGAGTTTGGACTTCTTCTCTCTCAGACTTTCTTTCAAGTCTTTTTGTCAAAATTTTGCTAAGTCTTAGAAATTTTCTCTTGTGGAATCTCACTCAGATGGAAGGTTGCTTCTTTCATTCTGGATAGGAATTATCTTATTTTGTATTTTTCAAAGGGAATTGGAATCCTGTTGTCCAGGAGCGCAAATTCCATCTAGGTCAGGAATGTGCGACCTGGACAAAAAACCTCCAGGAGCGCAAATTCCAAGGGGAAGTGGATTTTGCAATCTGGACAAAAAGCTCTCCTGGGCGCAGATTCCACCCTCAACTAGATAATGCGACTTGGACTTTTGAGCCTGATTTTGACTAAGGATTTGTCCTCCTGTTTCAATTTTTGGCAAAGGGTGAACTTTAGTTTGCTTCATCAGAGGTTCAATTATTAACATGCGATCCAAAGCGAGATGTTCACTCTATCCCCTCAAGGAATTTCAATCTCCATGGTGAAATTTTCCTAATAGACGGTGAATTCTCCATTCAGGCACTCGCAGACTAGTCAAGGAACGATTTCCTGATGAGTTGCATAGTCCAGACTGGACAGGAATGTGGAACAGGACAGTCCTGATCTTGGGGCACATAATCCAGTAGGTAGTGGATTATGCGACCAGGACAAAATTCATCCCTGGGCGCATAATTCAGTGCCTACTAGATTATGTCACTAGGAAGGAATTTCTTTCCTGGGCGCATATTCTAGTTGGTACTGGAATATGTGACCAGGGATATTCTTGTGCATAGTTTCTAAGTCTTCCGGAGGAGTGTTTGGGCATTCGTCGTTTCGAAATTGTTCTAAGTCCCTGAAAAACTCTATTGATTTGGAAATCGTCTGAGTTATGATCTGAGATTGAGTCCTGTATTGGGATCAGAGGGATATCCTTTGGATTAGTCCTGCAGGACTAGGGCTGCCGGCTCGGGAACTGAGTTCCATGATGGAAAGATGATCATGCCAAGGAGTGACAGGGTTTGTCGAATTCAGGAACTTGTCGGGATAGGAATCCGGATAGACCTTGGAACGGAAGTCCGGGAATGGATTCATTTGGAACAGGACTTAGGGATAGGAACTTCCGGACGGGACTCTGGATTGGACTTCCGGACTGGATTCCTGGACTGGGGTTTGGATTGGACTTCTGGATTGGGATTGGGGTCTGGAACAAGATTAGCACTAAGTGAAGGATTAGGATCTTTCTTTTGGAATGATGGACTTATGCCATGGATGGGTCAGTTTTGATCGAGGAATGATAGTCAGGGTTTCACTTATCCTTAGGAAAGTTCACTATTTCAAGCATTCCTAATGTTCCCTGTGAGTTGACTGCTTGGACATTCTTTGCTAGCTTCATGGATCAGGGCAAGAAACTGCAAGATCAAAGCAAAAACAACAGCGAAAGCGAGAAAAAAGGGGGTCCCCATTTGCAATGGGACGATGTGTGAAAACGTCACAACATCTAGCGCCACCTTTGAACAAATGTTCCTGAACATTCCAAGGATAAAAGGTCCACTCAGAACTCGAGATCAACAATACAACTTCCTTAAGGCCATCTATCAATTAAGAAATATACTCAAAAGGAGAAGAGAGTCATAGGTTATATCAAGACATCCGTCTTTGCTGTTGCATTAAAGAAACATTTTCTTTTAAAGTTCTTCAAGTGCTTCAATGATAAACATGAGTCATGACTTCAAACATCTCTGTGCACACCCACACGTTAAGTCAGATAAACATGAAGACTTGGTCGAGGCTTCAAAATCAAAGGGTTAGTACAACCATTCATATCCTGAAGTTCCAGTGTGTGCGATTGCATTCACTCCCTTTTGTAAGCAACTAGGGTCATCAAAGTTCCTTTACATTAAGCTATGTGATTAGTACACACCTCCCGAACTACCTGGACATTGCCCCGCTGCCGGCGAGCGTCTATAGCCCTGGCGGGTTTGTCTTCGTAATTCCACTCGAGTAGAGCCCCACTACCAGCAAGCGTCCATAGCCCCGGTAGAGATTGCTCGATTGTCCATCTAGCGTAGTTATAGTGTGTGATTGAGTGCTTTGTTCTTTTTTTCCTTTTCCCTTTTTAATTAACAATTAAGCTAGAATTCGACAGAGTACAATGCAGTACCGCTACCCCTGCAACATATGCTTTTTGACGGCATAGGTTACGTTGATAACTCAGCTAGCTGGGTGTGGAATTCCGATGGCGGCAAAGGTGGACCATGGATTTTTCACTTAATGTAAGATCACAGAGTCTCTCCTGGCTACTTTCAGATTTCTTAGTGTGTAAGGTATAAGATCTAAACATACTTCAAGTTATTCTAAACAGTCAATTTATCTTCCAAGAGCAAGCAACATGTCACCCAAACATTAATGATGGAGCTCACAACGAACACATCCGTTTGATACGAGTTTCTCAAAGGAAAACTAGGAAGTGTTCATTTAAAGATTTAAGCATTTTAAACATATAATCAAAGATATTCATGTCGAGATGTAATGTATGATTCTAATCTCGAGTCAAGTACCAATCTTAACAGAAGATAAGCTAAAGAAAAGTTATCCTGAAGATTCAAGCAATTTCATGAGCAATTTATCCAAGGAATGAGTCTCACGGTAGAAGTGCCAGATTGTGTTTTAGAAGTTCAACACCTCCTTTCACAGGTTGGGAACCCCAGAAAACAACTAACTGAAGCGAGCTATACACTAAACCTAGAGACATCCTCTCTATGGAAAGCAAACCTAGACTAAGGAAAGCAAACGAACTATGGAAAGCAAACCTAAGCTAAAGCAAACCGAAAAGAAACCTATCTAACCACAAACAAAGAGTGAACAAGACTTAAAAGGCCTAAATATATACATGATCTAGCATGGTTTCTCATAATGAATAAGAGCAATAATGCACAAGTGATAGTTCGAAATCTAGCAAATTCATCCTTGAATTCAGAGAAAACATCTTGCACACTATATTTCTCATATTCAAGCAAAATTTCATGCAGGATTATCAATTGTGGCAATTCAAAAGGTCCATGATTTATCCACAAACAAGTTGTTTTTCCTAAGTTGCCATAATCAAATTCATACTTTTCACAACTAAAGGCAGGGAGAGAACAACCTGGGATACTTCGTCTTCCAGTGGATATTGTTTGCTTCTCATCAGTGCATCAGGAGGCCGCAGTTGATGATGGATCATTCCTCTTGCAGCAACTCGTTCATCTTGGAATAACTTTGGCAAAAGCTCTTCATGCGCTTACTTCCTTGGATCTTCCAGCGCCCCTTCAAATTGTTCTTCATTCTTAGACTCAATAGCTTGTACTTCTTCATTCATCATATCCATAAGGTTGTCTTCCTTTCCAAGGACGCTTGAAATTCCTTGGGATTCATTCTCGATGACCTCTTGTTGCATGGAAGGGTGTTCATCAAGGATTTCCTCCTCTTGCAATGGACTTAAATCATTTCCTTTTTCGTCTGAGGGATGAACATCTTGTTCAACATCTTGTGCATCACTTGCATTCCTTTGGACATCTTCTTTTACCTTTTCAACTTCTTCCTCAGCAGGGTTTTTCTTTCTTGGAAGAAGATATGCCAACTTGTTCTTCTCAATAGTGTTTTGATTATCAGAGCCATTTGTACTATCTACACTATTGGATGGAATGGGAAAATCTTCTCCTTTGGATGTACAATTGATTTCTTGAAGACACTTGCTCGACAAGATGTCCAATCTTAATCTTGTCTTGGATGCCTTTTCCAACCTTAATTGTTCCTTGACTTGAGGAATAGCTTCCTCACAAGATGAATAGGTGAGTTCTGAATGAGCTGTGTTATGAATCGTGCACCATCCTTCTGGAATCAAGAAGTCTTCTGCGGGCAAATCTTTCTCAATGCTCAATATCTTCTTGATCATTTCCTTGAAACTCTTGAAGAACTCCCTTTCATCAAATAGGGCGTCTGGCATCTCCTTCCTAGGAACAACTGGCACATGCACCTGTGGAAAGGAAATTTTCTCTTGCAAAGCTAACTCCATCCTAGATAGAAATGTGAGGAAATATAGCCCCTTGTGTCCATGGGTGTTGTGGATTCTACATCCCTTCCGTGATGCAAAGTCATCCAAGCTCCTAGGATGAAGTTGTGCACTCAAATTCCACCAGAGCTGGAGAATGTTAACTTCAGGATGATCCACATTGAATTGCCTTCTAGATCCTGAGAAATCCATGTCTACTTTTATTTTCTGAATTTTTTACTTTTTTTTGTATTTTCCACATATGATGAGATCTAGCAAATCTCAAATTCTTCCTTGAAAGCTCACTTTGGTTCCACATTCACAGTCCGGAGTTCATTCAACATTCCTTCTCGCTTTCGTTGGGCATTTGAAGGAGAAATGGCTTGAAATGATTGCAGCAATCCTTCCTTTAAGCTCGGAATGAACAGGACAATTCGTAGTTCATGCCCAGAATGAATGGAGTAATTCCTTGAACGACCCTCCTCCTAGCGCCAAAGATGTTGATGCGTTGGAAGAGGGGTGTGGTGATGAAATCAATGTCTTTGAATGGAGCGATGCCTTTGTTCTGCCCTCCTTCTAGCGCCAATTTATGTTGAGCGTTTGAAGAGAGGGGTGTGCTGATGAAATCAATGTCTTTGAATGGAACAATGCCTTTTTTCTGCCCTCCTTCTAGCGCCAATTTATGTTGATGAGGTTTTTGTGACTGCAACAACATTAGAATAAAACACAGAGTATCCTATCCTCTCTTGAATAAAGCTTCTCAAACCCTGAACTTCGTGATCGAATGAGACTGCTCCAAGGTTCCTTTTGTGTCAGGTCTTGACTAGTCTGGGATAGACTCAGTGGAATGATGTGATTTGCTGGTAATCACGAGGGGGACTTACGTGGGATTACTCCTTCATGGACATGGAATTCACTCCTGGGACTTGGATTGGTGGGTGAATGAAACTCCTTCGCAAATGGACAAGTTGGAGCCTACTGCTTCCTCCAACAAAGAGACTGGGATTTCACTGTTTCTTCCACGGAAAGGCCTAGATTTCACTCTCTTCCAAGGAAAACAAGGCGTAGGCTCTTAGTTCCACTTCCAGATAGGGAATGATTTCTTAGTGAGGTTCCTTATGGGCTATTCCTAACGAAGATCTAAAAGAAAATGCAAAAGATGAGGTAAGGGTTCAGGAATCTAATCGATGGAAATGACTACTGTTGAGGATGGAAACTGGAACTAGTCCTTTGCTTTGTCATGCGACAACAACTAGGCAGAGATGGTGCAATCTTCTGGGGTAGAGGCAGAGATTTTTACACTGTCTTGTCATGGAACATGGAACTGATCATACAGAAACAGTCGAAGTTAAGCATGGATTATGTTCAGACTAACCATACAAAGTGATTTGCAAGCCACAGATCACAAATGGTATGAACAAATCAACTTCAATCATTAAACAAGAACATTTCCATCACATCTATCTAACAAAAGCATGAAAATACAAGAAAGAACTTCAATATCTTTCAGATTTGCTCCAAGAAATCAATAAGACCATACCAAAAATCCAAAGAAATATATGAACACCATTCTTCAATGCATATATTATTGCTTCAGAAGTCTGTATTACAACAATCCAACTGATCCTTGGAGTTTTAGCTCAGAAAAATAGTGCAGAAATGAAAACTAGCTACTAGGGTGCTCTAGGAGCAGCAGAATGATGGAAAAAAGAGAGAGAGGGAGGGATCCCTAAATGAGGCGCCCTCAGCCTATTTATAGGCTAGCTAGCAAACGAGGAGGTGAAAAAAGATCAGATTTCCTCTATCAACGTGCAAACCCTAAAAGGTAGGTGGAAATACATCATAAGATAAGTAGAAGGCTGCCACATGTCCTAGGCGTTAGGCTGACTAAGCTGCCTGGTAGGTAGGTGAGACCAGTCAACTGCCTAGCTCAACCTGCTCCTTGGTCGCAAATTTCATGGTGTCTTGGAATCCACTTGTCCTGGTCGCAAATTCCACCTGGAACAGGATTTTGCGACCTGGAATGATTTTCTTCCTGGGCACATAATCCAGGGGGTCAAGGAACTTTGCTGTGGAATTCCTTCTAGGTTGGAAATCAAGTCAATCCTGATGGAATTTTTTGAGTGATCCTTGGAATTTTGTCTTTGTGCTGTATACTTTGGAATTGAAATTCTATCCCTACTGTATTTCCCCTTGGATTCCCACACTGGCACGGATCCTTGCTCTTGGCGTGGATTCTCGTTCTTCTCGATGGATGTGAACTTGAAGTGTATCCTGTTGGTTTTCCAAGGATTGATCCTCTTGTCCGGAACTGGAATCCCTGATAGTGGACTTGGAGTGATTTCCTTCACAAATCTTCGGTATGCATGTGTGGTCTTCTTATTGTCGGAACTCTTGGATCCTTGAAATGGTCATCATTTTCAGGGCTTGAACTCTGCATCCATCCTGCTTGCCCCGAATCATCCTTGTTCATCCTCCTCATGGAACTTATCCTTGTCTTGGATTCCTGCAAAAAAAGGGAAACCTCGAATAGTCATGATGCACAAAATCCATAAATGTAATGCAATATGAAATGAAACATGAAAGATTTTGCAAGTTTTGATCAATTTCACTTATAAATTCCTGAACAAACAAAGGATTTCCTTCTCCGGCATTCTTCACATTTTTCCTTCATTCCAGGGTTACCAGGCATGGACAGTAGGAATTTCCATGTCAGGGAGCAATTGGAAGGAGGGAGTAGGATTCCTTGGACTGGAATTTCTTAGCTAGGAATTCCGGGTCTTGATGAAATTTGTCTTCCTAGGGGTGAAATCTGTTCTTTGAATGCTAAAATCTTTCTTGGAATACTTACTTCTGCCCTTGGTTTGAACATGAAATCTGCTTTTTCTATCTTGGATTTGAGTTTGAATGAATGAAATGACTTGGGCGGCCTCCTTATATAGGCGTTTGGACTCCCCCCTGCCACTTGGCAGACCTAGGTTGGTGGAATAAAAAAACCTAGCCGCCATACTCCATCACCTAGCCGACTTAGTTCTTTTGTCTATTCTCCCAAGGTCGGTGGTTGGGGATTTCAGTCGGTCGGGGAATCCACCTGGTCAGGGATTCCGTGAGTGACTGGATTACATATTCCACTTGGTCGGAGATTCCTTGAGGTCGGGGATTCCATGAGTGACTGGATTACATATTCCTTGAGGTCGGGGATTCCTTCTGGTCGGGGATTCCTTAAGGTCGGGGATTCCTTGAGTGACTGGATTCTGCGACCATGGATAACTTGTTGAGTCTTGACTTCTTCTCTCTCAGACTTTCTTTCAAGTCTGTTTGTCAAAATTTTGCTAAGTCTTGGAAATTTTCTCTTGTGGAATCTCACTCAGACGGAAGGTTGCTTCTTTCATTCTGGACAGGAATTATCTTATTTTGCATTTTTCAAAGGGAACTGGAATCCTGTTATCTAGGAGCGCAAATTCCATCTGGGTCAGGAATGTGCGACCTGGACAAAAAACCTCCAGGAGCGCAAATTCCAAGGGGAAGTGGATTTTGTGATCTAGACAAAAAGCTCTCCTGGGCGTAGATTCCACCCTCAACTGGATAATGCGACTTGGACTTTTAAGCTCGATTTTGACTAAGGATTTGTCCTCCTGTTTCAATTTTTGGCAAAGGGTGAATTTTAGTTTGCTTCATCAGAGGTTCAATTATTAACATGGGATCCAAAGCGAGGTGTTCACTCTATCCCCTCAGGGAATTTCAATCTCCATGGTGAAATTTTCCTAACAGACGGTGAATTCTTCATTCAGGCACTCGCAGACTAGTCCAGGAACGATTTCCTGATGGGTTGCATAGTCCAGACTGGACAGGAATGTGGAATAGGACAGTCCTGATCCTGGGGCGCATAATCTAGTAGGTACTGGATTATGTGACCAGGACAAAAATCATCCCTGGGCCCTGGGCGTATATTCCAGTTGGTACTAGAATATGCGACCAGGAATATTCCTGTGCATAGTTTCTAAGTCTTCCGGAGGAGCGTTTGGGCATTTGTCATTTCGAAATTGTTCTAAGTCCCTGAAAAACTCTATTGATTTGGAAATCGTTCGAGTTATGATTTGAGATTGAGTCCCGGATTGGGATCAGAAGGATATGCTTTGGATTAGTCCTGCAGGACTAGGGCTGCCGGCTCGGGAACTTAGTTCCATGATGGAAAGATGATCATGCCAAGGAGTGATAGGCTTTGTTGAATTCAGGACCTTGTCGGGATAGGAATTCGGATAGACCTTGGAACAGAAGTCCGGGAATGAATTCCTTTGGAACAGGACTCAGGGATAGTAACTTTCGGACGGGACTCTGGATTGGACTTCCAGACTGGATTCCTGGACTGGGGTCCGGATTGGACTTTTGGATTGGGACTGGGGTCTGGAACAAGATTAGCACTGAGTGAAGGATTAGGATCTTTCTTATGGAATGATGGACTTATGCCATGGATGGGTCAGTTTTGATCGAGGAATGATAGTCAGGGTTTCACTTATCCTCAGGAAAATTCACTATTTCAAGCATTCCTAATGTTCCCTGTGAGCTGACTGCTTGGACATTCTTTGCTAGCTTCATGGATCAGGGCAAGAAACTGCAAGATCAAAGCAAAAACGACGGCGAAAGCGAGAAAAAAGGTGGTCCCCATTTGCAATGGGGTGATGTGTGAAAACATCACAACATGATCCTCTAAAGATTTGACATCCTAGCACCAAACTTCTGCCACCATGCATTTGAAATGTGAAAAATAATATTAAAATTTCATTTAAATGAAATAAATTGAAAAAGAATTCAAACTTACTGTTCAACATTAACACAAGAAATTTGAAAGTAGAACCACAAGCGACTTTCATAAATGCAATGTTAATAGAATTGTCTTGTATATATCTCGAGCAAAAAGGTCCCCTTTTGCAAGTCTAAAGATCTGAATCCTAGGGATGATCCTTGCTTTCATCTTAGAACTTGCCTCCTTTTGCTCTATGACCACGTAGAGCCCTCTTAAAGCCTTTTTGTTAGCCTTGAAATTCAAGCATAATTAGAATACCAGATTCAAAAATATTATACTGCATGTAACAGGTTTTAAGGTTGTGGTGCCATAGGCAATAAATGATTTCCATGTGGGACAGAATTTGTCATTAGCACTACTATAGATGGCTCTTATGGCTTTCTTGGCCCTATCTGTGCCTTTATACGCAATCCATGAAGGGCTTCTCGCTATTAGCAACACAAAGGAGGCAAACTGAAGGCTCTGTGTGATCTGTAAACAGGGGTGGTGATTTCACTTCATTGATATCAACTTGAGATTCTCTCTCTCTATGTATTGTTCCACTTCCAACTTCTTTTGCCAAGTAATTAACACAAATGCCTGAATTTAGATGTTGCCACAATGTCTCTAATGGTTTTCATCTACTTGATTTAGACACCATTCAACCCTACACATGAACAAAAACATGCCATGAAGTTTGCATAGTATGGTTAACCTTCTTGCTATGCCACTAATGTGCTGTAATTTTCTTATTAGGAGCCAATTGAGTACTTCCTACTTCTGGAGTGGAATTACTTGTGTTCATTGTAGTAGATTGATTTATGAATTTGCAAGGATTGAAAGAACAAATAAGGAACATTCAGACATACTAAAAAATGGGATAGAAGACAAGGTTACGCTTGAGAAACCTGAATTGAGAGAAAACTCCAGCAAAGGGAAGACTGGCTTCCTCAAATCCACTGTAAGTATGAAGTTTTACAAATTCTTCCAAGCACCAGAAATGTTAGTGCTGATAAACACACAATTATACTGAGAGGAGTTGGGGGTGGGGGGGGTGAATCAGTATATATTAAAACTTTCTCTTTACAAACTTGAACCAACCACAATCAATCACATGTAAGATCTAACAATTATGAACACAGAGAGAACATACAATTTTACGTGGAAACCCTTGCGGGGGAAAACCACTTCAAAATATTGCTTATATATATTGATTCATCTTCTTTTGTAGGCACCAACATACTTCTCCCACAATGCTTCTTTTGTGAGCACCAACCCACAAGAGACACCAATCCCCACTTACAGAATCTTATAGGCACCAACCTATTGGAGACACCAATCCCCACCACTGAGCACCAACTCAGCAAAGCTAGGCTTCAACCTATTAATTCTTCAATGGCTGATATAAATTTCTACTTCACCCAAATCTGATCCAAATACTATCTCTTTCTTTCTTCTCAAATCTTATCACTATCATGCACCAATCTTCCTCCCAAAGCTGATTATAAACATGTATATATTTGTTCTTTGATCTTCTCTAATAATCACTCATAATACCTTCTCAAAATAAATCAGATCTGCTCTTCATATTCTGCTATTTTTCCTCTCTCAACTCAGAAATAAAACATTGAATCCTTGCCTTCCAATTACTTCTTCATTCTCCTCTTATATTTCCTCAAGAGAGGCGGTTTGGGCAATGGTCACCACCTTTCAAGCATATAACTCTTCAAAACTGATTGCTGTCCCTTCCCAAATAAATTGCTTCTCTTTAATAATGAAATCGCACCTCTTGAAATGCTAATCGCTGCCTTTATATTTAATTGCTGCTGTTGATAAATCATAATCATAATCACATACTTCTCTAAATCTTTTGACTTGTATATATATGGATATAAGGCGCTTCATTCAAAGGAAGGTCGGCCTGATTTTTCTTGAAGTCGGCCACACATTGTATTTTAAATCTTCAATTTAAAAACTATCTTCACAAGAGGAGTCGGCCAGATTTAGAGAACTTTAATTTAAATTTAAATCTTTTCTTTTTGGCACCTAGGAGAATGGGTCAGCCCATTTTGCACGTAATTTGACCCTTTTTTAAATCTCCAAAAACAAGTCGGCCAGCTTATGTTTAAATCTTTAATTTAAACATATATCTATCTTTATGTTGGCCTTCCAACTTCAACGGTTAATCTTATTTCTCTTGACATCAATCTCCGTGCCTTTGACATCAATGACAACATATTCCAACAAGTGCAACTCTTTGTCTGCCATATCTCATGCAATTCATCAACTAGGGACCTCATAGTTGCCACGTCATTCAAAATTGAGCTCTTTATGTCTTCATCATTAGGGTCTTTAAGCCCCACCCCAACAACCACAATATCATCCACTAAATTTTGACAAGGTCTAAAATTCTCCAAGCATGCTTCTTGCTGCTTTGTGTTTGTCTCTATTGCATCCTGTGTTCTCAAGCGTTGGTGGACTGTAAACTCTAGGTGCACCACATTGCTCAGACTTGAAGGAAATGGAGAAAGTTTAGAACTAGAAGTATCTACATGGCTCATGGGTGTCATTTCTTCTTCTGTCTTTCTAAGGTTCTTTTTTGTCAGTGGACTCCAATTGAGTTTGCACCTCTCTCACAACTTCAGATAGAGCTTGCGTAAGCAAAGAAGCATCTTGGCCAGGTTTATAGGGATCAGGCGATTATTGTTTCCTCTGCTAAGCTTGGTTTGTAATAATTGCGAAACTATTCCCTGTTCTTTGCATCTAGGGTCTAACAATGGTTTGCTCTTATTGGTGCCAACATTATAATGATTTGCAAGTAGGCTGCAAGAGGAGAAAAGAGGAAGTTTTTACTTGGTAGATTTAGAAAAAGAGAAATGGGAAAAAGAATGGATTATGGAACAAGGAAAACCAGAAGAAGGAAAAAAGATGAGAATAAGTTCTCTTAATTTTTCTTTATTTTTTTACCCTTGTGCCATAATGGAAAAAAGCCAAGTCACAAAGTTCACGTTCATGTTCAAGTTTGGCAAGGAAGAAAATCGAAACAAATTGAATTCGTCAATGATAAAATTTGAAATAAATAAATTGTGATTTAGTTTGAAGAAATTCAATCTATTTTTAAAATTTTTTTTATTATGATATTAAAATACTTTAGTAAATTATATTATTATTCAATAATATTAAATGTTTAAATGTTTTTGTGAACCTTTAATATTACATTATATTATAAATTAAAATAAAATTTATTAAAAAATTATGACTAGAAATTAAATCCTAAAATATAAATTGTAATGTTTTTGTAACATTTTGACACAGGAATATATAAATTGTTAAAACTTTTATAACTTTTGTAAAATCAGATGTAATAATTATAATGTTACAAAATCCTATGTACAAAAGTCTATCATTGATTGACCCAATCTATTCTTATTGTAATGCACAAATATTAATAATCAAATTGCAGATGTGCTGTCGGCCATATACTGTATTGTCCTCTATGATTTTCTCTGTACATCAGTTTCAGCAGACATTATAATCAGATCATGCTCAGATTTACGCAATACCAATGTAATGTCTTTTATAATCTCATCAGTGATCTACTCAATCAACAATCAGTTTCAGCAGTCACAATACAATGAATCCATGCTCAGATTTACACACCATATATCATAGCAAAAGAAAACAGTTTCATAACCTCTCCTGAGCAGACTTACAGAGCTGATTGTTATTGCAGAAGTATTGATGACAGAGAACCCAATATAGGGTGACTACAGAATGTTATCCTCCTACAACTGTGCTAGAATAGTATAGATTTAGCTTTCAGTCTCAAATCGTCTCATACTCATGCCAAAACTGTCTTTCTGTGGTCTGCCCTAGTTGGTAGTTTGAGCACCACTATCTTCTATGATGAGGGAAACCCTTCTGGTAGTTGGCTGCACTAGATCTAGGCGGCTGCTCTCTTGTTGGGCATAATGCTTCGCATGCCAGACCCTGCAGATGTAGCTGTGGTGTAATGACACCTTCCACGATCACTCCTTTAATCACTTCTCTGAGTGTGAGACGCCCTCACAATAATGCGCTGTCTTCTGCCTCAATATCAGAGCCTTCCTTGCCAAATCTGGGTGAGTCCAATCTGACTATTAGCGGCTGGAAATATATTATAGCCTTCTGGGCGCAAGGAATATTAATTAGAATTCAATGATATTTCTTGAAGGATAAACTTAGCACAAACAATAACTCGAGCAGGGATTTCGTCCTACCCAGAATGCTGTGGTGGGGTTTTCGTCCCAATCCAACGAGTGAGATGAATACAGATTTGCATACTCAGACTAATTAAAATTCAATCGGATGCCTTAAAGATGTGAATTCCTCCTCTTTATACCTGATTGCTCTTACCAAAAGTGAGACAAGTCGGCGCCAAACAATTTCAAAATGGGGTCGGCCTCAAAGAAAAATATTATTATTTATTAATATAATTAATATTATTATTATTTATAATATTATATTATTATTTCTTAATATAGTGTTTAAAAACATTACCCCATTGCAAATGGGGACCCCCTTTTTTTTGAAGATACAGTGCTTTGCCTTGGTCTTGGATGATGTCTTTGATTTATTTCATGATGAAGTCCATGGTGATTCTAGGAGGTTTTTATCATGACTAGCCCAATTTAGTATGAAACCGTGGTACCTTGATAGAAAATGATGTTTTGATCCTTGAAATGCCTTATACGTTGGAAAGTTTACAAGGAAGTGACTCTAGAGTTTAGGTGCATATTCACTCTTGAAGAAGCATAAATGTGCGCCTAGAGTTGGAACTGATGAAATCATCATTGACAATGGCAAATTCGCATTATGGAGTCATCTTCGAGGTTTAAACTGAGCAGAAATTACTTCAAGGATGCTAGGCGCAACTTCACATCTGTAAAACTCAAATGTGCGCCTAGGGATAAACCTTGCAAATCATCATTAACAATCATCAATTTGTGCCTAAGTAGTGGTTTTAAAGGCTTCAAACTTAGCAATTTTCAAGAACCATGCTTGGATAGCTAGGCGCCAATTTGCACTTGTAGAGTCACCTTTGGGTGCCTAAGTGAAATGTACTTGATTTCATAAACTTTGAAGAAGTTTAATTGTTAAGACTCCCTTTTGAGCCTTCCCAATGATTTGAATCACTCAAAACTTGATGTATGCACCTCCTTAAACTTAGGTGCAAATTTGCCTCTGTATAGCCTCATTTTGGCGCCTTAACATGTAATGAATGTCTAAGTCCTTAGAAAGGTGGCGCCTTGAAAGGTATCAACTCACCTTGAGTTCCCAAGTTGATTTAAGTCCAAAATGCAGATATAAACTTAGGCGCATTTCACCCTTTGAGCAACCCCATTTTTGCGCTTAGGAAGAAATCAGCTTGAATCTATAAGTTTCGAAGGTATTTTGGTTTGATAGGATCCTCAGGGACAAGCATAAGGGTTTGAATGCATAAAAAGTGAAGTGAACACCTATCTAAACCAAGGCGCAAATTTGGACCTGGAGAGTCACTAAAGTGCGGCTAGGTAAAAGGAAGGCAAGGAATTATGAAGTTTGATATTACTTTGAAGCAAGAAGGTCGTTTAACACTTATACATTGGCTAGACATGTTTGCACTGACTTAAAACCATTAAATTGAACATGTTTAATATCTCCAAGTGTAGGCGCAACTTTACTCTGGAATAGTCACCTTTTGGCGCCTTAAAGCCAAGTGCATGAAAACCATAAGAATGGCGCCTAGGGATGAGATGGTCTTCATAGGAGTTTAAATAAGTGTCTGAAACCATGAAATGCTAACGAATGAGCATAGATGAGCTAGGCGCACATTTCTACTTTTGCAACTCAACTCTAGCGCCTAACATTCAAGGGGCATTCATCGATCAATTTTGAGGAAGTATGAATCTTAAGACATCTCATTAACTCTTTACAATGCCCTGGATCCATGAAAGTTGAAGTAAGCATTCATTCATATCAAGGCGCTAATGCATATCTCCACAACCCTCAAGTTCCGCCTAAAACGAAGAATCCTCTAAGAGTTTGAACAAGTACTCAAAATCATTAAAGTATCAAGAAGTAGCCTCTAGAAAGCTAGGCGCAAATTCATGTATTTTCAGATCCAAAAGTGCGCCTGGAACTCATAGAGGAAAATGCATCATCTGGAGTTATCTAATTGCGCCTAAGGGATGAAGAGTCTTTTGAAGCCTTTGACAAGTGTTTGAAATCATTGAAATATCAAAAAATAAGCTAAGTCTCCTAGGCGCATTTTTCCATCTTTGCACACCGAGATTAGCGCCTCAAAGAAACCACACAAATCCACATCATTAGATAAGTGCCTTGAGAAATATAATCATTCTAAGGCATCTTCAATTGTTTGAGAGCATAAAATGTCAAATATAAAGCCAATTTGACCAAGGCGCACTTTAGCTTCTGAAGAAACCTCAATTAGCGCCTCATGAAAAAGCATGAATTAACATTAGGGAGTGAGCGCCCTGAGTAGGAGAACCATTCTAAGTCATTTCCACTTGTTTGTATTGAAATGGCAAATATGAGGTTAAATAGCCTAGGCGCACTTCCACCTATTTGCAAACCTAAATCAGTGCCTAAGCTAGAAGAATGTTGAATATGCTCGGAAATGATTCCTTTAAGCTATGAAATCAAATGTTTATCAATTGTTTAATATGATGTTTCTCTATGTTGCAGGAACGTTGATGGAGCTGAGGAAGTCATTCAAGGAACCAGATGCTTGAAATCACCTTCGTCCAAGGAGTAAAGTTAAGATAGAAGGTAGCCACTCCAAGGGATCACATCAAGTTCATTGTGCAAGTACACTTCATCATCTGCATTAGAGAAGACTTTCATCCTTCAATCTTCAAGTCTTTGAGAGAAGTCTCCTACTTCACACTTCATCATCTACATTACTCTCCATCAGGATGCATTCACAAAGATCAACCTATATCCTGCAAGAGAAGAAGAATAACTGAGTTAGTCAAATGAGCAACATGTATCATACACATCCAATTCACAAAGAACAAGGCAAAATCAACAAGGTTACATTCCCAAGCATTCAAGTTCAAAGCAATCATGTTCGAAGACATCACACAGATGGTGCAATTTGGGAATATGCTGAGGTGGCACCTACGTGGCATATACATATTATTTACTAATCACAGTTCACCACATCATTCAACAAGCAAGGAGCCAAAGAGGACGCCCATGTGGAAGATGCTTTAAAGATTCTATTTCATCCTTATCTTCTTAGAAAACGTGCCTTCATTGCCTCTCTTATGTACTTAAAATAGCAAATTGTAACTAATTGCTGAGATAGCATGATCTGGGCCCTTGGCTACTTGAATTGATCCAGGCCATTCATTGTAATTCTGGAACTCTATATAAAGGCCCTGTTGCCTCATTTGTAAGAAAAAAATAGTTAGAAAGCTGGTAGGCAAATAAAGTAGAGGAGTATAGTAGAAAGAGACTCAAAATTCTCTGAGAGTACTTGAAGATTGTTGTAAATATTTCTCAAGATTAATGCAAAGACATTGGAGCTCACTTGGTGTCAAGTGTCTTGTGGAATAACATGGTTTCTTGTATATTGATGAAATGGAGAGATGTTTCTAAATACGTTAAAGTAGAGTAGTAGTTCATTGATGTAATGCATGTATGTATTAAATATTTGATCAACTCCTAGCTCATGCTTTTGACATTCATTGTTGGTGAAGTGTTGTGTAAAGCTAGTCTGAGTTTCATTACAATTTGCTTAAGTTCGATTGTGGATGCTTGTTTGAGCTACGTCGTTCAATGAGTGTTTATTTAAGCTTTCATGATTTGAAAATCATTTGCTACCCTTAGGAGATTGCACCTACTCCATGTAGTTGTAGGCATTCTTGGCGAAGTGGAGTTAGGTTGATTAAGGAGTTTGTCTATTTATGCATCATCATTGCCTCATTGACCTTAGATTAGTTTCTTTAAACCCTTATCTATTTCCTTTTCTTTATTATTGAGATATAGTACATGCATCATCCACACTGAAAGGAGAAATAAGCTAAATGAAGTAAGAAGAAGTTTGCGTAAGTCCCTTTGTGATTACCAGCAAGATCACATGTATTCAATGAGTCTATCTACTGCAAATCACGAATAAGGAACCTTGAAGTTGTCTCATTGGATCACATAGCTTAGCCTTTGAGAAACTTTATTCAAGAGAGAATAGGTTACTTGGTGTTTTATTCTATTGTTGTTGTTGGCACAAAAACATCATCAACAGTTCTCATACAGCAGATGTGATCCAAGAAAGGGGATTGTTCTGTACTAAAAGTAGTTTGATTTCCAGCTGTTATAGAAACTTCACAACTGCTGGTATGTGAGTGACAATGTCACATACAACTGTGTGGGTTGGGCTCTCTACATGAATTGCTGTGAAAGAATTGATGATAAATTATTCAATGTTTGGAAAAACAAGTGCAGGAACACTGCTGACTAGATCAGTGTAAGCACCAGTCTTGGAATTTCAAAATGATGGCTTGATGCAACTCATATTTGGCATGCAAATGACTTGTGGCTAAGATACTGTTGGCACTGAAACATGAAGCCTTGCCACAGATGTTAATTGGCACATCATACGTACAAGGGTGCATGGAAAATGTTACTAAATGGATTAAGGAAATGTCCTGATGTCAAAAGTGGTCTTGAAGTTGGCAAAGGATGAGGTGAACTTTGGTGCTGTTGTTGACTTGGCCATAAGTACATTCGTCATGGTCACTATCCTACCATGGTAGGTCCAAGGAAGTGATGCATTTCTATGGTTTAGGGGTCACACTTCAAGTTTCAGTGATATCTGGAAGCTAAGTCACAGGGTTCACCGAATTTTTGGCGTGAGGTTCGAAATTCGGCGAACTTCTAAACGCTGTAAAAAATTCGTTGGAATTCGCCGAATATTCATACGGCAAAAAAAAACAAATTTTTTAATAAAAAACTAAAAGTGCATGTATTTTAGGGTTTTTTTCGTGTTTTTTCCCCTTTAAAACCACAGTTGCAACTACGTTTTTCTCATCCTGCTTGATCAGTGATAATTCGGTGGCAGAAGACTGAGGTTGAGTCATGGAAGACTACGTGTGGAGTCTGGTATTCGGCATTCAATTTTGCATCACGCTAGGGAGTCGTCGGTCTTGCATCACGTTAGGGAGTCGTCGGTCTTGCATCACGTCAGGGAGTCGTGACTGCCTACGGGAGATAGTGTTTGCGTGTTTGGCGGCACGTTTTGATTTTAGATTTTTAGATTTTTAGATTTTTAGATTTAGACGGTCATTAGGTCAGCTTGCATTTGTTTTTAGATTTTTTTTTAGGAATTTTAAATAAAATTTAATATATTTTCATTTCTATGTTTTTTAAATAAATATTATTTATTATTTATTTTTTATTTTCATTTTTTGTTTAATGTTTTTAGGTTTTTAAAATAAAATTTAATATATTTTCTTTTATAGCACATTTTTGGATATATTACTTATATTTAAAAAAAATCAAGTTTATATAGGTGAATTTAATGACGACTTTTTTCCCCTTGCCGAACTCTATCCAAATTTTATAGTTGCTGAACATGAACACGAACTCGAATCTTGTGACATAGTCTGGAAGTGATTGCTGAGTGTAAATATTTAAGCAAGGATGCACAATTTCATACAATTTCATTTTGATGATATTGGTCTAATATGGATGCATGTTTCTGTCATTTGCAGGATGATTTTGAGTTTGAGAAGCGAGATTGGATGACTGTCCGTAAAGAAGAATTGGCAACAGGTACCAGATTGGTAAGTAGTAATATTCTATTTGTGCTGCTCTTTATCAAATGGAAGAAAATGATCTTTCCTTTAATTATACATTAATTATGTCATAGAATGTACTGCTTCATAGGTCAAAAGGAAAAGTCTAGTAGTCAAGAATTGTCTACTTCACTAATATATTCTTTATTTCTTGTGATTGGGGGCATTTTTTTAATCTATTCAGATTATGGGATTGAATCCTCCATTTGGTGTCAATGCTGCCCTTGCAAATAAATTTATTGATAAGGCTTTGGAGTTCCTACCAAAATTAGTCATACTTATTGTTCCAAAGGAAACAAAAAGGTTAGTCATCTGTTTTTTACAGAATGCTATTACACTAGGAAGTACATATCATGACTCGTGAGCTTAGATGGCTAGAATGTGGTATTAAAGCTTTCACAAAATAAGAATTAAATTTCACAAAATAAACACATCTTGAAGCAATCTCTGACCTATGGCATTGAATTTTGCCTCTGGTATTAAATATTTTGGTTTGTAACTTGCTTAAACAGACTAGATGAGAAACGAGAGGGATATGATCTTGTTTGGGAGGATTCAGATCTATTGAAAGGCGAGGTTTGTTTACTTAGTCTCATGCTTTTCAATGCCTTATTAATACATTGTGCAAGATTATGATAAGTTTCTCCGAGTTTATGTTCCTTTCATAACGATTTGCATATTTCCCAGTCATTTTACATGCCAGGTTCTGTTGATGTTGATGACAATCAATTAAGCCAATGGAATACAATTGCACCACCACTTTATCTGTGGAGCCGACCTGATTGGACTGTAAAGCACAAGGAAATAGCAATAGAGCAAGGACATGTGAAAGACCCTACAATAACAGCGGAACCTGAGGTTTCTGAAATGAAACCTTCCCAGTCAGTTGAAGGGAATCTTGGTTCAGGAAAACATGCCGAGAAAGATCAGCAATGTGCTGCATTTGGAAATGAGACTATTAACAAGTCTGGTGTTGTTACAGATAGTGAGAGAGAATCCAAACTTGATTCTGTATCTTTGGTACATCAACGGGACATTCGAGATAAGAAAGACCATGAAGAGAACAATTGTGGTCAGAGAAGTTATGAAACCCAAATGAAGGACAAAGATTCTGATATGTATGGTCGTGAAGATGAATATGGACACCAGAAAGATAAGAAAGAAAAGTCACTAGTGGGAGAAAGGGAAAGAACAGACCCTGTAGAGAGAGAAAGATACAACAAAGGGAGACTTGAGAAAAAAAAACATGATGTGGACAAATGTGAAAAGAACAAGCCTGAGAGTGAAAGGCGTGACAGGGACAGGAAAAGAGAGAGGCCCGACAAAGGCAAGTTTGAAAAGGAGAGAATTGTTTCGTCACCACCATTAAAGAAAATGGATTCAAGGAGGGATGATGAAAATGAGTATAATGGTTATATGCAAGAACAGGGTTCTGGACATGGTTTTGGTAGAACATTTGATGGAGGACCCGGTAGTGGTAATAGAGAATATGATGTCAGAGGGCTCCAGATTGGTGGAAATGAGTTGGGGCAGGATATTGGAAGAAGTTTCCAAGGAATATTACCAGGTGATCTTGAGGAAGGCTATGTTAGAGGATATCATAGAATGTCTGGTGGTGGTGGTGATGGTTTTGGAAGGTTACATACCAGTGCTTCTGAGGATCATCTGCGAGAGCGGGGAATACAAATTAGTCGCTCTGGTATAGACGAGGAATATGCACCTGCAGAAGTGAATAGAGGCTTCTCTAGAAGTTTGCCTGGTTTGGAATCTAACTATTCAGTTTCTTCAGACCTTCAAAGAATGCAGAACAATGGAGTGTACAATAGACAAGCTCAATATAATTATGACTCTGAAAGATCGAGTTTGTTACAAGGTCCCAGATCTGCTGATTGGTTAATGGGGGATTCTCAAAGAAGTAGATATCATATTGAGCAGGCTTCTCGTATAAGTGATGCTTATGTGCCTGAGTTACATCACCCGTTAATGTTAGGGAAGCAGCATGAGGAGCCTTCACATCTTTCTAGGGGAACATATCAGTCCGAAACTTATGGGCGTTCAGATATATCCTCATCAGCCATGCAGCGTTATGCTCCTCGTCTTGACCAGAACATGAATTACACAAGAACAACTGTCGGGAACAGTTCCTTTGGGGTTGGGCAAGCACGTGGATCTGAAAGCTTTCCTTTTGATCCATTAGCCTTTACACCAGGACCGAAAAACATTTATCCACATCAAAGCTCCTCAGGTTGGATTGATGATTAAGCATCCAAAGCAATTGTGCATCTCAATTATTCTATCTGGGGTTTGCTTCCGCTTAATTTTATTTTTGTAGATGCCTGACATTTGTTTGTGTAGTCTGATTTTTGAAGTGCTACTTTATTTCTCCAGTTCTTAAACAATACAAGAAGGCTAGAATTCCTGTTGGATTACAGGTGATTATTTTAAATAGTAAAAGCAGAAAATTAGTGCTTGAATTATCTAAAATATTAATATATGCTATTGCTATGAATAATTTGGCTTACCAAAGCAATGGAATGGGGGTTGTATAACATATGAATTATGCGTATTGTTTAATTGATTTTGAAGTTCAAATTATCTACTTTTTATCAGTTATGTCTGTAGGTAACTATTAAAGTGGGTGTAGACAAAGGGGGCATTGAAGCATTGTTACTGCACATTTATTTTATACAGTGCAATGAAATTGAAATTAATAGTTGAATAACAATAACCATTTTCTTGCAGTCTTTGTTATTGTAGTAAAGGAGTCTTTGGTTGACATGTAATACTGCAGCCTTTTCCAGATCAAAAGGGCATTTTCCAGTTAAAATTATTTCCAAAAGTAATCCACAATCTAGAAGTATTTTTATGGATTTTATTTCATTTATATACCTCAACTATTTTTATAGTTCTGCTCTCATTCCTTGTAATGGTTTTAATTTTAGTTCTTGGCTTGCCCAAGTGTACAAGGGATCATATGACATCACGTCTTTCAATTCAAGATAGAATGTGAAGTTTCTTAAGCATGACCTTGTCACAAAACAAATGGCCTAGTGAACTAGGCTATAAATGTTCTCAAAATGCCATCAGAAGTAACAAAGATGCTTCCTTGTGACTTATTCTGGCCTTGGAATTGTCTGTACTTTAACTCACAAGTGTCCTTTGCCTTGCAAGTCTCTTCTTAAATGAAAATCTATAGATTCATGACATTAGTTTTGAAAATTTAACTACATTGGTATGTTGATGTTTAGTTGCTGTTAGTCTTTGTTTAAGCACAGGTCGGGTTGGTCCAACTCTTAATGAGATGGAGATATTGGCACAAATTTTCAAACCAAAGAATGGAATGGTATGATCGTCTAGGTCTACAAAATGATAAGCTCTGGTTTGAGAAGCCGTAAATTATTTGAGCGATTCAAAGGCAAAAAGTTCTTGACAAGTGTATTCATTCATTTTTTGTTGTTGATTGAATCTCTCTATACATTAAATCTCAACATGCAATGCTGTGCAATAGAGGTGTAATAACAAGGGGGATTCACTTTCTTAGGAGTGCCAAAGTGTAATTTCTGTAGTGGTATGTAATATGGGTTCCTCAAGGATTTGATAGCTTAATATATCGTCTTGCTTAAATCACATGCGTGCATTTTGTTTTTCACTTTAGCTTGCCTTCTGTGTATAATAAACAAAAAGAGATGTTACTTATTGACATGTTGCAAATGTTAGCTAGTTCCAACTAAATGTAATGTTCTACACCCTCTTAGTTTGCCTCTTACTGCATCCATGTTTGCTTAGGAATTCAATCCCTTTCATTCCATTGTCTTCCATGGTATTTCTCCATTTGGGGGTTTGACCTCATTGGAAAACTTAAACTGGTCTGATTAGAACTTGTTTACTGCCAAATGATTCTACTAGTTTCATACAGAGTAAACAAGAAAGATAATAGAACTATCACATTGTACGAGAATGAAAATCTAATTGATACTCAGAACTCCACTGCATATATTAATTCAAAATAGTAAGTACAATAGAAACCCAAAAACTCCATTTCCAATACAATGAAATGACACTACATATATAGGTTGGGATCGGTTGCCAACCGTTGCCAACGACATATCGATCGGTAGTAACTACTTTGCAACTAATCAAAACATACTTTGCCAATGCAACTAACTAAAAGTATAAAATATGCCTAACATCAACCCCCCCCCCCAAAAAATTGTTTTCCAGACGACTACAAAACAATATCCAATGAACAACTATGAAGAACGAGGGTTAGTGGACATCCCTGGAAGTGTGGATGCCGTTCGAGCTGAACCCGAAGTCTCCTGCTACGGTAAGACCAACCGTCGAAGCCTGTATACTTCCTCAGCCCTTTATTTCATATGAGTGGTGGCGACGATGTGCTTGTCTCTAGTCAGGCGTACCATCTGGACAGCCACCTCCAATTGCTTTTTGGTTTTTTCTTTTGTTGCCTGAGATTCGGCCAACTCCTCTTTTGTTGCCTCTAACTACGCTCTCAATGCATCGGCCTTGTTCCTCTCTGCTTGTGTGAGCTCGGCTCCCTGGGCAAGCTACCGTTGGAAGTGGACCTGTTGGTCGTCGGTTTTTTCCCTCAGTTTCTTGCATACATTTGCAGCTTCCTCTAGTCTTTTGTTGCACTCTGCGGTGCAGGAGCACCATGGTAAATGTTGAATTTTTGGTTTCAGTTAGAGTCTAGGTGGAATTTTCCCACTTAAATGTTGTAATAAGGTCTCATTAAGACCACTTAGTCCATGTAAGGCCATTTAGGACCAGAGGTTTGATTGTGGCATATTCTTAGCCAAGCCATTTTGGGTAGTAGGTTAGTGGAAGGCTATTTTTACCCTGTTTGAAAGATTTCTACGAGAACCACTATGTTTGAGTGGATTGAATGTAATGTATTTATGATATACACTTCGTGCAAGGTAAAAAGGAGGAGTGAAGGTGAGAGAAGGAGATTTGGGGAAGTTTTCATATCAATAACAATGTTTATTTCTGCATATTACTGTTTTTCTGTTCTTTCTCAGATATGTACAGCCTGCACAGTAGCAATCTTGATCTAAAACCTTTTGAATTCATTAGAGGTATGAATTAACTTCAATTTGTAATTGGTTTGAGGACTTGGGATTGAATTTGTTAGGAGATTTCTTCATTTTTTCTGTGGCAGCCCTGTTAACCCTGTTTTGAGGGTTTGATAGTCTCTTAAAATGTGAACTTGACCCATTCCACTCTCTGTGGCTGCTGTAAATCATGGAATGGGTCCAACACATTAGGAATTGGTGTTTGAGGGTCTTGGAAAGCGGGGGAGTCATTTGGTGGTTTTGGGTATGATACCCTAAGTGATTTTCTTGAGGTTTTTGCATGGAAATGAAGGTTTGAGACATGCATCTGAGCAAATATTGTCAATGAAGGCTTGACGCAGGAGCATTCAGTGGTGTAAGAGCAATTTTGCATCACCCAAAAAGAGGTTGATTCAAAATCATTGCAGTTGTTTTTATTTTTTTCCATAATTAATGTTTTTGTTTTCATAATATCCTGAATAATGAGGTAGGACTTTCAGTTTTTTTTCCAAACTGCTAAAAATTGCAAACTGCAAGTTTTGGAAAGTTTATCTGCTATTTTAGGAAAGTTTGCATTTGGGCACGGATTCAAGTGAAAACTTGCAGAAAGCTTCATAATTGAAATATAAGACATTTGGCGAAGGAATCAGGGAAAGATCATTTGTGAGCTGAAAGATATTAAAGTTTTTGTTTTCTGAAAAGCCTTTGAAAATTTTTGAAACGAGATATGAGGCACTAAAACATCCCATAATGTCTCGAAAAGTTGATGAAAATCCATTTACGGATTTTCGGCATGATAGTTCACATCGTGAGCTTTCCGGCACTTAAAACGGTTCGTCAATCGAACATTCGAATCAAAAGTTATGCTTCCCAGAAGTTGACCTACTTTGGGAGGGAGTTGCAAATTTCAAAATTTAGTTGGAGGTCGCCAAAAAGTGCTATTGATGACTATTTTGGGAACCCTGGGCGGTAGTAGAATTAAGGGGGAAAGTGTAGAGTCAAGAATAGGTGGGAAAACAGAAACCCTAGCTGATTTGGGGTTACAGAAGGCAAAAAATTCCAGAGTCTAGTGAAGTGTAGCTGTAGTGTGTTGCAGCTTGTGGAGGATTGATTCCTCTGATTGTAATTGAGCTTCTGTAATGTAATAAGTTGTCCAAATCAATAAAGAAATATTTTACTTTCTGTGTGCCATTTCTGTTGTGTTTTATGATTTACCCCCTTCATCAAGTGGTATGAGAGCAAGGGTTCCTGAGTGTGTAGACAGATCGCCAACTGTGAGGTAGTTTGCTCCAGGACCTGAGGTTGTGGGTTTTTTCCAGAGATCAAGATGCCTCCACGAAAAAATCGTATTGGGAGGAATGCTTTGACGGAAGAGGGTTTTAGAGCCCTGTAAAGGCAAATCTATGCATTGCAAGAGAAGCTACGAAGAGGGTTTGAGCCGAGAACAAGAGAAGAAAGCGAAGAAGAAGCTGAAAAAGAGCTATCTGAGGAAAAACAAGAAGCTGCAGGAGATCCTGCAGAAGTTAGGTTGTTGAGGGCCATTTCTAAGATTAGAAAGAGGCCCAGGATCGAAGTTTCTACATATTCTGGAGATTTGAATCCAGAACAGCTTATTGATTGGATCAATGACATGGAGTATTTCGAGTATGAAGATGTGGAGGACCCAGATCGGGTCAAGTTTGCAAAAACAAAGTTGGAGGGCTATGCAAATATTTGGTGGAAGGAGGTCCAATTAGAGAAGAATAGAAGAGGAATAGGAAAGATCACCAGGTGGGATCAGATGGTGGAGAAATTGAAGAAGCAGTTCATTCTTGTGGACTATGAGATGGAGTCGCTGAAGAAGCTGCAAGGACTGAAGCAAGGTAACAAGTCCGTTAAGGAGTATACAGAAGAGTTTTATAAGATTACTATTAGAACAGACCATATAGAGGCCAACAAGGAGAAGGTAGCCCATTACATTAATGGGTTGAGGCCAAGTATTCAAGAGGAGCTGAGTCTGGTCAGAATGACCACCATAGAAGATGTGTACCAGTTTTCCCTGAAGGTGGAAGAGAAGCTAAATAAAAGATTCGATAGCAAGCAAAGGGGAAGAGGTCAAGGCGGAAGGATTGGTGGAAGACCCTATAGAGGCCGTAATGAAGATCAAAAGACAAGTGAAGAAGCTGGCACCAGTCGGAATTAGAGAGGAGATAATATCTACTGCCCTCGTGACCAAAACAATGGTGAGCAAAGAGAAAGAGGAAGAGGCAGACCTGGGCAAGGACCCATAAGAGGAGGTTTCAGAGGAACCTGTTTCCAATGTGGGGAAGAAGGGCATCGAGCATACGAGTGTCCGCAACATCAAGGAAGGACAAATAGAAGCCCTGAAGATAATGCACGAGTTGCACATATAGATGAAGATGCGCAGTCTGAGCGTTCTGAAGATGCTGAAATGGGAGAAACCCTAGTTGTCAGAAGAACTTTGTTAAATGAGGAGAAATAACTCAATCAAATAAATACTTAATTCCGCACAAGGTGCAAATGTGAAGGTAAGTGTTGTGATATTATTATTGACAGTGGAAGTATTAACAATCTTGTTTCAAAGGAGATGGTTGACAAGTTGAAGTTGACAAGAAGGAAGCATTTGCATCCATATCGGATTGCATGGTTGCAGAAGGACCACAGAGCTTTGTCAATGAGTAGTGTTTAGTGAAGTTCAAGATTGGGGACTACCATGATGAGGTGCTGTGTGATATCATACTGATGGATGCATGTCATATGCTGTTGGGGAGGTCGTGGCAGTATGATAAGAGCGCTGTCCATGATGGCCGTGCAAACACATATTCCCTAACAAATGATGGAGTTCGTCATAAGTTGAAGCCATTGAAGGAGGTGGAAAAAAATATGTTGTACTGCCAGAATTTGTTTGGTAGATGGTAGGAAATTTTTGGAGGGTATTAAGCATGAACGCCATTGCTTTGCATTGATTTCTAAGATTAGTCAAAGAAATGTGAAGATGTACCAGCCGAAGTCTTAGAAATGCTGGATGAATTTCAAGATATTGTCTCTGATAATGTACCAAAAGGTTTACCACCAGTGAGGAAGATAAGTCATCAAATGGATTTGATACTAGGAGCCAGTTTGCCAAATAAGGCAGCGCACAGAATGACTCTAGCAGAGAATGAAGAATTGAATAGACAAGTTCATGAGTTGTTAAGGAAGGGACTGATAAAGGCGAGCCTGAGTCCATGTGCGGTACCTGCAGTACTAACACCAAAGAAAGATGGAGAGTGGAGAATGTGTACAGATTCTCGAGCCATAAATAAGATCACGATCAAGTACAAGTTTCTATTGCCAAGAATGGATGACATAATGGATTTCAATAAGGTATTTGTGGTAGATTATGATGCTAGTGGTAGTGCTATAGGAGTTGCTTTGAGTCAAGAAGGTAAGCCCATTGCCTATTTCAGTGAGAAGCTTAATGATGCTAAGAAAAAGCATTCTGTTTATGATCAGGAATTTTATGCTATAGTTCAGGGTTTGAAGAAATGGAGACATTATTTGTTGCCAAAAGAGTTTGTTTTATATACTGATCATCAAACTTTACAGTATCTTAATAGTCAAGGAAAGTTGAACTAAAGGCATTTAAAATGGGTTGAGTTTTTGTAGAGTTATACTTTTGTTTTGAAGCACAGGAGTGGGAAGTCCAACAAAGTTGCAGATGCCTTGAGCAGAAGGCAAAATTTGTTGACAGAAATGAAGATAGAGGTTGTTGGGTTCGATGAGCTCAAGAGTTTGTATCCAGAAGATTTAGATTTTGCAGAGGCTTGGAAAGCTTGTCTAGAACTTATTACTTTGGACATGACAAAATGGTTGGATTTCATAATCCAAGATGGCATGTTGTTTAAAGGAAGCCAATTGTGCATTCTAAGGAGTTCCATGAGAGAGACCCTGATCAAGGAGAAGCATAGTGGAGGATTGGCTGGACACTTTGGTTGAGATAAGACTATTGCTATTATTGGCCACAGTTGCAGCAGGATGTGAGGAAATTTGTGTAGAGTTGCAGAGTATGTTAGATGGCGAAAGGAGCAAGTCAGAATATAGGTCTATATCAGCGACTACTTGTACCAGAGAAGCCATGGGATGATATTATTATGGATTTTGTTCTTAGTTTACTAAGGACATAGAGAGGACATGATTCCATTTTTGTGGTGGTGAATAGATTATCGAAGATGACACATTTCATTCCTTGCAAGAAGACTAATGATGTTGTTCATATTGCTGAATGATTTTTCAGAGATGTGAGATTACACGGTCTACCAAAGAGCATAGTTTCAGATCGAGATACCAAGTTTGTTGGTTATTTCTGGAGGACATTGTGGAAGAAGTTGAAGACAAATTTAAAGTTCAGTTCTGTACACCATCCACAGAGTGATGGACATATGGAAGTGGTGAATAGCAGTTTGGGTAACCTGCTACAATGCTTAGTAGGAGATAAGCCCAAGGGATGGGATTTGATTTTACCACAGACAGAATTTGCTTACAACAATTATGTCAATAGGATATTAGTAAATCACTATTCCAAATTGTATATGGCAATAGCCCAAGAAATGCTTCTGAGTCAAGGAAGTTCGACAAAGGAGAAAAGACAAGTGCTGAAGCTGAAGACTTTGCAGAACATATGAAGAATTTGCATGAAGAGGTGAGAAATCACATTATTAAGATGAATATTTAGTACAAGACTAAGGCAGATCAGAAGAAGAGATATAAGGAGTTCCAGGTAGGAGATGAAGTCATGGTTCACATGAGAAAAGAAAGGTTCTCAATTGGAACATACAATAAGTTGAAAATGAAGAAATTTGGACCGTGCAAAATCCTGAAGAAGCAGGATTCAGGCAATGCATATGAGGTAGAGCTGTCGAGTGGGATCAATATTTCCCCTGTGTTCAATATTGCTGATCTAACATAATATCATGAAGGTGGCACAGAGGATGGACCAATAGAAGAATAGTGGAGTATTCTGGCATCTACTTCAACGGAGGAGATAGAAGAGATCTTGGATAGCTGTGTGGGAAGAAGTACTCAAAACAGGCAATATGAAGAATATTTGGTGAAATGGAAAGGAAGGTCTGTTGAAGATTCTTCTTGGTTGTCTAAGGCAGAGGTTGACCGTTTGGGTTTTCCTCAAACAAACACTTGAGACGTGACGGGGTCAATTCTCAAATTACCCTAGGTGTCTGATGCAGGAGCATCCAGTGGTGTAAGGGCAATCTTGCATCACTCAAAAAGAAGTTGATTCAAAATCATTGCAGTTGTTTTCATTTCTTTCCATACTTAGCGTATTTGGTTCCATAATCTCCTGAATAATGAGGTAGGACTTTCAGTTTTTTTTCAAACTGCTAAAAATAGCAAACTGCCAGTTTGGGAAAGTTTAACTGCTATTTTAGGAAAGTTTACATTTTGGTACGGATTGAAGTGAAAACTTGCAGAAAGTTTCATAACTGAAATATAAGACTTTTGGAGAAGGAATCAGAGAAAGATCATTTGTGAGCTGAAAGATATTAAAGTTTTTATTTTCTGAAAAGCCCCTGAAAATTTCTAAAATGAGATATGAGGCACTAAAACATCCTATAACATCTCGAAAAGTTGATGGAAATCCATTTATAGATTTCCGGTGTGATAGTTCACATCGTGAGCTTTCCGGCGCTTAAAACGGTTTGTCAATCGGACACCCGAATCAAAAGTTATGCTTCCCAGAAGTTGACCTACTTTTGGAGGGAGTTGAAAATTTAGAAATTTAGTTGGAGGCCGCCAAAAAGTGCTATTTATGACTATTTTGGGAACCCTTGGTGGTAGTAGAGTTAAGGGGGAAAGTGTAGAGTCAAAAATAGGTGGGAAAACATAAACCCTAGTTGATTTGGGGTTACAGAAGACAGAAGATTCTAGAGTCTGGTGATGTGTAGCTGTAGTGTGTTGCAACCTATGGAGGATTGATTCCTCTGATTGTAATTGAGCTTCTATAATGTAATAAGTTGTCTAAATGAATAAAGAAATATTCTACTTTCTGTGTGCCATTTCTGCTGTTGTGTGTTTTATGATTTACCCCCTTCATCAAGGCTATATGATGAACTTGTGAGCATGTGCTAGTGTATTTAAGGGTGTTTGAGGTGGTTGCAGGTTGTGAGAAGTCTTGGAAGGGTGTTTTTCAATAAACCCTTTGGTATTTAGCCTAAAAATGAGGGTTTAGTGGTTTGGGGGTCTTGTGATAGTTTTTCATGAGGAAGATTGTGGATATGGTGGTTTTGGAACTAGTTGAAGGACTATCCATAGGAGTTTTGAGTTGGGAGCAAGTTTAGAGGACACTTCCTTTGTAAAAGTGGCCTAATTAGGCCTATTGACAAACTGGAACGGTCACTTTTTGGCCATTTGTTTCAAAGAAGTCCATGCTGCATGTTTAGTATGTTTTAGAACTCAATAATGGGTATCCAAATATGTCTAGAATTTTGGGTTTTAATGCTTGAATTAAAAGTTATGGACTGACAGTCCTTGGTGAAGGGCTACTAGGTTGTGAGGGCAGTGTGGGAAGGCACTTAGTAACAATTGCAAAGTCTAAGTTCTTGATGACCATGTATGGTCTGAACATGCCACATTCATCATTCCAAAGGTGTTCCAAGTGTTGGTTTACATAGATTGAGGGTTTGGACAAGTTTTGGGTTTGTAGCCCTTGGAGAGCCCATGTCAAGTTGGAGTAGAGTTTGATAACCATAACCCCATTGTTGTGAAATTCAGGGCTCTACATCAAATTGGTATTAGAGCCAAGTTAGTAGATCCTTGAAGGTGATTGGTTGAAGGTTAGACAACATGGCGAAGGAATGTAGTAGACCAACATAGAGGAATGCAGTTTTCAAGACTACCTGCAAGTGTCAAAGTAAGGTATGTACTATGATGGTAGATTTAGGTAGCCTAGATAATTTGGTGTCTCAGGAAATGGTTGATAAGTTGCAATTAGTAAGAATTACTCATGAATCACCTTATGTTGTTTCTTGGTTGAATGGAGAGCATACTTTGTTGGTCAAAGAACAAACTTGGGTTGAGTTTCATATAGTGCATATAAAGATAAAATTTTGTGTGATATTGTACCTATGAGCATATGTCGTCATTGGGAATGCCATGGATATATGAAAGGTTTCCTCTATATGATGGAAGGTGTAATAGCTATAAAATAATCAAGGATGGAGTTTCATTTAATTTGATTCCATTGATAGAAAAGAATCAGGGACAAAGCAAGAAAGCAAGAATACTAATGCAGGGCAGAAGAGAGCCTATGAGGCATGAGAAAAGTAATTGTAGTGAAAGTGCAGCCATTTCAAAGGAAGAAGTTGCTGAGACAACAAATGTAGACAGTGATGCAAAGTTGAAGAGGAAAGAGGACAAAGAGTTGGTGATGAAACCTGAGAGAGAAAAGTGCAAGGAGGAATTCCCTATGAGGAATCAAGACATGTTTGTCAAGCATGATGAAGACAAGAAAGGGACTGATTTCAGTCAAGTAAAGGTAGAGGCAGGTGTAGGATAGTCAAATAGTATCATAATAGAGGTATGCAGATCTAATGTAAAGGATTGTGAGGAAAAGAAACTTGGGGCAGAGACCCTAGTAAGAGGAAAAGACAAGATAAGGGCAAGTAAGACAAAGGAGAGGCAAGAATGGCCTAGCAAGGTCATGATGGAAGAAGTGTATTGTCCACTGAAAGGGCAAGAAGATGAGAGGCAACAGAAATCTGATGACAAAGAAGAAGAGAGACCAAATGACAAAGAGGTCTTAGAGGCAGAGAAAAAGAATACAGAGGTAGAAGGTAACACAAAGGATAATGAATGGATGAAGAAAGGAGAAAATGTCATGGTAGGAGTAGTATTGTGTCCCTTGAAGGTGAATGAAAGCCATAGGTAGTCAAGTGCTGCTAAGACAGAGGTGTCTAGATTAGAACATGCAGAGAGCATGAAGACAGTAAGTCTGATTGCAAATGAGATGGTAGAAAAGCCACTAGAGGACATGGTGAGTAAAGGACACTATCCATTGATGGGACAAGTCGTTGATCAATATAAGGATACAGTAATAGCAAAGGTAGAGTGTCCATTACAGGACAAGAAGTTAGAGAATGTAGAGAACATGAGGGTAGAAAGTCTAATGCAAGTTATGCAATTAAAGTTTGCAGAGAGGCAAGGTAATTGGCAAGGACAAATGACAGAGTTTGCAGAGGTTAAGAAAAAGATGAGGATTGTAGTCACCCCAAGAGATGAAGATGGAAAAGGACAGAGGTTGAAGAGGGTCTCCATGATAGAAGGGACCAAAGATGTGATGATGACAGAGATTGGCCAAGTGAAGGCTGAAAAGGAAATGTGGATGAAGTCTCCAAATGAAGTGGAGAAGCATGATGTTATTGAGCTTAGGACAAAGGGTTATCCTTAGTTGATAGAATTTGTTATGGGGTAGTTGTATTCTTCCATGAAAGTGGTTCCAAGCATAGAGAACCTGAAGAGAGTTGTGAGAGGAAAGGGTAAGAGGCAGAAAGTGGAGGGAGTCTTTTGCTACTTCCTTGTTTTGATGATCTTGATGATGGGAGTCAAGCCAAGAGTTAAGATGAAAGGTGAAGGTCAGAGTGTAGATTGTTTTGTAGTAATTAAAGAGGAAGAACATAATAAGAGCAGATGGATGGAGTTGATGAACACAAACCAGAGCATGGTGATGCAGATTCAAGAGGACAATGCAAGAGAAGGGCTACTATGTATGGACAAATCCAAGCCAAAGGTCAAAATGAAGCAGTTGCAAGGACTAGAAGGAGCATCCAAAGTATGATGCAGGAGCACCATAGTAAATGTTGAATTTTTGGTTTCAGTTAGAGTCTAGTTGGAATTTTCCCACTTAAATATTGTAATAAGGTCTCATAAAGACCACTTAGTGCATGTAAGGCTATTTAGGGCCAAAGGTTTGATTGTGACATATTCTTAGCCAAGCCATTGTGGGTAGTAGGTTAGTGGAAGGCTATTTTTAGCCTGTTTGAAGGATTTCTATGAGAATCACTATGTTTGAGTGGCTTGAATGTAATGTATTTATGATATACACTTCGTGCAAGGTAAAAAGGACGAGTGAAGGTGAGAAAAGGAGATTTGGGGAAGTTTTCATATCAATAACAGTGTTTATTTATGCATATTACTGTTTTTCTGTTCTTTCTTAGATCTGTACGGCCCGTACAGTAGCAATCTTGATCTAAAACCTCTTGGATTCATTAGAGGTATGAAATAACTTCAATTTGTAATTGGTTTGAGGACTTGGGATTGAATTTGGTAGGAGATTTCTTCATTTTTTCTGTGGCAGCCCTGTTAACCCTATTTTGAGGGTTTGATAGTTTCTTAAAATATGAACTTGACCCATTCCACTCTCTGTGGCTACTGTAACTCATGGAATGGGTCCAACACATTAGGAATTGGTGTTTGAGGGTCTTGGAACGAAGGGGAGTCATTTGATGGTTTTGGGTATGATGCCCTAAGTGATTTTCTTGAGGTTTTTGCATGGAAATGAAGGTTTGAGGCATGCATCTGAGGAAATATTGTCAATGAAGGCTATATGATGAACTTGTGAGCATGTGCTGGTGTATTTAAGGGTGTTTGAGGTGGTTGCAGGTCGTGAGAAGTCTTGGAAGGGTGTTTTTCAATAAACCCTTAGGTATTTAGCCTAAAAATGAGGGTTTAGTGGTTTAGGGGTCTTGTGATAGTTTTTCCTGAGGAAGATTGTGGATATGGTGGTTTTGGAACCAGTTGAAGGACTGTCCATAGGAGTTTTGGGTTGGGAGCAAGTTTAGAGGACACTTCCTTTGTAAAAGTGGCCTAATTAGGCATATTGACAAACTGGAACAGTCAATTTTTGGGCCATTTGTTTCAAATAAGTCCATGTTGCATGTTTAGTATGTTTTAGAACTCAATAATGGGTATCCAAATATGTCTAGAGTTTTAGGTTTTAGTGCTTGAGTTAAAAGTTATGGACTGACAGTCCTTGGTGAAGGGCTACTAGGCTGTGAGGGTAGTTTGGGAAGGCACTTAGTAACAATTGCAAAGTCTAAGTTCTTGATGACCATGTATGGTCTGAACATGCCACATTCATCATTCCAAAAGTGTTCCATGTGTTGGTTTATAGAGATTGAGGGTTTGGACAAGTTTTGGGTTTGTAGCCCTTGAAGAGCCCATGTCAAGTTGGAGTAGAGTTTGATAACCATAACCCCGTTGTTGTGAAATTTAGGTACAACGAGTCTGATGGTCTTCTTTCTTTGCATCACTCTGCCTGCTTATTAAAGTCCTGCCGAGCGTAATATAGTGCTTTGAAATGATCTTCAATGCTGTGAAGGGCTGCTAGCATCTCTCTATCGGCACCTCCAACTCTGGTATCTGGTCTCTCTGGTTTCCATGCATGTTGCATCTCTTCAGTATTAACTTCTAGCCATCCCCGACTCCAAAATACTCATACAAATTCTACCTCGACATTCTTGACAAAGTGTTCAATCCTTTGCACCTCTGCAAGTACTACTGGCCAGGAGTGTTGATGGTCGACTTTGGTGGCAATGTCGGACACCCTTTGGATAATAGCTCCAATGGACCCTAAGTCCTATACATACTTGAGCACTATGCCAAGCGGGTCACTCTCGTCTGGCTGGGCAATGTGAACTGTCAAGTCTGCTGGCTCGGCTAAGTGAGAAGTATCCCGTGTATCATCAGAACTATCTGCCATGCTAGTATTGGTGCCTTCTTCCTCTGAACTACCTGTGGCTGTTCCTTCCTCCTTTGCTTCAGAGTCATTGATCATTATCATATCTTGTGGTGCATCAGCTACCTTTACCGTCTCTTTTTCAAGTGCAAGTGCTGCCAGTGAGGTAGATCTAGTTAGGCTCAAAGGGGAATATCTGCCAGCTGTGAAGGTGCCCCGAGTAACCGAAGCCATGTATCCACCTGTATTGAACTATCCACCTGTGCTAAATTCTCTGGAGATTTGGTCTGAAAAGGAGTAATCTGTCCTGAAGGAAGGGGAACTGGAACCGTGTCGTCCCCCCTCATCCTCATGATCTGACCCCATGAAATGTGAGTGGTGCTAGGCTGAGTGTTTATAGGGATCTCCACTTGTGTACGGGTGTCCAAATGCAAATGTGCATGCCTCTTCCCGAGTGCAACATCCAACCTTCTCTCTCCTACTGGTACTATGCTACCGGTGGGAGTGCAAGGAGTGGCTAAGGCTGATGAGGCCTTAATGCAATCCTCCTCTGCACCTTCTACATTGTATGATGCTTCCGATGATGATTCGGCCACCTCTTGTTGTTTCCTCTTTTTACTGCTTCTGGACTCATCCCCTTTTCCACCTTGAGTAGGGGCCTTCAAATTCATCCATCGGAAGACAGTTGGCCATGTCGGGTCATAATGTTCATTTGGCTAAAATGGGGCTCTTGCTAGTGAAGGAGCCTGAGTGAGAATGGCATCTAAAAATAGTGCAATGGCTTGCTGAGTCATGTAGAATGACTTATGGGTCATCTTCAGGAACTCATGAGTTCTGTCAGAGAGGACTGCTGCCCAGTTGTACATTGCACCTTGGTTGAGGCCAATCATATAGTCAGTCATCCAAAACAAAATGTCTGACGAGCGTGAGGCTTCAGTCTACTGCCCCCTGATGACGTCCATTATGCATTACCATTCATCATTTGCCAAGTGATCTCATTGCAGTCCCCTGTTACCTGTAGCTTTCAACTGGGTCCTCCTTTTGTCACTCAAATTTGCTCTACAAACCTTAGCCATTATGTTCTCTTTGTTCCTTACCATCATCTTCTGTTTGCCAACTGTGAACCCCTGGCGGGGAACTCCCATCACTCTCTCAAAGTCTTGGGGCGTGAATGTGATTTTTACGGCAACATTCATAAACCTGATTATGGTAGCTTCAAACGGGGGTTGTAGTTTGCCACCATGTTTTTTAGTACCGCTTCAAACTCCCTGAAATTGAAATAGGGCATTTGTATCGCCTTGTCAACTTTTGCCTTCTGCAGTGCTACTTTGAAAGGATGGTCATCGGCGTGGCTATTCCACCATTGCTTACATTCTGCCGTTGTCAGACTTTCCCATTGCAACGAGTCTACTGTGATTTTTTCTTTCTCTTTCACCTTCCCTTTCAGCTACTTCTTCTGTACTAACGAACCCACATCAACCTGTGGCCTGAGTTTTGGTGGAGATTCTTCAATAATCACTTTTGCTGCCATTCTTCTACCTTCAACTTCTCCTAATATCTGGATTTGCTTCCCTCTACCTTGTGCTCTGGTTACCTTGTTTTTCGATGAAAATGACATTCTGACCCCTTTTTGTAATGCTCGACGGATTCAGTTATGACCGTTTATGGTTCCCTTCTACTGATTATGACACTTGGACGACGATGATAGTGAGGTACTCAGATTTGTCAATTTGTAACCCTTCCCAACTTGTACGATGCAACAAGATGTTACTGTACGAATGTTAGTAGAGGATTCGTACTGCAGGCAGGTTCAGTTGTACGGTTGAAAGATGGAAAACAAACTCGTATGGCAAATACAAAATAAGCACCTTGTTTGTTGATTCTGCCTGTCCATTTGCCCTTGGGTAGTACAGGCTTGATAGGGTGTGAAAGATTTTGAACTCTGAGGTCATAAGGCGAATGACATGGTTGATGAAATGTCCCTCACGGTCACTCGTTAGTTGGATTGGAATTCCATATCTTGTCACGATATGCTCATAGATAAACCTAGCTGTACTCAATGCAGTATTATCTTCTAGAGCCCTTTCTTCCACCCACTTCGTCAAATATTTAGTGGCCACCACGATATACCGGCATTGATGTAGCTGGCTAACCTTCAATGGCCCAATGAAATTGAGTCCCCACCTCTTGAACAATTCCTGAGGCTGTGATGGCCACAGGGGCATATAGTCTTTTTTTAACGACTTTCCTACCCTCTGGCAGGTGTCACACTGGATTACCCACTCTCGGGCATCTGTATGCAATGTCGGCCACCATAGACCAGCGAGTAGAACCTTCCTGGCGGTGTCATTAGGACCCATATGGCCCCCCGCGAGTCCTTCATGGGCTTCCGCCAATACACTCCTTATTTCTTCTTCCATCACACATCTTTGGAGGATATGATTGGGCCCCATTTTGTGTAGTAGCCCATTTATCAATTGAAATGTTTTGCTCTTAAGTGTAATTTTCCGTCTCTCACTGGCGGACATCTCCGGAGGGAAGTTTGATGTTGAAAGGTACTGACCAATCTTCTCGTACCAAGGTGGGAGTGCTGCTATTTGAAACAGGTGGACATCTGCCGGTTCTCCTGACTTGATATGTGACAATTGGTCGGCAATTATGTGATTTTTTCCCGGTCGTACAATAATGGTAAAGGTGAACTATTGCAAAAGTAACAACCACTTGCTGATTCTCCCCTAAATGATTGGTTTGTTTACCAGGTACATTAAGGCTTGGTGATCTACGCAAAAGGTGAATGGTGTTACCAAAAGATAATGTCTGAATTTCTTTACCGAGTAAACCATTCCCAAAGCCTCCCTCTCATTCGTACTATAATTTCGTTCCGCCTTCGAGAGTAACCGACTGATGAAGTACACTAGGTGGTCAAGACCATGAGATCCCACCCGTGCCAGAGTGGCACAAATTGCAAAGTTTGATGCGTTGACATGCACGTGGAATTCCTTGTCACAGTTCAGATAGGCCAAAATAGGTGCAGTGATGAGTCTTGTCTTTAATTCTTCAAATGCTATCTGTTGTTCGTCCGACCATACAAACTATACCCCTTTTCTTGTTAACATGTCCAATTGGTATGAAACCTGAGAAAAGTTATTGATAAATTTTCTGTAGTATCTGACATGGCCAAGGAAGGACTTTACCCCAGTGACATCCCTCGGAGCTTCCATCTCCACAATTACCTGAATCTTGTCCGGGTCTACCTTTAGTCCTACTTTGCATATAATATGGCCCAGAAGTTTCTCCTGCGTTATCATGAATCAACACTTCTTCGGATTTAAGGCCAACCGTGCAGACCTGCAATGCTCCATACACTTGGTGAGAGCCTTGAGATGTGTCTCCTGGTCGTTGTAGATTGACCAGTCATCCAAGAACACTTTGAAATTTCCCACTGATATTTTGTCAAATATGTGCAAGATAATTCTTTGAAATGTTGTAGGTGCATTGCACAGACTGAATGACATCTGGTTGTATGCATATACACCATCCTCTACCACAAATGTAGTCTTCAGTTTGTCCTCGGTGATGCTGATCTCATTATATCTCGAGAATCCATCCATAAAACAATATATCTCATGATTGGCCACTTCCTTCAAGATGGAGTCTGTAAATGGGATGGGGAAAAGATCCTTGATCGTTACTACATTGAGACATCTTAAATCGACACAGATCCGAATTTGTCCCCCTTCTTTCTTGAGTGATATAACAATTGGTGAAAGCCACTCATTGGTCTCCACCTTGAAGATTATTTTGGCCTCCAGGATTTTCTCTATTTTTTCCTACACCTTGGCGGCGTAATTTTTATTCATGCGATATTGCCTTTTCCTCACTGGACGTGCTTCTGGTATGAGTGGAATTCTATGGACGCATAGTTCTGGTGGTATCCCCTTCAGGTCTTTATATGTCCAGGCAAACACATCTTTGTACTCCAAGAAGATTTTAAATGCTACTGCGTTTAGTACTGGATTCCAGTCATCTCCGACGAGAATTAGCTTAGGGTTACTCTCCTCACCGAGATTAACTTTCTTTGTCAATGGTTCCTCGTACATGATGTTCTCACGTTCAGACTGATGTGCCGGTGTGTTGTCTAGTTTGGCATTCCCTTCCTTGTACTCCCCATAGGCGGCTAGAAAAGTGTGGGTTACTTCTTCCTCTTCGTCACCAGCTTTTCTCATGTCGCTAAGTTTTTCACTCATCGTCCTCAATTTTGTCCAGTGGTTCACTAGTCGCCCCTGAGGACTCACCAATTTCTTTTATTGAAATCATATTGCATTTTGGCTAGAAAAACTCATAATCCTCCATCTGCCAATGGAATAACTTGCTGAAGGAATTTGTCTCATGTTCTGAGCATTCATGTAATTTTAGCATTCCTTCATTGTCGGGCTTCGTCGGCCCTCTTTCTTCTTCTGACGACTCCCCTCCATCTGAGTCAGAGTCTGATGCCAACTCTTCGCTAACGGTTTGTGTCCTCAAATCAATGATGAACTTCTTACCTTTGTTTTCTATCGCCAGAGTGTTTTTATTCCAGTTGTGGTTGGCCTTGGTGGCTATTAGCCATCCTCGACTGAGTAATGCATCGTACGACACATTCCGTGCTGTTAGAACTACAAAATTTAACAAAAACTGTTGGGTACCGATTCTTACTTTTTGAGCCATTAGCACTCCCAGCGCCTTGATCCCGTGCTAGTCGGCTCCCACTAACTGGAATTTCTGCGGCTATAGAGTAGGCTTGTAGAGGCTTTTCCAGGTTTCTTCAGGTAGTACGTTCACCCCAAATCCCCCATCCACTATCGTACTCATCAAATTCTTTCCAAGGATTTCCATGTGCATTACGACCGGTTTCTTCCCCATGTCAATTTCCAATAACCTCGGGTCGAGCACTTGTTCACCAGTTGGTGGTGGTTCTATTATGACACCCTCTCCTGCCTAGGCCTGGTCTTTGTGTGAGTTATCTTCTACTACTTTGGATATGGCCAGCTTCAACTGTGGCAATCTCTGGAGAAGATCCACCATTTTAATTGGTACGGTAGCTTGCAATACCTGGTTTGCAATGTTCCTGTTGGATTCCAACTGTAGGGTCATAGTTGCCTTTTTATCTGAGTTCCTTCATTCTGTTTCCATGGCAATCTCTACTTCCCTTCTTGCATCACGAAGTCTTTCTTTCTCCGTTCGGGGGTCTGGATAATGCACCTTCTTCACTTGTGCTCGGGTGACGGCAAAGACTTCGTCATCCCCTTCTTCAATGTGGATGAGGTTTACCATCCCTTTCTATTTTGGGCAATCGCTGTCTTCATGATCGCTGGGCCCACACCATTTGCACAATGCATTTGGTTTATTCTGGTTATTGCTTGGGCAATCTCTTGCAAAATACCCCTCGTTGCATTGCCGACATTGAATCATTGGTCGTCCCTTTGCATCACACTGAATACGACCTCCTCTTCCCGCACCAATATATCTATTACTGTTGTTGCCTCCTCTTTTGTTGTTATGGTATCTGCCAGGCGATGACTCTTGATTGTTTGTTTTGGGCGGCGTGTTCAACGGGGTAGATTGCTCCCCCTGAGTGTAAAGTACTTGGGTGCTTCTTATCTTCAAGTTGTACGTGCACTCCTTGATAGAATGACCCATTACCTGGCAGATTTCATAGAACATCTTCCTGGGGTAGTTTGCTTTGATGTGGCCCTCATTATTGCACTCCGTACACCATAGTTCTTTGCTTTCCTTCACTGTTTCCTTCTCAGCTTTAAATTCCCTCATCATCCTAAGCATGTCTTTTCTTAATGCTTGCACGGTTTTTTATTCCTCTTCGCCACTATCATTGAACTGTTGTCGTCTTCTCTTTTCTTTCCCTGACTTGACATCTTGTCTTCACTTTCAATGTCCATCGCACGGTTATAAGCCTCGGCGTATGATGCCGACGGAAATATTTTCATTTTCTTCCTGATGGAGGGGATCAAACCCTTGATGAACCACCTCTTCTTCAAGCCGTCGACTGGTTCTATTTCTAATTTTACGAGTAATTCTTTTAACCTTCGATTGTAGGCTCAAACATTTTCATGTTTGCCTTGTCTTGTATTATATATTTTGGCCACTATCTCGTTATCATTCCGAAGTAATTTAAACTCCTCCTGGAACGCTTTCTTCAGTGCATCCCAACTGGCTCTTGATGTGGCATCCAATTCTGTATACCAGTCTATTGCAATCCCCCTCAGAGTGGCTGGAAATGATCTCAGCCAATAGGGCATGTCGTCCTATCCATTGGCTATCCATATGGTCTCGCATGTTTTGCAATGTCAAATTGGATCCTTCGATCCGTTACCTAGGAATTTTAGTAGTTTTTGTTTCTCCGTACTAAGACTCCCCATGTTCAGACTTCCCAACGGAGTCACCATGTTCCTTCCTCGACGTCCTTGATGTGCATTTGGCCTTACTGGATTGGTTCTCCCTCGATGTTCTAGTGCCTTAATGCATTCTCGGCCACGTGCAAGTCTTTCCCATGTCCCTCGTCGGCGTCCCTTGCACTTTGAGTTTTCTCGGGTTCCTTTCGGTACTCCTTCTGTCCGAGGGTCTTGGGTCCTCTAGTTCTCGGCTCTTCTCCCCCTGATATTGATAGTTCCCTGATTCGACGTATACTATTTTCAAGTTCCCTTGTTAATTCATTTTCATCAACTTTTTCTTTTTCTGGTATTCAACAATTTTCTTCGCCGTCTTCTTCGACGATGCTTTAGTGTGCTTCTGTGATATCTTGGTTTATTTCATGGTTCTCACTTGTTTCTCTGACAATTTGTTTTAATCTCTTCCTTGGTTCTTCTTGTTCTCTTAATCTTAATGATCTTCTTAACTTCTCTTCCGGTGTTTCCTGCCCAGTCGGTATTCAATTTTTATCTTTATTAAGTTGTATGGGCATGAATCAACACTTCATATTTTATCAATTGTGTGGCGTGTGACGACGGTTCTCGTCATGCTCTTCCTCCTCTTGTTTCATACGTTCCTCATATCTCTAGAGAATTTGTTGTCTCTGCTGTTCTCTATCCCTTTCTTCTCAGAGGTCTTGCAAGATCAACAGATTCCTCGCCAACAACCTTGGAATACAATCCAGAAGACGGTCCACGTCTGAATTGACTTCTAGATTTTCTTCGATGATTTCCTCCAGAATGTCTCTTCGGATGGCTTCATTCATGACATGTTGTCTCATTGATAAATCCCACAGGAAGACCAGATCTTGTGTTAGATCGTCTTCCCGATCATTTGGTTCTCGTTCGTTGTCACTTTCCTCCCGTATTCTTTGTAATTCCTCCTATGTTCTTGCTAATTGGTATCTTGTGTATGTTTCCTCCTCTGATTGGATCGGTTGACCCATTATGCATCCATCGTCATCGATTCAACTCGTCAACCACTTACTTCTTGTCATTTACTACTTGTCACCTTCCTTACTTGACACTTACTTCTCGTCATTCACTACTTGTCACCTTCCTTACCTGACTCCGTATCGGTAATGGCGCCAAATTGTTTATTGCCGAATGATTCTACTAGTTTCATACAGAGTAAACAAGAAAGATAATAGAACTATCACAATGTACGAGAATAAAAATTTAATTGATACTTAGAACTCCACTGCATATATTAATTCAAAACAAGTACAATAGAAACCCAAAAACTCCATTTCCAATACAATGAAATGACACTACATATATAGGTTGGGATCGGTTGCCAACCATTGCCAACGACATACCGATTGACAGTAAGTACTTGCCGATGCAACTACTCAAAACATACTTTGCCGATGCAACTAACTAATAAGTATAAAATATGCCTAACAGAACTATTTGAACCCATTGTATTTCCTTGATGCTTCTTGATGCAGTCACAGTAGGAGGGTCTAGGAAATGACTATCCAACCATACAACTCATGCCCAGGTTTAGCCACACATTACTAGAACACACAAAAGTCACACATTGAATAAACAACTTGTAAGATTATTACTGAATTGCAATCATAGTTTGCCACGGTGGGCCTTCTTACATGATAGGTTGCAGATGTTTGTTTGCATAAGATTACCAAGATTACACAAATGCCAATAACTATGGAAAACCACTTCAAGATTTGCCACTAGCTACCACATAATGATTACTGACCTAATTAATACATATTGATTTCATGGGCTATGACATGACCTAACAGAAGTACTCTAAGTCACTCCTTAAAGCAACTCAAAGCACATCAACACATGACACATTGGATACCTTCAGATTGTATCCCACATCATATTACCATTACCACACTTAGATCTCGTTCCCTACCTTTTACACTTCTACTCCATCTTGGTCTTCGTCGCTTGCTTTCTACCAATTCAAAACCTCTTATTTATATTATCCTCAAGCTCCTCACATGATTTGCATCGGCCCCAAGTAGGCACAAACCCTGAAGCCATATAAAACATGTTGCTGCTAAGATATAACAAACTTATAACAGTCCAATGGTGGAGACTCTCCATGCGGCGCACCACAAACCTTCACAATGATTATTAAACATCTCACAAATCTTTTACTTTGGCACAAAAACAAAACAAACCTTCCGCAAAACATGAACAATTCCGTTAACACATGGTCAACTCACAGTCACACTATGAACCAAATTATCAACCTTCACTTACCCAATCAACCTCAAACTTCAATTGAAGATAAACAAAGCACATATAGAACTACCACAACAACAAAAAAGCTAATTTCTCAATGTGGGGAAAGCTTTACACACTCACAAACTACTTGACTTAGGCCACAAATCCTATTTCCTTAGACATGATGGCACATTTTAGGATGCCCTGGCATGCACCTACATCATACACCTGGGAAAAATAAAAAAAACGAGTCTCTCATTTTCTAGGGTAGTCTACCACCCTTGCTCGAAGATTCCATTTTGTTTTTTCTTAAACTTACTTTTTCCATCTTCTTAGGTATGCCTCAAGTGATCTATCCAAAGTACTGCTTTCTCCCATGTTATTTGTCACTATGTTTCACCAATCATCCTTTGTACTATGTCCTTGGTTGGTATTCAGTCACAACCTACTTTCCCTTGTTAACAACCAATCCTTCACATATGTTAACCTCTTTTTTGGCTGCCACATACGCTTCTGTTATGCTTTTCTGTGCCACATTTTCCTTAGTACAACTCCTCATTCTCTTGTTCATTTGTCCCATCCTCTGGATGTTCCCCCTTTGGAAATCCTCATATTCACAACCTTTACTCTGTGTTATTTCTTTTGCATTTATGGTGCTACCACTTGTTCCAACAATATTGCACATCTTTAGAATCAACACATGCCATCCCTTCCTAACACACACACGCACCAACTCTATTGTAAAATTGTCCTTCACTTAGCCTAAACGATATCGACTTATGCTTTTGTTTATCCTTTCAGATCACATATGTTAGCTCTCTCATCATACATTGGCTCCTTATCCAATTGCCACGGTCTTCCCAACAGAAGATGACACACATCCATTGGCGCAATGTCACACTACACCTCATCAACGTACACCCCTATGTTAAACCTCACCTAACATTATTTCTCCACCAAAATTAGGGCTCCTTGCCGCAACTAGCCTATCTAGTATGGGCATGGATGTTTCATCCTTTTTATCCCAACTTGTCAACCATTTCCATATACACCAAGTTGTCTATGCTGCCACTATCCATCACCACATTGTAGCATTTACTGCTTGTCTTACATTTAGTTTTGAACAAACTCTTTTTTGTGCCAACTCATTCCTCTTGTCGCACCTCAAAGTTCTTAAAACCAATGAATCCCTGCACTCAGGATCCCTCTCTGAAGTGGGTGAACTATCATCACCAAATGCAGCTCTTGCGTTATCCTTTGCCCTCTTTCCTTGTCGTTCGAATGCCTTGTGTCCTTTGCCACACCTGAAATAGGTTCCCTTGAAGGATTTTGACCTTTTCCTCTTATATCCTCCTCTACCTTGTTGAATATTCCCTCCACGCTCCCCTTGAGCCTCTTAGCAGTGAATATCTTCTACTCTTTCATCATCCTCCCTACCCTTGCGGTAGCTGCTACAATCATCTTCCCTATTGCTGCTATAGCTCCTTTCATCTTCTTTCTCTCTGCGGTGGGAACTTTGGCCTTCTATGTCGTTGTGGTACTAGTTACCTCTCCCTTGACCTCTTGGGGTCTCTCCCTTGTTGTTGCCTCTCATTCTACTGTTCTGATTTTTTTCTTCTCGTCCTCTTTGGTGGTTCTGCTTTTTCTCCTTGGTTTGGCTTAGCTTCTTCTTCCCGATGAGAGCTAACTAGTAGGCCTTCTCAACTATCTAGATATTCCACATATCCAACTCCCCTTGGATGGTACCCTTAGTCCATTGATGTATTTGGCCACTTCCTCGATCGCCTCCTAATGATGTCCTAACCTAATTGTTAGCTTATAGTATTTTTCGATGTACTCCTTCACAATCATATCTCCTTGTCGCAAATTGTGTAGCTCCTTCAACAACTCCAATTGGTAATTTATTGGAATGAACTTGTGTTTCAACTTTTGCACGATCCGATCCCACTTTGCACTACAAGGCTTCCCTTTTCTATTCTAGTCTATCTAGACTTTCTTCCACCATATCGCCACATGACCTTTCAACTTCGTCTTGGTAAATTTTACCCTATCCAGGTCCGCAATGTCCTCATACTAAAAATACTCTTCTAGATTAGTCAGTCAATGAGCTTGTGGGGATCTAAGATCTCAAAATAGTTTAGGATATTCACTTTGGTCCTCTTACCAATGCGGGCTATGGCCTTAAACATCCTTTCGTCCTTTTCCTCTTCTCTTCCACTTGATTCCACATGCTCCACTTCTTGCTCTTCATCACTTTCCTCAGAACTAGGGTTAGGGTTCCTCTGGTGGGCCTACTCTAGCTCATCCATCTAGTTTTGCATGGCCTTCAACATCTCATACATCTCCATTCTACTTGCAACATTGATCATACCTTGCCTTCTCCTCAACGACATCTTTAGGTCAGTGATCTGTCCACAATTAACCCCATGTATAGTGCCTCACAATTGATACTCTATCTACAAACCTTATGGTCTACCACAAATCTAAAATCTATTTAATTCTTTCTAAGTATGGCTTACACCTTCCTTTTGTTGGACATGTTGTCATTGATGTCAAGAAGGTAGTCATGATTGATGAACAAACGAGAGTATAAGAACATGTCATTGATATCAAGAAGGTAGTCATGATTGATGAACATACAAGAGTATAAGGACATGTTGTCATCCATGTCAAAGGCACGATGTTAAAGAGTAATGTTATGAGGAGCATAGATATATAAGAATGCTGACTCATTGGAAGTTAAAATCATATTTTATCTACTCATATGATGGTCGCCTTCCTCTAAGAAAAGTGCTAAGCATAAGATAAAGTATATAAAACATTGAAGGGGGTGCGATTAAGAATGAATGAGATACAATTTGCATAAAAAGTCATTGATGCCAAATAATGCAATCAAAATTATAGTCGACTACATCAACAATCATTGATGCTAAATTTAGAGTTTTAATTTGTATTAAAATGTACTTATCCACATGGCCAACCCCTCTTTAAATTATGGAGTTAATAGATATGGGGTGATCAAGTTTAAATTAAAGATTTAAACTTGGTGTTTGGGTCGACTTACCTTAAGCACCAAGGAAGGATTGAAGTTAATTGTTAATACAAACAATTCATGTTCAAGGCCGACTTCAAAAGGAGGATTAAAAGTTTTATTGCTGTTGATATGGGCTGACCCATATTAGAGTTTAAAGTTTGACAAAGAATAAACATTTAGTGAGGCTGACCTCTTCCCATAATGGAGCGCTCATTATAACAAGACAAAATGACTTATGTTTTATATTAACATGTGGTGTGATTTGTATATGATAAAGAGATCCAATTAAGATATTAGAAGAGCAACGATGTATTTATGAGGAGGTGCATGATAATTAAAGTGTCTTTTTAGTAAAAGACATAGTTGTTCATTAAGCACGCCTCTCTCAAGAGATTATAAAGAAGGGAAGGAGTGCTTAGAAGGAAAGCAATTTAAATGATTTATTTATGAGTTAAGAGCAGATATAAAGGAAGAGAAGGGGCAAAAGTATGAAGTGCAATTCTGATTTGTTTTGAAAGGAAGTGTGTGTGATAATATGAAGATGATATGAATAGAAATATATGTGAAGATATTTCCATGTTTATGATCAGTTTTGTGTAAAGAAGTTGTGCATGATTTGAATCAGATTTGAAGGGAAGAAAGTGTGATCAGATTTGTGAGAGAAGAAAGTGGGAGATCATATTTGTGAGAAAATGAATATCCACATAGATCTAGTGGAAACATGATATCATCCATTAAAGAATTCGTAGGTCGGTGCCTAGAGATTGGTGTCTCTTACTGAGTTGGTGCTTAGTTGTGAAGGTTGGTGCCTACTGTTACAAGTATGTGCAATCGGTGTTGTCATTGATGGCAACAAGCATGTGTTGTCATTGGTGTCAACTGTATGAGTAAGAGATGTTGCAAGAGTATGAGCAGTTGGTGTCGAGTGGATGCTATATCTGATGATGAGGAAGTGCTAAAGATGGTGATAATATGCTTCTAGTGCTTGGTTTCCAAGTGCTTTTGAGAAAATTTGAATAAAATAAGTAAATAGTGTGTGGGTATTCTGTATTCCAGAGTAGTGTTTTGGTTTTTCTTCGCATTTCTTTTATATTGAAGATATGTTTTTGCAGTTTGGATATGTTGTTTAGAGGTGTTTAGGGATGCTACATTCAAAATTTAGCATGCTGGATCGATGTGTAGAGGAAGATGTGTTCACCAGTATATGAACTGTGTTGTGCAAAGGTGTCTAGGAAAAATATTTTTGCTCCGCATTTGTCCGCAAAGTAGTTTCAGGTCTTGTAGTTCTGGAAGTATGCTTATAAGGTTAATATCTATCTTCAGTCGAAGTTGTTTGTGGTTTGGTGCTCCGGAAGATGATTTCTTGAGTTGCAGTGCATTACAGAGATATTTTAGTATGTTGGGTAAACAGGATAAGGTTGTGCGATAGGTGAAAGTTCTTGTGGAGGAATTTGTTGGTTTTCAGGGTGTTTGTGGAATATTCTAGATTGTGCTCAAGCATGGAGTATGGTCCGCGAGTCATCTTTGGGTTTGAGGAATCATGTACATAATTGTTCATGGTGTTAACACCGATTCAACCGACCTTGGATGTTTACACTAATTGTGAAATTGCTTCGATGTTTGTGGAAACGTGGTGTGGCATGTATGGATGGATTTAGGTCTGAACTAAGGTATGGTGTGGTCTACCTTGATTCCTCTCCACTACGGGAATGTATTGGTGCCAACCTAATTTGAATTTGCATGATCAACCGACATTGGAGAATGTTCTTGAGGTTGAAGATGGTATAAATAAGTTTTAAGCTATTGAAGGATAATAAGATAGATGAGCATGATGTATATGATGTGAATTACAGAGTTATAGAGTGTGAATTTGTGGAGTGCAATGCAAACTTTCATGTGTTAGATTATTGGATGTAGTGAGTAGAAGGTGTCTACAATTCTTTAGTGAGAGTACGGAGGTGATGATGGCGTGGTGGTGGACTTCTCTGTTGTATTGAGATCATTTTCTCTTTGTAACAATCTTCTCTATCTTCTTCTCTATTCTGGCAGTGAGCCTTTCTTTCTTTTGGGTAATGAGCCCTTTGGCAGTGAGCCTATTGATTTTCGGTGTTGATATTACTTTATATTGTGAGCTAATTCTCACCGTGGTTTTTTCCTTCTTGGGTTTTCCACGTAAATTTGGTGTTCTTGTGTTTGATGTTGATTTGATTAAGTTTTTGTTATTTGCTTTCATGCTTAATCATCATAACAATTTAAGGGTTAATTGAATTGATATGGATCTAAATGTGTTTTAGGGTTTTGGAATTATAAGTTACAACTGATTCACCCCCCTCTCAGTTGTCTTGTGCATTCAACACCTACAAATTCTACAAGCGTGGATTAGTGTCTCCAGTGGGTTGGTGCTCACAAAATAAGAATTGTAAGAGAAGTAGGTTGGTGTCTACAGAAGAAGATATATATATATATATATATATATTGCCGTGGTTTTCTCCTGCAAGGGTTTCCACGTAAATTGTGTGTTCTCTTTGTGTTCTTAATTGCTAGATCTTGCATATGTGTAGTTGTTGTGATTGATTAAGTTTGGAAAAGTAAAAGTTTGTACTATACAGATTCACCCCCCTCTTAGTATAAATGTGTGCTCATCAATTGGTATCAGAGCGGGTTCCTTCTGGTAGATCTTAAAAGCACACATGACCGGTCACGAATGATATGGGTTTTCCTCAAATAGGGCACCACTATTTGATGGGACAAACTATGCCTTTTGGAGCATAAGGATGGAAACTTATTTAAATGCTCTAGGGTTTGATATTTGGCAATATGTTGTGAATGGTTATATGACTCCAACAACTCCACCTATAGATCAAGATGGAAAGAGGGCAAGCGAGAACAATGCCAAAGCGAAAAATGCTATTTTATGTGGAGTGACTGAATTAGAGTTTGTAAAGGTAATGCACTAGAAATCTGCCAAAGAGATGTGGAATAAGCTTAAGAACATTTATGCGGGCGACAATAAAGTTAAGAAGGCCAAGCTCCAAACCCATAGAAGACAATTTGAGAGCTTAATGATGAGAGATGATGAAAATATTGCAGCCTACCTCCTTCGTGTGGATGAAATTATCAATACCATTAGAGGACTTGGCAAAGAGATGGTAGAATCCATGATAGTACAAAAGGTACTAAGACCTCTTCCGATGAGATTTGATGCAAAGGTTTCGGTGATTGAAGAAATGAAAGACTTGGACAAGTTAACAAAGGACGAGTTGCATGGGATCCTCACGGCATATGAAATGAGGACAGAAAATAATAAATCATCTGAAAAATGAAAAAGAGGACGCGTTTAAAGCTTCAAAGAAAATAAGGAATAAGAGGTATGAATTAAGCGATTGCTCCAGCGATGGTTCAAATGCAAAAGAAGCCTACTTCATGAGGAAACAAAAGATAGGATTAGGTAAGTACAAAGGTAAGTTTAAATGTTTTAATTGTGGTAAATTAGGTCATTTTGCTTCTAAGTGTCCATGGGGCAAAACTGAGAGCATCAATGATTAAGAGGACTATGATAAGAAGAAAGAAAGAGGATATGAACAACATAAGAATGGCTACAAGCAAGATCAATTTGAGAGAAAGAAGAACTTTCAGAGCTACAAGAAGAGTCTCTACTCTAAGGAGTATAATAGTTCTTCCGGAGAAAGCAATGATGAATACTTCAGTGATAGAGAATAAATACTTTTGATGGTGATGGAAATAAAGAATGATATAGATAACCAAAAGGAAGATAAAAGAGTTTCGAAAGACAAGAAGAACGAGGATGATAAAGAAGTGGATATTAAGGAAGAACTCCACTTCGTATATGATGAGATTGAAAAGCTCCAGAGAAGAAACTCGTGACTAAAATCCATAGTTCAAGAGGAAAGTGAATCCAAAGCCAAAGTATCTCAAGCTCTTGAAGAAACAAAAATAATGATCGTGGATCTAAAAGTTCAATGCGAAGAAGAAAAGAGGATTGAAGAAGTAAGAAGCCATTTGAAAGAAAAGGAAAAAAATTGTGAAAATTTGGAATCCGAGATTGTCTCTTTGAGGAAGAAGTTAGAGAAAACTGTGGCTCAACTAAACAGGGAGTTGAAAAATGTAAGGAGTTCAAAAATATTGGATGAAATTATAAACTCTCGAAAACCTACATGTGACAAGAGTGGTATTGGATTCAAAGAAGGGCAAAGCTCTAAAACATATCAACCTCCCAAGGAATCAAAGGAGGAAAATTAGAAGACTATTAAAGAAGGCTCAAGTTCTAAAGCTACATAGTTACCAAAGAAAACAAACGAGAAGTCCAAAGGATATGCAAATGTTCTTAAGAGCTCCATCAATGGTGATAGGTCCAAGAAGAGGGAAAGTAATGTCACTCAGAAAATCAATATTCACAAAGGCAACAAAGAAAATTTTAGAATACCATTCCCTCCAAGGCAAGTGCAAATGAATAGGTTTCAACATTCATTTTATGGTTATTGCAATTCATGTAATAACTTTGGTCACAAAGCAATAGATTGTTGGACACATGCAATAGAACCTAGTTGGACCAAGAAAAAAAGTTCTTATGGGTTGTCAAATGAGAATTACAATATCAAATGTTATAAATACAACAACCTTGGTCATAAGGCAAGAAATTGTAGAACACAAGCAAGAAATGATGGTTGAAACAAGAGTAGAAGTACTTATGGATTTTCAATAAGGAACTATAATTTCTTTGTTCCTTTGTTGGATTACAATGTTGTGTACTACAAGTGTGGACATTTAGCATGCTTCTATACAAGTAGTCTTGTGGAACCCCCTAAGAAAAACAAGAGAGTGGAAGCTATGGATAGTCAAGAGGAAGAAAATTGGAGAAGGAAACAAGAGCAAGATAATAAGGAAAATGAAGAATCTATGCCTGTGCAAATTGCATTTAATGCACAAGTGGTATCACCAAGTCCATAAAGTGAAGAATGAGTTTAGGGGTAGCTATCCAAAAGCTTAATCTTTCATCTGCATAGAGAAGGTATTCAGAGATAGTTCAATTGATGAGTATGATGAGGGTAATGAGCATCCCATTACCATTAAAAGAGGAAAATTAGAGACAGGGGGAGCAGTGAGATAAAGAGAGCACGAAAAATAGGGGGAGAATTATAGAATGGCGGAGAGATACAAGGAAGAGTTATAAGAATAAGAAGAATGATGCCATTAATGTCAAGGACTATTACAGACAAGGGGCGATTCTTTGTGAAAAGTTGAAGCCATTTTCCATCTTGTAAGATCCATAGTGAATGATGGGATAACAAAATAAGTTCCTAATTTGTTAAATATAAGATGACCCAAATCATTTATTTGGACAGCTATAGAGGAAGCATATCACCCAAGTGACCAAGAGACAAAAGGGGAGCTTTACAGACAGGGGGAGCATCATAGAGAAGAAAGAAAATCACATCATGAAGGAGAGAAGCATGTTACATCCCTTTTCCATTGATGTCAAAGGGGGAGAGATAGAGTAAGGGGGAGCAATGCAAAAGGAGAGAATTATGTTCATGTTGCCATCAATGACAAAGGGGGAGATTGTTGGACATGTTGTCATTGATGTCAAGAAGGTAGTTATGATTAATGAATAGATGAGAGTATAAGAACATGTTGTCATTGATGTCAATAAGGTAGTCATGATTGATGAACAAATGAGAATATAAGGACATGTTGTCATTGATGTCAAAGGCACGATGCTAAAGAGTAATGTTATGAGGAGTAGAGATATATAAGAATGCTGACTCATTGGAAGTTAAAATCATATTTTATCTACTCATATGATGGCTGAATTCCTCTAAGAAAAGTTCTAAGCGTAAGACAAAGTATATATAAACGTTGAAGGAGATACGATTAAGAATGAATGAGATACGATTTGCATAAAAAGTCATTGATGCCAAAGAATGCAATCAGAATTATAGCCGCCCACATCAACAATCATTGGCATCAAATTTAGAGTTTTAATTTGTATTAAAATGTACTTATCATGGCCAACTCCTGTTTAAACTATGGAGTTAATAGATATGGGGCAATCAAGTTTAAATTAAAGATTTAAACTTGGTGTTTGGGTCGACTTACCTTAAGTGCCAAGGAAGGATTGAAGTTAAATGTTAATACAAACAATTCATGTTCAAGGCCGACTTCAAAAGGAGGATTAAAAGTTTTATTGCTGTTCATACCCATATTAGAGTTTAAAGTTTGACAAAGAATAAATATTTAGTGAGGCCGACCTCTTCCCATAATGGAGCGCTCAATATAATAAGATAAAATGTCCTATGTTTTACATTAACACGTGGTGCGGTTTGTATATGATAAAGAGATGCGATTAATATATTAGAAGAGCAACGATGTATTTATGAGGAGGTGCATGATAATTAAAGTGTCTTTTTAGAAAAAGATAGAGCTATTCATTAAGGACGCCTCTCTTGAGAGATTATAAAGAAGGGAAGAAGGAGTGCTTAGAAGGAAAGCAATTTAAATGATTTATTTCTGAATTAAGAGCAAATATAAAGGAAGAGAAGGGGCTGAAGTATGAAGTGCAATTCTGATTTGTTTTGAAAAGAAGTGTGTGATAATATGAAGATGATATGAGCATATTGCCATGTTTATGATTAGTTTTGTATAAAGATGTTGTGCATGATTTGAAGGGAAGAAAGTGTGTGATTAGATTTGTGAGGGAAGAAAGTGTGAGATTAGATTTGTGAGAAAAGGAATATCTACATAGATCTAGTGGAAACACAATATCATCCATTAACGAATTCATAGGATGGTGCCTAGAGATTGGTGTCTCTTACTGAGTTGGTGCTCAATTGTGAGGGTTGGTGCCTATAGATTCTACAAGTGGGGATTGGTCTCTCCAGTGGGTTGGTGCTCACAAAATAAGAATTGTAAGAGTAGGTTGGTACCTACAGAAGAAGATATATATATATATATATATATATATATATAAGCAATATTTTGCCATGGTTTTCTCTCGCAAGGGTTTCTACGTAAATCATGTGTTCTCTTTGTGTTCTTAATTGCTAGATCTTGCAAATGTGTAGTTGCTGTGATTGATTAAAGTAAAAGTTTGTATTATACTGATCCATCCCCCCTCTCAGTATAACTATGTGCTCATCACCTTTAACTAACACCACGATTACTATCACCATCATAGCTTATGTTTTATCAAAATCACATGCTCAAAACACTCCTAGGTGTGCTTACATCCCCACCAGAAATACTCCCTTGATCCAACCTCTCTTGGATACCAAATCACACAGTCACAATAGGAGGGTCTAGGAAAGGACTTTTCAGCCCTGCAACCCACAACTAGGTTCAAGCACACATTACCACAACACAAACAATTCACACATTGAATAAACAAGTGGTAAGATTATTAATGAACTACAACCACAATTTTTCGCAATGAGTCTTCTTACATATCAGGCCGTAGTCATTTGTTTATATAAGATTACCACTATTACACAAATGCCACTATGGAACACCACTCCTAGATTTAACACTAGCTACCATATGATTTCCAACCTAACTAATACAGACTCGTTGCATGGGTTGCAACATGACTTAATGAAAGTAGTCTAAATCACACCTTAAAGCAACTTAAAGAAACATCCCTACATGCCACATTGGATACTTTCAGATTATATCCCACATCATATTACCATTGCCACACTAGGATCTTGCTCACTCATTGCTAAATTTACCTTCTACGTTTCCACTCCATCTTCCATGCTTCTAGTCTATCCTAGTCTTCTTTGCTTGCTTTCTACTAATTCAAAACCTCTTATTTATATAATTCTCAAGCTCCTCACATGATCTATGTCGGCCCCAAGCTAGTGCAAAGTGTGAAGCCACATGAAACATGTGGCCAACAAGATATACAAAACTTACAAATTACAACGGTTCAATGGTGGAGACTCTCCATACAACACACCATAGACCTTCACAATGGCCACTAAACATCTCATAAATCTTCTTTAGTACAAACCCAAAATAAGCCTTCCACAAAACAAGAATAGTTACAACAACACACATTGTCAATCCATAGTCACTCTGTGAATCAAATTATCAACCTCCACTTACCCAATCAACCTCAAACATTAATTGAAGATAAACAAATCACATATAGAATTACTCCTACAATCGTAGAAGCTAATTTCTCAATGTAGTGAAATGCATGAACTTTTACCATCATAGACCGCCAACCACAAACTTTACACACTTACAAACTACTTAAATTAGAACATAGATCCTATTTCCTTAGACATGATACCACATTTCAGGATGCCCAGGATGCGCCTGTATCACTTCTCCATTAGGGGGTTTGATCTCATCGAAAAACTTAAACTTGGCCTATTAGATTGAGCACAATCATGTGATTAGAACCATTTGAGAGCTTTACAAAGTGTGATGAAGTCACAGTTCTTAGTTTCAAATTTCATGTGGAACTAGATCATATGTGGATTTGACATCCTTGAGGTTACTATTGTTGACAATGATGGCAATTTTGAGCACAAGGTGCTAGAACTTTGTGTTTACTTTCATATCAAATTGTAGATAAAAATGATGCACTAGTCAAATAATTAGATGACTTATTTTAACTACAATTCACCATTCTATTGATTAAATACAATTTCTTCTTTAAATGATAGAAAATTAAATAAATTCAGATCAAAACTAATTAAAAAAGCACTAGAGTCAAAATTCAAATGGAACTAGAAAAGAAATTGATTAGGGATAGAGAATGCATGTTTGGTTTGAAGTTTGGGGTTGATGTAGTTATTGCAAAAGATTGGAAAGCGTTGTAGGTGTAGTTGGAGATGTTTTGGAGGTTTGTAGAATTCTTGAAAATTGTATTAGATGGAGAAAACTTGGAGGTGCACTTGTGACCCAAGAGGGCACTAGTGACATTCTAGGCATGATAGTGACCAAGGGGTGTGCACTTCAGGCACTTGTGTGTGAACTCATTAATGATTTGGTATAGACCACAATGTTTTTGATTAAGATAAGTAGCAAACAAGGGTGCTGAATCCCTTTACAAAGAGCCCCTAGGGCAAAAAAACATATCACACACAGGCTAACAACAGTACAAAAACAAACAAACTTGCAAAAAAACAACAAAACCAAAGGGGAACTAAAAAACACTAGAACCTGAACAAGAAAATCTAACACCCTTGACTCTAGGCCTCAAAACGACAATAGATTTTTGGAGGCCTTTCTTTTTCCGTTGGACCAAAGTCTAAGAAAACTTTGAGTCAAAATCTTCAGAGCGATGCAAGATGAGGGGATCCTCAATAGACGCCGCAACCAAAGAGCCCTCATGCAAAGCCGAACTAGAAGAAGGCAGAGCCAAGGAAATAATAGGAATTGATGAGGTAGCAGTCTGGTCTTGACCAGGAGCCAAAGATATTAGCCAATGCTAAAGAAGGATACCCATCTTGAGTAGACGAAAGTGTATCAAAAGAAATCATGGGATTCACAACAACCTGCTCGGTAGGGGGAACATCCAAGGTTTCCTATGCAGGCTCGTCCTCCTAGGAAGATTTATCCACAGGGGAAGCACTAATAGTCAAATGATCACTGAGGGCATTCTTCCACCAAGTTGCAACACCCTTACGATGAGAGTGAGGACAACCAGAGGCTAAGTGACCAATACAGAAACACCATCTGCATTTGAAGGGGAGACCTTCATAGTCTTACTGTTGAGTCCAAGGCCTATCCCCTACCATCAAAACCACATCTCCAAAAAGGGGTTTGGAGATGTCAATATCCACTAAGATGCGGGCAACTATTGAATGTCCTATGTATGCAATCATAGTATCTTCCTTCAAGAAATGAAGACCAATAGCCTTGGCTATGGCCTCAACATGAATCCTCCCAAAACTGGAGAGGGAGACTTGGAAGGTGAACCCATATTGGCTTGATATTCAACGGATCAGTGAGTGGATTAAAGGAATGAGCCCATGGCTTGATGGAGAGCGAATGCTCTCCCCACATCCAAACCCTACCATCCAACACTAAATCTTGTTCCTCTATGGAAGCAAAAGTTACAATGAAAAATCCCCTAGCACTGGGGAAAAGCTCAATCTACCGCTCCACCAACGGCTTCTATTATTCCATGATCCATCTGTGGAGATCTGAAAGAGAGGACCAAAAACTATTGAATCTATAGATCATTCCACGCTTAAGATAAAACTCTTCATTCTCTAAAACTTCTGAGCCACACACCACCCTCGGGATGAATGGGCACATGGCAATGGCCGAACCCTGGTTTGTGATGGGAAGGCCTAAGCTCTCGGGATATTAAAAACTTTTTGGTAAATAGATTTGTTGCTTTTAAATAACCTTCATGAATAACTCCATTTCACCCTTGGATCAGCAACAACCTGCTTACAACAGTTGAAGAATTACAGGACTATGTTGATTCCTCTCTGCGTTTGAGAGGGGCAGCTCCCTCATATGATAGGAGTATATGAATTTTTTGGGGTTATAAGAAGAAATTGAATAGTGAAAACTAATAAAGAAATGAGAAGTAATCTTATTAACTCAAATTCCACACATTCAAGTAAAGATACCAAAACTTGATGCGATAATCTTTTCCACATGCAATGTTTAAAGGAAAGCAAATGGTATCATGATTAAACATAGGAATACCAACAACAACACGTGAAATTGAATTGAAAACACATCCAAAACATTTCTTTATTACTTTCTTGCTGGAATAATACTATTCGAGTCCTTTACACAATGCCTTGCGAAAAAGTGGAACCCCTTTTGATTGAATTAGAATGTTGTATTTATAGGTGAGGTTAGTAACCACTTAAGGTAACTACCATAACCACTTTTTGTAACTACTTGGTATAACTACCTAAGTGTACTAACTTTGAACAACTAACTTTCTTTTATAAAGATAGTCACTTAGAGAAACTACCTAACTTAGGCACTTAAAATAACTATGTAAGAAAGAGTTAGGAGGAACCAAGGGCCCCTGGACTTGAAAGAAGTGAACCTCTATTTATGCTTTAAATTCTTGTGGGTAGCTTCCTTCAAGTCTGTCCTTCCATGTTGGTATACATGTATCTGGGAGATTTTCTAATATTTGACAAAATTCCTCCTTGGATTATGTTTTGATAGATGCCCATAGTCTGTTATTTAGCACAGGTTGGGAGAAGGTTGGCAAAGGTCGTCGAGTCTTGTTTTACACCTGCCAGCTGCATTTCCTTGAATGTTTCTAAAGTCTTTTCAATAAACCCACTTTGTGCCTACCACAATCATTGTATTTCACAAAACCTCATTTCTTTGGGGCATTCTATCAAACGGTTCACATGCTTCCTCGTTTCTTCCACATAATCAATCTATCGACCAAGGCACTTACAACTATTACATCTAAGAACAATCCACTTTCAATTCTAAATTCATGAACATTCATACCCTATTTGATAGCTCACATTTTCACATGGGCAGGGGATAATGCTGGCATAGGTTACAAAATTTGTCTTTATATCTGGGTTCAAGGAATACACTGATATGAATAACCAATAGCATGAGACAATTTTTTGAGTATTATAATTCTCACATATAAGTACATCAGATAAACCTTTGAGGTGTTCTGTCAAAATTTCATGTGCTTTGTCTACGCAACCACATTTTGCATGTATGTCTACCAGGGAAGTAGTGACTAAAATCTGTAACAAAAATCCCCTTGCAATTACGCTTTTCTTGATGGCGATACCCAGCTGCATGTTTTTCTCTTTGGCATAGGTTGTGAGAGTATTGGCAAGGGTTGAAGAGTTTGGTTTTGTACTAATCATTTGTATCAACTGAAACCATCTTCATCAGACTTATGTTCTCAATAGCATCTTGATGAATTCATTTTGTACATACCTACAATATTTACAGTTTCTTGATGTATGCTATCAAACATGTCAATGCCTTGTCTAAACTTCCATATTACACTTTAATGGATGTCATGCCTTCGTTCTAACTCTCCCATTGTTAGCAGATTGAGAGAAGGCTCACAGATCATGGTCGGGCTTTACAACAACCGGTTGCATTTCTTTGAAAGTTTTTATCACCATGCCTCAACAAAGACTTGTTTTATGTTTCTTGGGTAGTTACCATAACTACCTCTTGATTTTGTCATTGACGGTTTTAAGTGGTTTTAAACTTGATGAGATTGCCAATAAATTCAGTTACATTCTTCATCGGCATTTTTACATCATTTCACAACCTTGTCCGCTACTTTGAAATATTTAAAACTTCCCTTCATCGATGGTTGATGGCATTTTTGAAAGTAATCATAACCTCCGATAATAAAATACACTTCTTTGTTTGGCGTATGGAGGAGGTGGCAGTAACATTTGCATGCACAATTACAAAAGCCTATCAGGAGAAAATGAGGCCAACAACTAGATCTAACTGGGGACAAGGACCTTGTGGACGCGGGATGAACCTCGAATCTCTGGAAATGAATAGTGCCTTAACCATTGGGTAGGTAGAGTCAAGAGATAACATGATGTACAAGGAGAACAAGGAGACTCAAGCAAGCCAGAACAAGAGAAACAACAAAGACGAAACAAACAACAAAAACCAATGGAAACTAAAACAAGGTAGATACAACCAAAACACCTAATTAACCTATATATATGGTAGGTGATTCCTACCTCAAAACTGCTTCAGGATGATCATGTAAAACCATTGATAGGTTGAGAAAAATAGGCACCTGTATGAAAAAGAGATGTGCACGGATGAGGTACCTGCTGACTCAGTAGACATTTCAGAATGATGAGAAAAATAAAATATATGAAATGTGAGGACTCCTTGAATAGTGCACTGAATAACCATTTCTCATCATAAATATCTGAGTCCATGTGAATGACATTGGTATTGCCCATCATATCTTCTAGTTTCATGTTGAACATACCAATTTTCTCTATCTGAATATTCTTTTGATAGCTTGAATCAAAGAAAACTAAATCACAAACTGGATATCCTTCATGTGAAGTAAGAAATGAAGAAAACTCAATACTCTGTGACTGATTCTTCTTATGAGTAATGTCCTCCTTTACATTGCATCATCTTCTGCAAAGGCAAATTCCTCCTTTAGCATTAATAACTCAAGATGTGCTTTATCGAAGGATTGCACATGAGGAAGAAGAAGTGATGAATATGCATCACACACTTCATCATCTTTAAAAGCCTCTTCTATAGTTGATGAAGAAGAAATAATATTTTCCTCCTCTTTTTGTGCAGACTCACACTCATTATTCTTATGATCTTGTTGCAACTTTGGAGTGGAAGTACTCAACACTTCATCTTGGGTAGAATCTTCTTCACAGATAAAATCATCTTCACAAGTATTGAGATGCCAATCTTGGATGGAAACCTCATAAGAGAGTTCTTGCAATATTCTTTCAGCATCACTCTCCTCTTGTTCAGGTTGCATGCATTTCAGAAAAAACACTTTGCAACTCATCTTTATCTTCTTTGTTTTCTTCTGCATTCCCTTTAACATTAACCATGCCATGGGAACCTTCCTTGGAGGATATATTTGTCGAACCAAAGAAAGTTGTCACAAAAGGAGTGACATTCTTCAAAAAAACTGAGAACATGCGATCATTTGGAAAAATTTCTTCATTATTGCATGCTTCCATGCAATCTTCTTCTTCTGTCTTCATCACTTCTTCTTTTTGGTCTTCCTTAAGTGGACATGCATGTTTTGATGAGTCTCTTTTAGACACTTCCTTTAATACAGGTTCATTTGTAGGAAAACTTTTTGTCTCTTCATTGTTGTCCTCATCAACATAGTTTCTTTTATCTTCTGGTACATGAATCTCTTTTGATAAGGGCTTATGATCATGAGCAAGAAAATGAGTCTCCTTCCCATCTTTTTCTTCAATCTTCTGCAATGTTTGAAGCAAAGAAGGATGAACCTGATTAGTAGCAAGTTGCATGCCACCATAGAAACTCTTCAAAAACTCTACTTGGTTAGGATCATCAAGAACTTGATTTTGTTGAGTAGAGGATGCAGAAAAAGGAAAATCTTCATCATCACTGCCATTGTCTGATTCGAGAAACTGCAAGTTATGCATCTGGGTTCTTTGATACCAAAACATCTTTCAGGATTCTTTTTTCAGATAGAGTCACCAACTTCTTTTTTTGGGGAGATACTTTTATATTCTTGAGGAATTAAAAGGCACCAATGCTTCAACCCGTTTCCCCAGTAGAGTCGCCAAAAATTTGTTGGTAAATAGATTTGTTTCTTTTAAATAACCTTCGTGAATAACTCCATTTTGCCCTTGGATCAACAACAACCTGCTTACAATAGTTGAATAATCGCAGGACTATGTTGATTCCTCTCTGCATTTGAGAGGGGCAGCTCCCTCATATGATGGGGTATATGAATTTTCTGGTGTTATAAGAAGAAATTGAATAACAAAAACTAATAAAGAAATGAGAAGTAATCTTATTAACTCAAATTCTACACATTCAAGTAAAGATACCAAAACTTGATGCGATAATCTTTTCCACATGCAACGTTTAAAGCAAAGCAAATGGTTATCATTGATTAAACATACAAATACCAACAACAACACATGAAATTGAATTTAACACACATCCAAAATATTTCTTTATTGCTTTCTTGCTAGAATAATACTATTCGAGTCCTTTACACAATGCCTTGCGAAAAAGTGGAACCCCTTTTGATTGAATTACAATGTTGTATTTATAGTTGAGATTAGTAACCACTTAAGGTAACTACCATAACCACTTTTTGTAACTACTTGGTATAACTACCTAAGTGTACTAACTTTGAACAACTAACTTTCTTTTGTAAAGATAGTCACTTAGAGAAACTACCTAACTTAGGCACTTAAAATAACTATGTAAGAAAGAGTTAGGAGGAATCAAGGGCCCGTGGACTTGAAAGAAGTGAACCTCTATTTATGCTTTAAATTCTTGCGGGTATCTTCCTTCAAGTCCATCCTTCCATGTTGGTATACATGTATCTAGGAGATTTTGTAATATCTAACAAAATTCCTCCTTGGATTATGTTTTGATAGATGTCCATAGTCTGTTATTTGGCACTTGTTGGGAGAAGGTTGGCAAAGGTTGTCGAGTCTTGTTTTACACTTGCTAGCTATATTTCCTTGAATGTTTCTGAAGTTTTTTCAATAAACCCATTTTGTGCCTATTGCAATCATTGTAATTCACAAAACCTCATTTCTTTGGGGCATTCTATCAAATGGTTCACATGCTTCCTCATTTCTTCCACATAATCAATCTATCGACCAAGGCACTTACATCTGTTACATCTGAGAACAATCCACTTTCAATTCTAAATTCACAGACATTCATACCCTATTTGAGAGCTCACACTTTCACACGGGCAAGTGAGAATGCTGGCATAAGTTGCAGAATTTGTCTTTATATTTGCCAAACATATTTGTTTTAAAGTTTCTAGAGTCTTTTTAACAAATACATTTTGTGTATACCCTACACCAATAAAGCTAGCACTTGCACCCACAAGAGGTTCAAGGAATATGTCGAGAGAAGGCTTACAGATCATGGTTGGGCTCTACAACATCTGGTTGCATTTCTTTGAAAGTTTTTATCACCATGCCTCAACAAAGACTTGTTTTATGTTTCTTGGGTAGTTATCATAACTACCTCTTGATTTTGTCATCGAAGGTTTTAAGTGGTTTTAAAACTTGATGAGATTGCCAATAAATTCAGTTACATTCTTCATCGGCATTTTTACATCATTTCACAACCTTGTCCGCTACTTTGAAATATTTAAAACTTCCCTTCATCGATGGTTGATGTCATTTTTGAAAGTAATCATAACCTCCGATAATAAAATACACTTTCTTCTCATAAGCAGAGATACGCTGATTCTGCTAGACCAAAGTTGGAGTCGCTAGACATGCAAAATTTTGACCTCTTACAGGTCCGAATATTATTGGTTGCACATCAAAACCAGTAACCAAAATGTATTACTTTGAACTTAGAATTCTCAATTCTTGTCCCACCGGGTGTGCCAGAAACTGTTATCACCCAGATTTGCACCCTTTGCTGTAGTTATGAGACCTTAGCAACCTGGGGTAACATTGGAATGATCTCGAAGGGTGGGACCTTGCGATTTGAGATCAAACCTCCAGAGAAAGCTGGTTCCTTTCTCTAAGCCTATTACTTAGAGCAGTGATACTAAACCTAGTGTTAAATGACTTGCGGTGGAAAGAGTTAGAAGGAAATTGAAAGGGAAAAGGGGTGATACACCAGATTTAGTGAGCGATGGCAGTCAGGGCATGGACACAACAACGACTCCTTTGCTGCTGAGGAGAGATTCGCACAGATTTAAGACTAGTTTGAGGTTTTGGTATGAAAGCCAAAATTGCAGAGGGGCCGTTTTACCCACAGAATAGACTATAACTTCAATTAAAACACAGAAATCTAGGCATAAGAGAGGCGAGAAATCAGCATCTATTAATCATGAAGGTCCAGAAAACTATTACAATACAGAAATAGTTCATAGCATGGGTGTACCAACATAGCTAATTACATTCATTGGTGGATAAAGGGAAGACAACAGAGGCCAGATTCAGGCACAGTGAGTCACATTCCCATACCCTTGCAATTACACTAAGAGGTCTGACTATAAAAAATTTGGCAGCATAACAACCCCCCAAAATCCACCCTCCCTTCAAAAGAGCTTTACAATGTCTTTTATAAGCCAGGCTCCTGCCAGAAGGGTGTGGAGTCACTGAAACACAGAATCGAGGCCATAAATGCCAGGAGCAGGAAAGCATGGGCAGAGGCATGGCGAAGGGATAGGGGCCATGCCTCTACCAGGCCAAAACTTCAGGAAAACACAGCCAGGACGCAAGAAAGGATGGGGCATGGAGTCAGAACCTCCAAAGTTGTCGTCCAACTATAGAAATTTGGTCCTGCAAGACCAAGAGCCCATACACCATGAATGCACCTGCAGAACCTCACCAACCTGAGACACTATGAGGAGAAAAAACCCCTCAAAACTTCAAGACGACCGCTGAAACGTCCCATCGGCTTGAACATGCAAAGCCAGATCTGAAAAATGGAAACTGGAAAATCCCCTTAAAAACCTGCTCAAATGAAAGAGGAGGCAAAAATATGCACTTTTGCCTCTTACAGTATGTCAAAATTCACTAAAATGGGGAAGATATAGGTGGTCAAAGATCTGGTCAACTGCCTGTATATATCACTTTTGCATCTCTATGTATATTAGCCTCTGAAAATGCCTCTGAGCATGCACAAAACTCTTTGCATGTATCTCTTCTTTTGGCACCAAAAGGTCCTTGATATCGCTTTTAGGATATACATTTGAAATTGCCTTTTAAATCATCTTTGTATGTGCAAGAGCCTTTGTATGTGCATCGCCACTGCCACGTGGCACCCTTTGATTTGCCGTCGAACTGGAATTGGGACCTATCGCTGAAAAACTGCATCTGCTTGGCCGAAAACCCTCTTGTATATCAGCTTGTATATGCAAAGATACAAGCAAATATACAAACAACTAGCACATGCAAACGTGGATCTTGCCCTTTGTAATCGTGACTTGTATATCGCAATATACAATTGCCCATATACAAGGCGGACCCGAAAATTTTAATAAAACAAGTTAAAAATGCGATCGGGTCTGGCTTGTATATGAACCTTTGTATATCGGCTTTGTATGTGAAAACATACAAAGCAAAATATACAAGCCAATGTAGCACCTTGTGAATATACATTCGCTGCCTTCCCCCTTGCACATCTTGACTTGCATGTACAAAACATCTTGTATATTTGCTGCTTGTATACTGGCCGCCAATGTACATTCATCTTTGTATCTTCGTGGGACCCACCGAATGTATCTTCCTTTCTACATATGCAAACATACAAACACCCATACATACAAATCGGACCCGAAGTCTGAATGAGCCAGAAATGATATTCATTTGAAATCCGGCTTGCATATCACCAATGTATATTTGCTTGTATATGCGCAATATACAAGCCACTGTTCAACCTGATCCTTTTTATGTCGAAACATACAATCCTCCTTGTATATGCGCGGGCCCCGACTCTTGTATACCGACGATATACAAAAGCCCTTGTATATTTTCTCTTGTATATTTCACTTGTATGTGCAAACATACAAGCCAAATATACATTCTCTTTTGTATATGCACTGATATACATTCCATTGTAGCACTTGTATGTCAGCCGGCCTTGTATATTTTCTCTTGTATATTTCGCTTGTATGTGCAAACATACAAGCCAAATATACATTCTCTTTTGTATATGCGCCGATATACATTCCACTGTTCCTGATGCACATAGATCGGCCTTGTATATTTTTACTTGTATATTTTCTTTGTATCTTTGACTTGTACATGTGAATATACAAGCTAAATATACATTCCATCCTTGTATATTTTTATGCAACCGGATATTCAAACCGAGAATATTCTGGGAATCTGCAAAAGATTCCCCCCTTGTATATGCATTTCCTTGGCCCGATATACATTCTGAAATGCATAAAAACTCAAACTTCTCAATATTTTCTAAGGCCAATATAGATTTGCAAGCCCGCCAAATGTACATTTGAACTGTATGTTTGACCAAACTTTGACCATGGATAACTTCTTCATTTGGCCGAATTTCAAGGTGATGTAAAAAGCAAAACTGCCTATTTTTTCAAGCTCTTTCCAATGGTAAGGTCTTTTAGGCTATTTGGCACTTTTCATTTTTAGGCAACATTTTCCAAAGGATTTTCAAGGAAAATACCAGGTTGACTGTTTGGCTCTGGTCAAAGGAGAAAAGGGGCAACAAGTACCTACAGACTTAAGACCTTAACAGGTGAGGATGTTCTATTTCCAGTCAATGGACAATTCCTTAAACATTATTTTCAAGCTTAAATAGGGTCATGCCTGGCTATTGTATTATAATGTACATATTGTATAGTTGCTTGTATAGCTTTGTTTTGTGTGCTTACTTGCTTGTTTTTGGTTGAGTCCTTGTTGTGCTTAGGTAAGATGATGTACCTTATCACCTTGAGAAACCAACAAAATTGTTAGAATTCAAGTGATGAGTACAAATTTTTACATAGGTTGTAACTCACACTGAGAAGTACCCCTGATCAGGTCTGTGATATCCGGTTCATCAGTGATACCTTTTCTTGATCAAGGAGATTTTCACAATGACTCACCAATAGCCTTGGGTTTGTTGAACACATTAGTATAGGTGTTAAGTGAAAAATCCAAAGGGCCACCCTTGCTACCATTGCAATTCCCAACCTAAAACATCAAGTGATCACACCTTGCATAATGAGCTTACATGATGAAATCCTATGAATTTGCATAAAAAGAGAAAAGAAATATATTGAAAATCTAAAGGATAAAGTTTAGGCCATCTAAGTAACTCTACTGGAGCTATAGACGCCTGCTGGCAGTGGGGCACTACTTAGGGGAATTGTAAAGATAACCTTGTCGGGGCTATAGACGCTTGCTGACAACAAGGCTCTATCCCAGTTGGCTATGTGGGATGAACCCAAACTATGTAGCTTAACACTAGTTACTACTGTTTTCAACTTACTTTCAAGATGATGATTATTAATCACATACACACACTTGATCCCTTATTGGCATTTTTATGCTTATGAAAATGATATCATTCAGAAAGATCATGGTACTTATGCTTAGGGAGAGTTGGAATGCTATATTTTAATGTGTCTTCATCATTTGAATTATTTGAATTTGGTTGTTTTCTTTGGTAGAAATTTGTGTGGTTGCACAACACACCCCATTTTGCCTCAGCAAAACAGGGACACCCAACTTTTTGCTTCTGCTTGTTCTTTGTTTTCCTTGCTTTGGGCGGTTTGGTAAAAGTTAGAAGAGATGATAGTATAATCCCCCTGTGCATGCATATGCCTCATAAGGGAAGGTCAAATGTCAAAGTCAATCTTGGCCATCATAAACCTCATAATATGGAATAGTGCAAAATTCTAAGTAGATTTGCCTTTTAGATCACCCTAAAATTCCTCAGGAATAGAAAGTTATGCCTGGTCAAAGTTTGGTCAAGCCTGATATTCGCAGAGGGTCACATTCACTAATATCAGTCACATTCGCTAATGTCCCTAATCTATGTTTTAATGAAGACAACCCAATATCTGCATGACCTTTGATATGCAAACATCAAATTTAAATGCAACAAAATATTTACCCATTAAGTGCCCACTCATATTCCCGGAAGGTCATCTTCTAAATATCTGTCATATTTCGTAATATCCTTGACCTTCGGTAACATGACGATGATGTCATCCTATTACACTTTATAAAAGAACCCAGTATGATGATGATATCATCATGACCTAGATCCAAGAGGGTCATATTTCTTAACATCCCTGATCTTAGTTAATATGACGACGTCATCATCTCCTTGACCAATTTGAAGTCTTATAAAAGATGCTGACGTCGTCCTCACATCTCGAAATAGGGTGATATTTTGTAGTGCTAAGTATCTGGATATTTCCTAATATCCCTCATATTAACCCTTGAGACCTGTGATATGGGGATTTCTAGTAACCAATAAAACGACGCCACGTGGCAGATCGACCTGATCATAACGACACAATATGTTATCATGATTATTAACAAAATTATAATGACCTGACTTTGGTTGTTGGTCAACAGTTGACCATCCTCATGATAATGTCATCCTCATATTTCGGATATCAGTCATATTTGCCAATATCCCTGATCTCTGTGAATATCACCCTCACATTAAATGCCATTTCAATGGTAGGTCGAACCTTCAAAATTTTAAATAAACGCCCGCCACTTGTCAATATCTTCAAGCCTTAGGTGTCAATCAATGGACATTAACAAGAGGACATTAAACATACCCTAATTCACCATTATGCTCGATTAAAGTAAGAATTGGAGCTTATTTTAAATTTACTGAAAGTTTAAATGAAGAATTACAGAGCCCCTACAAGACTAAGGTGACATTACTGCAACTTATGAGCTCAATAGAATGGGATACACATTCAGACGAAATGGAAAACAGTAATTGCAAAGTGAACATGCTCATTTAAATATCACTTACACAGTAAAAAGGCTAACGAATATCAGGTATATAACGATAAAACCCTCCTTTTGTCATTTATGGTAAAAGAAGAGGTAAAAATGGTTTTACCAGAGTAAATTGATATGGTGATGCATAAAATATATCAAAATGAAAGAATTATCACCATGAAATTCATGTGATCATTGAATCCACCACTGCACATGACATGTTAGGGTAAGATATATACATGTTTCGTTGCAGGATCCAATGACAGCCCGAAAGAATAGGTCAGACACTGAATTTTTGAAACCTATGCACATACAACCTGAGGGGGTATCCTTCAAATATGGACAGATAAATGATACACATTCTAGCAACATAGACCTCGATGTATGGATAACAAAATTAGAGAAAGGAAGTGGGAATCCCCTGCTCATGACATCTACAGTTCAGGAATGTGGCACGCAGGGGGATTTCCTTATGCAATGAAGGCCACTGAACTGGTAGTGGAGTGTGCCCAAAATTATAATATGAATACTAGAAGGGTAGAGAAACATGGTAGAGTTTATGCAAACTTTTCAATTGCTGGTATCACTACAGCTTTCAATCTGCCTAAAGGACATAATGTGGTTTGATTAAACTTGGGAAAATTAGAAAAAGAATATAATAGCAAGGAGAAAGAAGCCAAAAGGGTCATGTACCAATGGAGGGCTCGTGATAGTATATATAAGGCTTCTGCCAAGTTGCCTATCTCTCTCCATAAGTTTGATTTTGCTCTAGACTACCAATATATGATGGTGATGCTCAACAGGATGACAAGGAAACTAAATACTGGGTCCTTTGAGAATTGGATGTATGCTATCATCAGGATGGTAGAAGGCATTGAAGAGAAACCCCAACGGGTGAAGATTATAAGTGACAACCTAGATGAGGGGATGAGGAAGTTAGGAGGAAGAAGTAATATGTTCCATATGACCTCCTATGTGGTATACACTTGTGCATTCAAAGGCACCTTTGATGGACTACAAACAGTAGGTAGGGTCGGCAATAACCCTGGTGATGTAAACATTTGGGATCATTACCCACAACTGAAATACAGAGAGTATCTCCAACATTATCGAAGAGTGAATGATTCATTCTCCATGCACCTTGTCAGGACTATGGAGCGAGATAGAACAAAGAGGTTGAGCGTAGAGGCTCATGCAGTAATATACAAACATGGGGCTTGGTTCATCCAGTTCCCCACCTTTTCATACATAAGAATAGAGGGTTTCACTGAGCAACCTCTTATGTTACCAAGATACCCCAATGATAAGGTCATCCTGATGGAACTAGCTAGGCAGGTATTGCCTTCAATGGAAGCTTATATTGAGAAGGAGAAGATACCTAATATTCGGTTTCCAATCATGATCGGATGGTATATGTGTCTTGATAAGGAAATTGTAAAAGATGTAATTGGAGGATTAAGGTTAATGCACTTGCAGCCCTTCTTATTGTCTAGGCCATATGATCCATATGATAGGATGCAAGCATTGCATAAGAAGCCTATGCATCAGAAGCATATTGAAGATTACTGGGCTGACTATGATGATGAGGCAGAAGTAAGGAGAGATTACCAAAGGCTTACTCTGAATCAGATACACACATTAGATTGCATGCCGGTGCCTGCTAAAGTACATGAAGATGATGGTAAGATCATATCCCAGGAATATGAGGACAATAAAGTATACAATGAGACAATATCAGCCCCAGATTAGAGTCAACTAGAGGTAAATTCCTTGGATCAGATAACGCAAAAGGTCATACAATTGACCAAAGAGTGGGTGGAAAATGAGATCGCCAAACTGAAGAAGGGAGTAGCCCTCACTGTTGACAACAAAAGAAAGAGACAAGAGTTATTAGATGAGGAATATGATGATTTCCTCAAGGAAAAGAGGCAGTCAAAAGGAGAAAGGAAACAAAGTAAAAGCAAGAAAGGAAGCCAAGCTATTGGGGTGACAGTCATTCGTTAGCCTCAACAAAAGGAGGATGTAGCTTCCACATCTGCTGCAGCACCGCCTCATGCACCTGCAAAACAAAAGAAAACTGTTGCATCGCCTGCCCCTGTTAATGTGCATATTGAGGAGGAAGAGAGCTCAGATGACGATCTCTTGATAAGGGGGAAAAGAAAGAAAACCCAAGAGCCACCTCAGAAGAAGTAGACATTTGGTATGAGGGAAGCAGTAGATATAAACCCCATCCTTTTAAGAGGAGCAGGTGGTGAAGACATTTTGAAGGGTTTGCAGCATGAGGTCCCTATCCCTGATATCATGTAGTTCAAGTTTGAGAGGGTGGAGGAACATAGAAAAGAGGTGCATAGTGTAAAAGATGATCAATCCTTCCCATTGGATGACACGGTGGATTTATCTAATGATGATGTTGTAAATGATGTTTCGTCTCCATTAGTAAATAATACTAAGATGACTCCTCATGGCACTCCCTTGGTGGAAAAGGAGGTTGAAATAGAGGAAATAGAGGAAGGTAACTCTGAAGTGGTGGCACAACAAATAGGATTGACAAGATTGGTTGATCAAGTTACTAGCCCCGTAGCAATTGATTTGGCTTATTAGGGTGATGATGATCAAAACAAAGAAAAAGATTTGCCTCCAGAATAGGATAAATTAGAAGCCAATGTACATGTGGAGGATGAGGAGATGCCTGATCAAAATAATGGTCAGGACAATGAGTCAGCACCTGACAGGGGGACAAATTAGGAGGGAACGGATAAAGCCCAAGACCCTGGAGAAGTAGACACATCAAAGGGTGGAGAACAAGGTCTTCAATAGGGTGATAATCAGAGAAAAGAAGAAGAAAATGTAAATAAGAATGATCAAGGTGATCATCTAGATACATTAGATCAGAGTGCTCAAACTCCTCATGAGGATCAAGCACCACAAAATACACAAGACCAAAATATGAAAGTGTAACAAGAATCCCCTGCACAAGAAGATGTCTGTCATGAAGAAGTTCAGGATAAACAAAGAGAAGAATCTTTGCCACATAGAGTGGAGCAGAATGTAGAGTTTCATGATGCTCACATTGAGCATACCGACCAGCAAGGGTCTATAGATGATATACCATATTGGATAAGGCAGGAGGTGAACCCACCTCAGGTCAGTGATGAACCTGAATTTGATATTTCTGCATTATTTTCAGATGACATGGTTAAGCCAAAGAGAAGGGCAAGGGCCACTTCTGTAATCAAAAGAGATCCTACCACAAGCAAGAGAACAACTCAAGTAGCTTTTCCTATAGCAGATAAGGCAAAAGGAGATATATGTATTGATGAATTTTAGATAACTACTATTGATTTAGGCTTTGCTACTGAAGAGCAACAAGGCCAAGAGGCCAAAGATATTATTGATTCCTTATTGAAAAGTGTGAAAAAGGAGAAAGACAAAAATAAAATGCACAAGAAGCACATTTCCCAACTACATACATTCATAAAGGGGTTAATTGATCCAAATCACATGCCAGTCAGCACAGCTACCCCTGTGACCATTATATCTCAAGATGAGGTAACAAGGCTGGATATCATGAAGCATAAGGCTCATGTGGTGGATAATTGGTTTATTCAATTCATTTCTGAAGAAAAAAAGGTAATAAAGACCTCCCTCACCAATTGGAATTTGCTCAGCACATTGAGGAGCAAAGTGGATAAGTTGCAAAAGGAGGTTGGACAGAGATCCATCAAAGTAGAAAAGGATCTGGTTGCTCTAGCTGAAATGAAGTGTGTAGATATAAAGGTACTCATATATAATAAGGTGTTTGACAATCATACTTCATAGTTATTGAGTATATGGTATGAGGATACTCAGTTTGAAAGTGATATCCTGAAGAGATGCAACACCAAACTCAGAGACATCAGTGTCAAATTGCATCATCTTATGGTTGAGGAGATAAATATCTTGGAAGCTCTTGAAGACAAAGTGGAAGAGAAGATAGAAAATCAGGATGTTGATTTTGTAATTGAGGCTTTCCAAAGTAATTTTAAGCAGGCATCAAATGACCCTCTCCACCATTTGACAGAAGATATAGTTAATAAAGCCATGAGGATGAAAGCTAAGGTGGAAGGATATAATGAAATGCTGAATAGAAGAAAGAGAAAATGGTCTGCATTACAAACACAGTTCCACTCCCAAGAGCATGCCATAGTAAAAGCTAAGGTTCAAGATGGGGGAGAGATTGAAAGGATAATATAGGCATATGAACCCATCAAGGGGAATCATTAGCACACATATAGAAGATGACCCATCTGATGTAGAAGAAGATGATGAATGAGTAAGGATGCATGATGACAAGGTCATATGCACAATAAGACAAAGAAATGATCGAGTCTCACCAGATGGTTACCAGCTGGCAACCTATGCCATGTTTGACATTTGTTGACCAAGTCAAAGATGATATGGACCGTTGATTTTGATGGTTAAATCCTGATCATTGGATCTTTTGTAACCGCCTCCTCTCTTTGTACTATAAAAGGAGATGGAGTGCACATTGTAAGATTATTTGAAACTTAATTGAGATTAGATTGCTGAAGCTCTCAAGACTAATTCTCAAAGCTGATTATAAATATACATGTCTGTTGCATACTTAATGAAGAATAAGATCTAGATTACATACAATCGTATACTTTGAGTAATCTGTGAATGAATTCTTGGCTTGTACTTTGATTTTCTATGTCCCTTAGAGTGCAATTCATGTTGTACATGTTGTCTTCATTCCTTTTCCATCAAAGTTTGCATCAATCATAATTAGTTGTGAAACATCCTGGTGAACCTATGGTTTGATTTCCTTCTTTTCATGATTGTATCTGGAATGTATATGGATCAATAGCTGAAGCTTCACTCAATTTTAGTAAAGATTAGAAAGCATTTAACACAATTTTTTTAATTTCATTACAATCATCATCACAATTGCAAACATATAGATAATCTCAAGAAAATATACAGAAATATGCTGATATCCTGAAGGAAACTAAATATTCATAGCATATTTGAGCTAATTAGCATGTATAATTGAAGACATCATGCAGATACACATAAATCTCAGTGATAATCATGCAAATATCTACTTGTAGGCACATTATTTAGATAAATTCATTGTGCAGAAGTCAAAATTAATCAATAACAATTGATGATCAGAAGAATTGATCAAACTTAGAAAACATCTTCATCATCTGTTGAATACAATAGGATTAACCTTGTTTGTTAAAGATTTACAGAAAGCATGTGTAAAATTAGATGTTTAGACATCAGTTCTTGGTAGCAGAGCAACGTAAGACCCCTTGAAAGGAAAACAACATGGCACATCAAACCACTGAGTGATATCAGTAGATTATGAACTAATCCATAGAGACTTGGGATCATGAATTCACCAAATTCATCGTATCTTTCAAGATGATAAAGGTTTGAATTGTAATTCTTTATCTATGTGTGTTTATGACTAACAACATAACCAACATATGGGTTTAGATCCTCCTTTCACAACAAACATTCAAGGACATATCAACTGAGTTGAACCTCAATTTGTGCAAGAGGATTCACCTACAGGTTGGGCTATCACTTGGAACGATGTGGAAACTTAGAAATTACTAACTAATGCCTTAATGTAATCCTCAAATATGTAAGAAACCCTAATTATGCAAAACAATGATCAAATTGATGAATTCAGACAAATGCTTACAAAATGAGATAGAAGATAGAGATTAATAACTGGCCATTTTTTGAAGTTCAAGATTTAGAATATTTGAGGACAATGCCTCTGTAATGTCCCAAATTATGAGCTAAGTGTGATTTTCTAGTTAATTTTGTTCTATGCATGGAGAACCAAAAAGTTGGATCAACTAGTGTGTTTTGAGCTACATGGGAAATACAATATTGGAATTGTATTTTCAATTATGAGGTTGGTTTTGATTTTTAATGATTGCATATGCTTCATAGGTGGCCGCCAAACATGAAGGAAGGATATATTAAATGCAACATTTATTTATTAAATGATTGTATTGGATCGATGGGTTATGAGGGCGATTGGGTTTGTGGAAATTAAATGATTGCATTTAATTTGATATTGAGCTTTGAAAAGATTTTAAATGCAAATTTTATTTATTAAATATTTGCATTGGAGTGGTTGAGGGTTTTTATTAAATGCAAATATTATCATTTAATGCATGTGCATGAGGTAGTTGTGGATCGATGCAAAAATAGAGGAGAATTTTAAATGCAAGTTCATAAATTGAATGCCAAGTTGGTTATGTCAAGGATCAAGATTTTAAATGCTTTGAAGGATATTAAATACTTGCATTTGGATAGAGTGGTTTATTTAATGCATTTCATGAAATGGTTAGTGGTCGTCCAAGGCAAGGAATGATTTTCAATGCAAGATCAAAATATTTAATGATGCACAAAAGCCACCAAGGAGAGTACATTGCTATTGGATTGATCCATTTGGAGGAGTTGTAATTCATTTAAAATAATTGAAGATTGTTTTAAATGAAAGAGTTTGATTGTAATTCATTTACAATTGTTCAAGTTCATTGATTCTCATTGGTGGAATTCAAATTTCAATTCAAAATTACGAAGGAGATGGACACCTATCCATGGAGTCTTTAAATAGAGCAAATCAACATCAATTTGCACCTTTTGATGCTTTGGTATGTTTTCTATTTTTTCATTTTAAGCTGATAATTCTGATTTTCAATTTAATTATCAAGGTGATGACCCCTTGATCATGTATGGAGATGGCCCCATACAATGAGTGAGGTGATATTGTTCTAATATCTACCATTGAGCTTAATATTGTAGGTTTAGACAAGTATTTGGAACTATTTGATTAATGTATTGAAGCCCTTGATTCATTGGTGTCACTATCAAGGTAGAAATTGGGCTTATTACATCATTGGAGTGAGATTTTTGTATGTTGTAGGGACTAAAATTTCATAATAGCGAGATATTCATTTTGTTTTAGGGATTTTTGAACATTCTACAAAGATTCCAAGGGCTAGAAATTGCAAAGGAACATCATCATTTGGCTTAGGAGTGAAGATTTGAGGGTTTGGAAGCATATTTCTATTGGCTGGGCAAAAAGTACACTTTCAACAGTTGAGACAGCGAACTGTACTTTCATATCAGTCAATTATAATTTCATCTCCAAGGCTATTTTGTTTAATCTTTGGATTGGAATCAATTGCCAAGTGTTTGTACATGATTCTACTTAAAGAAAGAGACAATTGGATGTCATTTTGATGTAGAAAACTTGATTTATAATAGTCTGATCTGAATATCAGAGTGATTGATTTTTGTAACAGCAGTGAATAAATAAAGTTATTTGGAGCTCTTTTCTTAATATATTCATTGGTTGATCATATTCTCATATGTATTTGATTGTATATTCAATTGGGTTTTCATCTATAGTGATATATTGTGCAAGACTTCTTATCTAAAGTAGACATCATTTTCAATCATATATAATAAAGTCTCTTACAGTGGTATCAGAGCCAAGATTCTGCTAGCCTTTGGGTTATGGATCCAAGAGAAGTTGGTCCACACAGGTATAATACAAGGAGGACAGCTAGACAAGCCCATCAAGGAGCCGTTAATCCAGCTACTCAACCACTCATGGCTGAAGGAGGTGGTAATAGTGGTAATGAAAGTCCTACAAGGGAACAAGGTCAGCCAAATGTTGAGGACTTCTTGACTACTTTTGCTCAACAACAACGAGTTTATGCAGCAAATGCTTCATCAACTTCAAAATAGTTTGGACACTTTTGTTGATAGGGCAAGAGATACACATTCTAGGAGATCAAGAAGTGTAAGTAGTGGAAGAACTAGCATTGCAGATAGAGCAGATTCAAATACAAGTAGAGATACAAGGAGACATACACAAAGAGAACCTACACCAACTCCTACACTTACAGGTAGAGCAACCACAATAGTTGATGATAGACCACTTCGTCCAAGATTTGAGCCAGTGATTGAGGAAACATCTTTAGAGGATGAGGAGGTAAATGCTAATCTCACAGATGATATTATGGTTGCACATGATGAATATCGTATACTTCCACCTGATGTTAGGTGAGACCTAAACTTCAATCAATTCATGTTCCAAAGGAGTGAAAAGAACAAGAAGAAAAAGGAGCAAAAACCTAAAAAGAAGGAATCTAAGGAGTATAAAGAGGCATTGAATAAAGTTCCTTTACTTAATTTTGATGGCAGTGGTAAGATAAGTGCTAGAGCATGGATTCATAAGCTTGATACCTTTCTTACACTCAAACCCTTGAGTGAAGAAAAGGCCATACACTTTGCTACTATGCATTTGGAGGGTTTGGCATATTATTAGTGGCATCATGGACTTGTGTCACAACAACATGATATGATTACTTCATATGATGAGTTCACTCGTAGGCTCATTAATAGGTTTGACAAGAAAGACATAGAGGTCTACTATAGGGAATTGGCATAGTTGAAACATGTTGGCAAAGTAGACTCTTACATTAATGAGTTTCAAAAGATTATAGTTATGATTCCTGAGATGCCAAAAAGGAGAGTCACTATGTTGTTTGTTGAGGGTTTGAATGATAGAATGAGAGGATTGGTGAAGGTACATAAGCCTAAGACATTGGATGAGGCTATAGAGCTTGCATTAGATCTTTACACCTATTCCACACCATTTCAACAACAAAGGAAGAATTTCAAAGATGAGCATGCAAGTCAACAATCCCAAGAGAAGCCCATTCCCAAAAAGAATGACAAAGGTACTACATCCAAGATGAGTTATGAGGAAAGAGATGAATTGAGAAGGAAAAAGTTGTGCTTCAATTACAAACAACCTTGGGAGATTAGTCATAGGTGCCTTGGGAAAGGCAAGGTGCATCACATAGAGGTACTTGATGAGGATGAAGATGATGAACAACCAACACTAGAACTTAGAATTGATGATAATAAAAGTACTGGGATCTCTTATCTTTCAGGAGCTCCAAGGTACAATCCATTCATCTTTGAGGGCACATTGTTTGGTTGCAAAATTTTGGCACTTCTTGATAGTGGAGCTACACACAATTACATTGATGAGGGTTTGGTGAACAAAAGGGGTTTGCTTTGTGATGATTTTGAGGGCTTTGATGTGATTACAACAGGTGGACTTACTATTCTTTGCAAGAATAAAGTGAGTAAGCTTAGCATTATATTTGGTGAGTATACTCTTTCTGATGACTTCTATGTTATTTATTTGAAGGATAATGAAATTGTGCTTGGTTTGCAATGGTTACATTCTTTGCAAAGAGTTATGCATGATCTACAAGCTATGGAGTTGACTTTCCAACATGATGGTAAACAAGTTGTTATGAAAGCCCTCAAAAATAATAGCTAAGTATATGATCAATATGAATCATGAATGGTTTCATACAAGCATAGGTGATACATATAGAGTTTTTTTGTTTTGGGACAGCCTTTGATGGAGATGATTGGCGTGATATAATTCCTGATTTATTTGAGGACAATAGTCCTATGGATCTTCATTCTTATGAGTTTGACATGCTAACACCTTTGGAGGATAGATATTCATGGTCTACTAATGATGGCATACAAGTTTGGAATGTTGGATTTGGTAATTGTGTTGAAAACCAGGGTATTATACAATCTGAATTTGTATATCAAACTTATGAAGATGTGGAAAAGATACATGAAATATGTGATATGTGGCTAGAGAAAGCAAGGAAAGCCAAGCTTGTGGCTAGTCTAGCAAAAGAGCATCTTGAAATGGTAAGAACAATGAGAGAATCAACTTTGTTTGATCATCATCGACCAGCTATTGATGATAGGTTTGTGTGTGGCAATGAAAAAGAGGGTAATTCAGATTTACAAGGTTCATTGGTTCATTTTGATGAGTTTGATCAAACCATTGAGTTGATACAATCTCATATTGATGAGAGTTCCATATGGGAGTGTATGGTTTGGTCTCGTGATGGTTCATATACTTGGGATGGCACATTTTATATCATTTTGGATGATATTTTCATATTGCATTATGCTAATATGGTTTATGACAGCACAATAATAAGGATAAATACAATTGTGTTTGGCACTCACATCTTCATGATTGGCACCTATATGGATATGGATATGATGGTATCATTATATGACAGTGAAAGCGGTCCTAGGATCTTCTTCATCAACAATATTGAGATGGTATGTCTGAGTTTGCATGGATAGGTTAGATGGCTTTGGGATCTTGGCATTCATTGATGCTCATTTGACACTTCTGATTGCTTGGGACAAGCAATCTTGGGAAGGGAGGACTTGTAATGTTCCAAATTATGAGCTAAGTGTGATTTGCTAGTTAATTGTGTTCTATACATGGAGAACCAGAAAGTTGGATCAACTAGTGTGTTTTTGAGCTACATGGGAAATACAATATTGGAATTGTATTTTCAATTATGAGGTTGGTTTTGATTTTTAATGATTGCATATGATTCATAGCTGGCCGCCAAACATGAAGGAAGGATATATTAAATGCAACATTTATTTATTAAATGATTGCATTGGATTGATGGGATATGAGGGCGATTGGGTTTGTGGAAATTAAATGATTGCATTTAATTTGATATTGAGCTTTGAAAAGATTTTAAATGCAAATTTTATTTATTAAATATTTGCATTGGAGTGGTTGAGGGTTTTTATTAAATGCAAATATTATCATTTAATGCATGTGCATGAGGTAGTTGTGGATCGATGCAAAAATAGAGGAGAATTTTAAATGCAAGTTCATAAATTGAATGCCAAGTCGGTTATGTCAAGGGTCAAGATTTTAAATGCTTTGAAGGATATTAAATACTTGCATTTGGATAGAGTGGTTTATTTAATGCATTTCATGAAGTGGTTAGTGGTTGTCCAAGGCAAGGAATGATTTTCAATACAAAATTAAAATATTTAATGATTGCACAAAAGCCACCAAGGAGAGTACATTGCTATTGGATTGATCCATTTGGAGGAGTTGTAATTCATTTAAAATAATTGAAGATTGTTTTAAATGAAAGAGTTTGATTGTAATTCATTTACAATTGTTCAAGTTCATTGATTCTCATTGGTGGAATTCAAATTTCAATTCAAAATTGCCAAGGAGATGGACACCTATCCATGGAGTCTTTAAATAGAGCAAATCAACATCAATTTGCAACTTTTGATGCTTTGGTATGTTTTCTATCTTTTCATTTTAAGCTGATAATTCTAATTTTTAGTTTAATTATCAAGGTGATGACCCCTTGATCATGTATGGAGATGGCCCCATACAATGTGTCAGGTGATATTGTTCTAATATCTACCATTGAGCTTAATATTGTAGGTTTAGACAAGTATTTGGAACTATTTGATTAATGTATTGAAGCCCTTGATTCATTGGTGTCACTATCAAGGTAGCAATTGGGCTTATTACATCATTGGAGTGAGATTTTTGTATGTTGTAGGGACTAAAATTTCATAACAACGAGATATTCATTTTGTTTCAGGGCTTTTTGAACATTCTACAAAGATTCTAAGGGCTAGAAATTGCAAAGGAACATCATCATTTGGCTTAGGAGTGAAGATTTGAGGGTTTGGAAGCATATTTCTATGGGCTAGGCAAAAAGTACACTTTCAGCAGTTGAGATAGCGAACTATACTTTCATATAGTCAAATATAATTTCATCTCCAAGGCTATTTTGTTCAATCTTTGGCTTGGAATCAATTGCCAAGTGTTTGTACATGATTCTACTTGAAGAAAGAGACAATTGGATGTCATTTTGATGTGGAAAACTTGATTTATAATGGTGTGATCTAAATATCAGAGTGACTAATTTTTGTAATAGCAGTGAATAAATAAAGTTATTTGGAGCTCTTTTCTTGATATTTTCATTGGTTGATCATATTCTCATATGTATTTGATTGTATATTCAATTGGGTTTTCATCTATAGTGATATATTGTGCAAGACTTCTTATCTAAAGTAGACATCATTTTCAATCATATATAATAAGGTCTCTTATAGCCTCGAGCACCCAAGTCCAAGGTATTGTTTTCTTCGCAGAATTCAGAACTCCTTCTGGTACTGATGATCATTATTCCGTCTATTTTCGTTGCGGGATATGTAGAGGACATTGTGACTAGTCCTTGTGTCCAAGGAAGGCTGATCTTCAGGATATTGGGGCTTCTTTAGATGTAGAATATCACTGTCACAAAGATTCCAGTGTCTGAAACTTTGGAGGACATTGCCCTAGGTGCCCATGTCCCAAAAATGCTTCATTCTGCTTCTTTCTTTTAGATCCTGAATCCTTATCGTCTGCGACCTTCCTCTGCAACTCCACTCCACGAAACTTGGTACCTGTAACCTGCAATCACAAAGGAGTGTGATTGGGGGTTGTGGTGATTAGAGGCTTGCCTCAGTCAAGCCTCAGAGAGACATTCAAGTCTTCTAAACACCGTTGTCAGATAAGAGTGCACATCCCTGCGGGATAGAGGTAAAATCCAAATGATAAATGATTGAAAACACAAATAAATGTCACCTCGGAGGTGTAGATCTCATGGGGGGAAGAAGCTCTTTCATGCCATGAGGAGATGGGTCAAATCTGCAACAAACAAACATAATAACAACACAATACTACTTTGTAACACAATAAAAACCTTGAATCACTTTGGCATAAGATCACACACTCGTAATGTCCATCTAGTTTACAAATGAAAACCTAAACATGCTTATATATGCAATAACACGCATTCCCACCAAGAATTTCATAATTCAAACTTAATGTGTCGGCATAGGACCTAATGACGGTCATATAACCGACACTTATATTTAGGGCCTGACCGAAAATAGGGCAGGACTAGGGCGCGAGCGCCCAAGTCCTCCCTCTCTATTTTAGGTAGGGCTTAACATTAAATCACCCCTAGGTCCTATTTTCCATAACACTTAGGGGTTTTCTCATCAGGATTCAAAATTAACATGTAATATGATCTAAATGCATTCTAAGAACCCGAGAGCTAAACCTTAAGAGGGAAAAGCCCCCAAGGGGACATTTTCTGACATAACACATATAAACTCTTGACACAACAATGCAAGCTCGACAAACAATAACTTGACTATAGAGTCCACTGAGATAAGATACAAGGATTGATTTACCAACAATTAGATGATGTAATGTCCATCACTAAAGCATGTTGATTTTATCCAAAAGATGAATTAAGTGCTTTAATTCATTTTACCGTCGTGCATCCAATATGATGAAAATCATACAAAAGCCATGGCATTTTTGACACCAACGTCAAATAGTGCTAAAATCAATAAAATGTCCATCACTACTTATGTGGGTGGATTAGAATTCCTCAGCCACGAAGGATCAAATAATATTACATGATTACAAATAGGACATCAATGTCCTTAATTACACATTTTCCTTCAAACCAATACAAATAGGAAATATCAACAATAAAGATATCCACGCCTTGCACTTAAATCTGAGTTACTCTTGAGGAATTGCAAGTTCCCACCTATGGTTCAATTCCAACCAACCATGTGGTACCTTTAGGTCCACCCCACTATCCTAGGATATGGTTGCATGGGTAGAATACACACTCATGCCATACAAGAGAGAAGGCTTCACACACACCAATCAAACATGTACACCACACATCACATTTACAATCATGAATTAGGTATCACAATGCACAATCAATTGGTAAGAGTCATAACACATGTTGAATACAATTCTAATAGTAGAGAAGGAATAGAGTCATAGCAACATGACAAGGAGTGTCATTATGATGGCTCTATAGCCTTGTAGATTATGAGTATATAACTATCCTTCCATGAGGTCTACTCTAATACTCAACAACTTCGAGAGCTATGACATGTTCTTTGCGATAAAAAATTAGATCTAGGATAACATCCCCTTTTTGTGTGGATATCTTAGTTACATATTTTATTTATCCAATGCGATTATGGTTAAACTTGTTTAAAACTCTCCACTCACTATTTCCAACAATCACTTTGCATTGTGGCCACTCCTTTCTTACCCTATACCTGTTCCTATATGTCCATTACACCAATTTAACAAATTAGGCATGGCATAAAAAATGATGTGATAAATATCACGACACAAAGACAAAAGATTCAACGCTTCAAATCATAAGGGAGATTATTCATACCACAATTTAATTCATTCAAAAAGGGTTTAAAATGTAAAATTTCCATTTATTCAAAATACATAAATAACCACAAACCCCCAATTTAGCCATTAATGGTTGATTTGCAACATTAGATTTTTTTATTTTCTAAAACTAGGAAAATCTCAAAAACCGGATTGCAACCCATTATCCCAAATATGCAAAACACTCATAATTTTCTCTCAAGTTTGGAAATGAGGTTTTCAATAAAATTTTGCCATGGTTTTGGCTCTTTTGCAAGTTTTTTCAAAATTTAAATTGCAAGAAAAGTATATGTAATAAACTACAATCTAAAATAGCTTTATTGCTCTCAAAATGAATCCATGATCAAACCACATATAGTGACATGGAAAATGAAGAAAATCAAAATTTAAAACAAAAGAGAGAAAATTTACCTTTCAACCAAGCTTTTGAAAACAAGAAATTGGAGTTTTTTGTGTGTCTTGGTAAACAAATTTGTCACTGCAGATTTTAAAGTGACTCATCCAATGGGCAATGACAAATGTTCCAACAGTTGGATAAGATGTTACTAGACTAACAAATTTCCTTTGCATTTGAGAGGGGCATTTCCCTCGTATGATGGGGGATTTTTTTTATTTTTGTATACTTTTAACCTGAAAGTACAAAAAGGAGAAAAATTAAAACTGACAAGAAAGATGATTTACTGAAACCCTGATAGTAGACACACGAATACTGGTTTGGATTTCACAAAATTATGACAAATTATGAGGGGTTTTCACCATAAAATCTAGAAACTACCTTCCTAAACTTATATGATGAATTTCACAACAATATATGTGTTAAAATGCAACATTGATGAAAGAAGGATAACACATCAATTTCAACACATGAAGAGATAGTTTATCAACACATTCATGATACTGTGAAATGATAATGTTTCTTTGCATCAATTGCATAATTAGGAATATTTCAATGGACAACCAATGATTTACACAGTGACACAGAGGTATTACCAATCTAAGATACGAGAAATCGGTAACAATAATTCAGAAGTACAATCAAAACATACAATTCAAATGCACTCTTTATTATCTTTGTGAAATTATACAATTCCAAAAACCTTCATGTACAAAGTGTTAGACCAAAAGTCTCTAAAAAGTTTCTCCATAAGTCCCCTCTAAAATCTCCCCTTTACATTCAAAATAGCCTTGTATTTATAGGCATTTTCCTTGTAACTACCTTGTAACCACTTTCTAACTAATTCATAACTACGCTTTTGAAATATAATAATATAATGAACCTTATTTGGTTATTTTTTCATAACTTTTCCAAAAATAAGGTTCATTTTCTAACTTTTAAAAATTACAATAAGTGACATAAGTCAATTTTACAGAAAGGCAACTTGAAACTTGAAACTTTTGAGTTACGGGTTTCACTAAGATACTTTTTATCTCCATTTGCTCCATTTTGGCAGTTAAACCTCGTTGAATCTTGACAACTCTTCTGAATACATGTGAATCATTATAAAAAATTTCTATCATTCCCAGAGCCATGACATGTGAGATTGCACATAATTAGAATTTAGTTGAATCATGTAATGTTGGTCCATGTACTTAAGGCAATCGGTAGCACGAGAGTGTCGAGACAATCTTGCTAAATTGAGAAGTAAATTTTTAAAGCATCTTGGCACTTGAGTAAACTTGAACAATTCTTGGTTCAATTCAATAATGCCATCTTCAATGGCACCATAAACATGGTCTAAAGTTGCTTCTTCTAAGATCCTAGGATTGTCCTTTATATAGATTTCTATTGCAGAAGTGAGCTCACCAAATTCTTTTTCAACCACTAATGTTTTGGTATCAGTGACTAGCCTTATGGTTAGGCACACGAGATGGAGAGCTTTTGATCTCTCATCAATCTGACACAAAATATTATCAGTAATAACTTCTCCCATTAAATGGATGGAAGTGAGAATAGTTGTACGAAAACCTCCTAAAACTTTAGACACATCTTTGTACTCATCCCACCAAGACACATACTTATGTTTGGACCATTATGCTTATTTGGTGAAAGCTTCAAGTTGGACCTTCCACAATCTTTTGAATTATTCTAGCATGTCGTGCCCTTGCACTTTATAAGATTTCTCCACTAACTCATTGACTGTATTGTATAGTCCAAGAAAGCATTATTTTATGTGCTTGGGCATGTAATCTAGTATATTTAAATCCCACCTTTTAAATGCTTCATTTAATAATATAATCTCTTCAAAAGACCTATACTTATCATATAGGTCATCCAAACAACAAGAAGACAACCAACTTTTCTAAAGGCAATTCTATAGTCACCATATTCAAGTTCAAACATCCCAACTACCACCATGAAATATATCTCTCGAGTGAAAAAGCCAGAATCCATCTACCACTTATGGACTTGTCGCTACTCTCTTTAGTGTATGGACTGCATTGTATTGAAGTCTAATTTAGCCAGCTCAAGATACTTGTCATTATTCATAAATGGCAACCTATAAAGGGTCTTTGCTAACCAAATTTTATCTGCCAGCCATAAACCTTTGATATAAGATCTTGCCTCTAGTCAAGGTAAACTTTGATGGAATCCATATTTCAATATGTAGTCCACCTGAAAAATTTCACCAAAAGCTCCAACGACATCTCTTTTGAGAGCCCAAGAATGTTTTCCTTCGTGAAGAGTTCATAGGCGACTTTCTGTGAATGTTTTTGCTTCTTTCATTATTGCTCTATGGATGTCCATACCATTTTTAGAAGTTATAGTATTGGTACAAGCCGTGAGGATGTTGGTAAGGGTTGCATTTGTTTGAAAGTTTTTAAAGCATCTTCAATAAATGCATTTTGTACATAACCTACTGTTAAGTGTAAAAAGTGGGAAGATGATGAATAGTGTTAAGATCTATCAAATCAAACCCTCCTTTCACTCTAACACTCAAGGACAACAACTGAGCCAAGTCACTGCAGATGAAGAGGACTCAACTACAGGTTGATGTACTCAGGAATGATATGGAAAGACTGATTAGATTGAAAGATTTGTCAAACCCTAGATTAAGTAAGCCTCAAACCCTAATTATAATGAAATCAGGTACAAATGAACAAAATGCTATAGATCACCAGACATGAAGACACTCAGGAAGGAACATAAACTTACTAGAAGTTGGATTTTTAGAGGCAAAGACTTTGCAGACTACAGGGCAGGTGCCCAAGTTTGATTGGGAAATATTTCTGCAAATCTGGAATAGTGAGCAGTGTCGAATGATGTTCAGCTCCTGAGTTCAGGATGAATCTTATCAAGAGGACTATGGGACAGGTGCCCTAGTCCAGTAAGGTAAAATATGTTGTTATATGGAGCCTAATCAGACTCATAGGTTAAATTTACCCCACTTTTATCAGCGTGGTTTCCCCCCAGATTATTTAACGGGGTCTAGGGGCAGCACCCCTGGCATGCTCCTTGTCATGATACAGGGCGGGGTCGAGGGGTAGCACCCCCGAAACCTCCAACGATTTTTTATTATTTTATTAAGGTGTCGGGAGTTATTTTTCTATTGGTCGACATAAAAAAACCTATTTTTGTAACCGATATAAGGTTTGATAAAAGTGGCTAAGGGTTAAGGTTTCTGTTGATGTATTGTAGCATTTTGCAGCGGTATTTAGTTGCAAGGATTGCTGGTTGTAATCGGTTTGATTTACTAGATAATAATATTACTCTGTTGGTGGATGTAGCCTGAGTTTGGGTGAACCACGTTAAAACTTGTCTCTCACTGTCTTTATTTCTGTGTATTTTCATTCCTTTGTTTAATCTTTATTTGCATTTAATTGATATCATCTGCTAGCTAACCCTAACAAAATATCAACAACTTTCTGCAAGATCCTGAATCCTTATCCTCTAAATTTCTTCTCCATACCTACACTTCACCTAATCCTACACCTATAATCTGTAATCACAAAGAGAGGGGTTTGGGGGTTGTGATGTTTAGGATCTTGCCTCGGTCAAGCCTCAGAATGACATTCAAGTCTTCCAACACTGTTGTTAGATAGAGTGCGTGCCCAAGGGAGGGTATAGGCCAAAGCAACGATGAAATAAAATGATTGAAGCACAAATAGATGTCACCTTAGAGGTGAAGCCCTCATGGAGATGAAGATCTTTCAAATCATGAGGAGATGGATTGATGAAGCCAAATCTGCAATAAACATACACAATAACAATAAAATTCTACTCTCCAACACAATGAATGCTTTGAAATCCCTTAGCTCAATATCACAAGTTTGCATTATCCATCTAGGTGTAAAATGAAGACATAAACTCACTTATATATGCTTTTTTGGTAACATTCGTAATTCAAATTGAAAAGGCCGACAGAGGGAAACTTTTTTAAAGGTCCTATACTGATACATTTAAATTTGGGTCCCGACAAATCATCCTAGACTTGGGTGTGGGTGCCCAATTACCAAGGCCAATTTGGGTCTTGATTAACATTTAAGATGGGCCCCTAAGTCCCATTTGACATGGGTTTTGAGAGAAATTACTCTAGGATAAGTATTAATCATGTAAAATGTAAACACGGGGACCTAGGAGCTAAACTAGGAGGTAAAAAGGCATAGGGATACCATTGTTTTTGATACATGAAAGGGGATTTTGGGGGCCCAACCCCAAATACATGCTGAATTCATAGCCCAAACATTCAAAAAGTTCTATCAAAAAACATCAATGAGAAAAAAACCACCCATGAACCAGTCATCAACGCGATCACAGACACCAGTATCTCCTTTCCCACCTACGCCTCCTCCTCCACTATCGTTCCCTTGTCACCACCCACCATTATCGACAGAGTTGCCACCACCATTCGGTTCTCCATGCTGCAGGCTCTCATGAGCTCCTTCTATAGATTGACAAGCCTTGTGACTTCCTACATCCACACCACCCTATCTTCACCAGCTCCCCAAATAATGAATGAGATCCAAGGCCAATTATACACCTGAGTGAGAGACGGCCATATTCCACTCGCTAGATGTAGACCAAACCCTAGGATAGCCATGGCTAAGTAGTCCTCCATGCCCATCTGCTAGCTCACTGCTACCACCCTGCTCATCATAAAACACACCATTGAGGTATCCTTAGGAACCTCTAGTAACCATGCCATAAACATTGAGGAGATATCTGTTGGCAAGAGACACTATATGGATTCATGGTTGTTGTCATTGATGGCAACAAAGGTCATCCCACTTATCTGCAAGTCATGGCGTGCCTCTACCGGAAGTCAGAATGAAGAACTGTTGTGGTCCGGTGAATAAGAACAGAGCATGTGGCAAGGTCCGATAGATTGGTCCAGACCTCTAAGAGGAAGTGTCTTGGTGCAGTGGGGATTTGGGGAAGTCAAGAGGACTACCTTGAGTAGTATATTCCAAGGATTTAGCCTCCGGTGATGGACAAAGAAAAAGATATGAATAGCTAAGTACTGGATTCCTGAAAGACAGTGAAAACAGAGGAAGAACTGACTGACTAAGCATCAGAATATTTTTCGGATGTGTTACTGTTGATGGTAAAGGTTGTGAATGCATGAATCATGTTTGGCCCACATGATTAATGATATCTACAAGTATATGCTTGATGCGCATTGCTTGGTGAGCAAGGATTCAACCGACAGAACAGAGTTTGTAAGAAACTAGACTGTTCCGGATGCCGACTAGAAAGGTGATGAAATTACTTGTGCGGATATATATAGAGGATGGATTTAGTTGTGAAAAGTGTAATTGTATAATGGTGTATGCGAACAAGTACAGAGCAGAGCAGAAGTAGTAAGAAAGATCTGGTATGTGAAAAGATAGCAGAATAAAGAACAGAGGAAAGATGAAGTGCAACAGATCAGTGTACTGAGCTTAACCGGAACTAAACCCCAGCATATGTAGATGCTTCCAATCAGTTCAAGTATTATATTACATTCTTTGTAGATAGTGTGTCTCTTTGTAGGCAGTGTGCCTCCTGTGAGCAGTGTGCTCGGGCAGTGAGCCCTAATTGGCAAGTGCCATTTTTGTAACTCCTTATTCTTCTAACAGAGAATAATCTTTGGGTTAATCACCCCGTGGTTTTCTCCCTTAACCGGGTTTCCACGTCAAAAATACTGTGTCATGTGTTTTTCATTTCATGATAATGTTTGTTTGTTTAATTCAATGCTGCTTTGATTAATAAGAAAGTTCAAAAGAAGAAATTATTAGGATAACTGATTCACCCCCCCTCTCAGTTATCAACAATTGGTATCAGAGCGAGGTTCCTCCTAATAGAGCCTAACAGCTTGAGGAAGATCTGGGAGTTCAAATGGATGCATATGGTTTAAGGGAGCAACTCAAGACTGCCCTTGAGGATCTTGAACAGTCAAATTCTGAAGTCAATGAATTAAAGGAAAGACTCAAACAGGCTGATGAATTCATGAGAGAACTAAAAGACAAATTAAGTCTCTCTATGAAAAAGAGAAAGGAGCTGCTCCAACAATTGGCAAGCCAAACTGAAGAAAGCAATACAAATGAAGAATTGACTGAGAAAACCAAGTTATGTGAAAAGTTATCAAAAGAAGTCATTATGTTAAGACATGAAATGGAATCAGGAACTATAAAGTTTACTCAAGAGATTGAAGAAAAAAGAAAAGCTGAAGACAATCTAAGACAATCTCTTAAAGAGAAATCAGAAGAATGCCACCAGATGGACAGGATTATCAGACATCTTGAATCTGATCTTGAAGATGCCAAAGATAATGAAGAAAAACTTGAGGATCAAATTGTCTCTCTCAAAAGAGATCTTCAAACAGCAAATGAATATAAAGAAAAATTCAAGATAAGTTCTGCCCAACTTGAAGTACTTCTTTGAAGTCAAAAGAAGACAGATGACAAGTACGGTTTGGGATATGAGAAAGGAGAAAGCGCCGGATCTGGTCAAAAGAATTTTGGATCAGAAAATCCAAGGAATAGGCCTAGAAGACCTCCGGTAAGTCAGCCCAATGCTCAAAGATATCCATCTTTCAATGGATACTGCCACAGCTGCAATCACTTTGGTCACAAAGCTAATCAGTGCAGAAAAAGAATGAATCAAACTAATCCATCCTTCTCTGGATAGTGCTTTAACTACAAAAGGTATGGACACAAGTCTCATGAATGCAGAAATATGCAAATAAACAAATCATTCAATGGTAGATGCTTTACATGCAATAGAGTAGGTCATATGGCTAATCAATGCAGATCAAGAGGTTATCAGTCAAATATGCAGAGAAATGTTATTTGCCAAATCTGTAATAGGTCCAGTCATAATGCTAAAGTCTGCAGAAACAAGAATCAGGACAAAAGAGGTCCGGTGTATAATCAGAATCAAGACAAGGGTAAACAAAAGATGAATGCAGATGAAGTTAGGAATCAGATGAGCAAGATTTGGGTAAAGAAAAGTTTAGAGAATATAGAAATTGGATCCGCACCAGACTCTGGTGCTGATATTCCTTCCAGAAATTAAAAAGTAAGCTCTGGCTCAGGGGGAGACTCAAAGAAAATCCTGTTCCCCCAGCCAATCAAGTGGTGCCGAATATGGCACAAGATGCGGAGTAAAGGGTTTGAAGAGATAAGTCTTGAGATAATCCAGATAAGATTTCAGAGGTCCGCATGAATATATAAAGAAGTTGTGATCGATCAAGTAAGACCTGTTCCGGGAGATGCTCCGGAATGACAGAGGATTACAAAAGTGTCCGGAGAGATCCGGAAGTGCATTATTTCACTCTGCGGATTGGACAGAGTGTTTGGGATGTTCTTGTAATGTGTCATCTTGATTTGTTCATGATTGAAAGATCCGCATGATGTTCATAGATCAGGACTGATCCGGGATACTCCAAGCTATCCGGATAAGGCAAACCGGAATAATGCAGGTGGAGCATTTATTGCAAATAGATATTAGGGTTTGCAAAACGATATAAGGGATTTCTCAACAATCACTTGATCATTCCACATCCAAGAAGAAGCGAAAAGCGGAGCTCTGCAACGAAATTCATCAAGTTCACCGAAGATCCTCTGCCAAAGTCATTACATACAGAAATCAATCTAGCCACTCCGTGTAACCGAAGACGCAAAAGGTATTTTCCACTTTCGATATCTTGCTACAAATCTTTTGAAGAAATGGCTACTCCAAATATAGTAAAAATCTCAGATAGGCCCCAACCTGAATTTAAGAAACATCCATACAAGTCATTGGAGGTAGATCCCTTAGGAGCATTTTCCAGTGTTCCTCATGGAGTTTTACACACAGAAGACATTAGGGTTTACATACATGCAAGCATTAAGGAATTCGAGGAATTCAAATTAAGAGATCTCTATCACAAACAACTGATAGACAATGCTTTTGAGCTTAAACCAGAGTACAAGGGTATCCAGAAGAAACAGTTTGATCAATTCATTCATTTCCCCTACTTTGAAGAAGAAGAATGGGTCCGGTATGTATTGAGCAGAATGCATGACAACTTCCTATGGCTGGATAGACCTTGCAAAATCACAAAAGAGGCAATTAGGGCAGTAACTGGTCTATACTCTTCCGGAGGGATACCCATCCTCAAATCTGTCAAAAACAACATTGTAACTGAGGCCACCGGATCAAAATTTGACAAGAGGGCAATGACCATTGAAGATATTTCGGATCCGGATATCAAGTATGCATCCATGATAATAGGATACAAGATCTATCACTCCAGCAGGGAGAATTCTGTATCCGGAACTGCAGTATATACTGCCTATGAAATGCTAAGGAAAAATGTAGATTATGATCTCTGCGAACTGCTCCTAAGCCAATTAATGGAAAATATACAGAAAATCAAGAAGGACAAAAAGAATTCCTTTAAGTATGGTACTCTTATATTATGTCTGTTTTTCTACTTCATGAATGAGCTGCCCGGATCAAGTGGATGGGCATGGCAGAATGACAAACCTGTTGCAGTCCAGATAAGAGATTATCTACATGGGCTTGGGGATGCCAAAGCAAGAAATACAGCCCTATGGGGATACTTTAAAAACTTCCAAAGCACGATGCAAGCAAGAGAAAGAATTCCCCAGTCTCTTGTTGAAAAATACAAAGACTCAGTGTGCTTTATGGTGGACACTGATCAGTGCCTAATGGAGGCAGTGGAGCCAAGGACTGTCTGGATCATGCCCATGGGGTATGAAGTGGATGAACAGATAGTGGAGCTGCATGTTCAACACATGCTAAGTCAGCCCAAAGATCCAAAGGCAGAAAGGTTTGGAACCTTTGAGGAGCTGAGTGTAAAGATCCATGTAGAACTCAGGGAACCTGAGATAAAGAGGAAGGTGAGAAAAGAAGTAGAGCATATTGCTCAAGGCCTAGGCATCCCAAAGGAGGCACTTGATGCCAACCGGGAAAAGAGAAGAAAGGCTGAGGAATAAAAGAAAGAAGCAGAAAAGAAAAGCAAGAAAAGTACTCCGGTGGAAACCTCAACCCAGACCAGATCATCAAAAGGATCTACACCTATCAGAACCAAAAGCTCAATACCAGAAGTCCAGGGATCTGGTAAGAGATCTAAGACAAAAGCCTCAAGAGCTTATCAAAGCCAAAAGGATGAAGAAGAAACTGAGTCAGATGAGGGAATAAAAGAAATAAAGAAGCAGCAGAAGAAAGGATTCGGTAAACCCTCTTCAGGCCAAGACAAGGAAGAAATGACAGAGAAATTTGCTGAAAAGCCCACCCTGTCTCTAGACAGTGTAGTCAAATCAGTCACTGTGGATGGGAACCTTCAACTGGTGGCTGAATTCTATGATGACTACAATGAGGCAGATCAAAAGATCCTGCAAGAAGCTATAATTAGGTACCTGAACATCTACAATAAAGCTTTTATTGAGATCATCTCTGAAACTCCAAAGAGTCTAGAAATGGAACTAGAAATAAGAAAGAACAATGCCATGGCAAAAGATCTTGAGATCAGGGAACAAATAGCTATTCAGCTATATCCTTCAATTGATCACAAAACAATGAACATGATATTCAAGGACTACAAGGATGAATTCAGAAGCAAAGCAAGGATGAATCAGCTTATGCTTGGTGAGACCGACAAAGTAGCCAAGGACACTGAAGAGATCCTCCGGAATACATTCAAAAGGTTCAATATTCCTGTTACAGAGGACTTAGGTGCAGAAACAGCTGCGGACTTGGAATCATTTGCTCCGGAAGAAGTGCCACTAGAATAGACTAACATCTCTTCTCTGGCTTCTCCTACAATCTCCAAATCCCAAGAAGAAGAGAAATCACAGGAGAAAGAAGCAACAGAAAAGGAAAAAGAGGCTGACTGCACCAAGGATGCAGAGAAAGAGAAAAATCCAACAGAAAAAACCACAACCGCAAGTGGTAAAAATGTGGAAGGAGATAAGACTCCTAAGGACAAAACTGCAGAAGAAAAGAAACATCTGTCTCCGGCAAGAGACACTGCACAAACTGTTCAAAAGTTTCTAAGCCAAGAAACTTTAGAGATTGATGAACCGGAGCTTCTAAAAGGCCCATTCGACTTTGACTCTCTCTCTCCGGTACAGACAATGAAAATAGCTTCATTTGCAAATGCTAAGGCAAATGAAAAACTCCTAAAGTCTCATATGGAAGACTGTGAGTTGATAGAGGCTGCTTCCGGAGTGCTTGAAAAGATTATGCCATCAATCCAGATAGATCTGATAGCCTCCTCTTCCGGTAATCTCAAAACCTTAGTCAGCAGTGTTGATACACATTTTGATTCTCTAGAAAAATCAGCTGAAGAAAAGGTCCAGAAGGAATTTTTGGATAAAAGATTTTCAGAAGTATTAGGATTAATCTCTAACGATAGGAGAAATATGAGTATTGGAATAAAGAGCTTAGAAAATGCTCTTAAGGATGGCGGTGATATTTACAAATTTTGTATCTCCTGGCCAAAGGCAACAGTAGAAATAGATAAGAAAATAAAAGCGGAACAGGACAAACTACAAAGTTTATCTCAAAGTTTTGATCCTCTCTCTTCATCCATAGTAAATCAAGAATGTCAAACTATTGCAATCACAAATGCAATAAAGAACTTTGAGAAGGAAAGGAAGAATATCACTAACCGAATGGGAGAACTTAGAAGGATTATAATCCCTAAGTTAGAAACCATGCATGAGGCCATCAGTGATGCTCAGACTACCGCCCAAACAAATGATCCGACATATCTCAAGAGGGCAGAAGCTTTTGCATTTTTGTTGAGTGGTCACATTTCAATTTTGGATAGAATGAAGCAAAGTTGGGCTACATAACTGATCCAACTGAAGACATCTTTTGCAGACATTCTTCAGTTTATGTGAGTATGTAAATATGCGGCTATGTATAGAAAATTTTTGAAAATTTTGGTGTGCATACCCTACCCTTTGCCATTGATGTCAAAGGGGGAGTGAGGAGCAGTGAAAAATGAGGAATCCAACTAAGGGGGAGTTCCAGAAATTGTATATAAAGATAGAGCATCAGCAAAGGAATCCAACTAAGAGGAAGTGTCTTGGTGTAGTGCGGATTTGGGGAAGTCAAGAGGACTACCTTGAGCAGTATATTCCAAGGATTTAGCCTCCGGTGATGGACAAAGAAAAAGATATGAATAGCTGAGTACCGGATTCCTGAAAGACAGTGAAAACAGAGGAAGAACTGACTGACTAAGCATCAGAATATTTTTCGGATGTGTTACTGTTGATGGTAAAGGTTGTGAATGCATGAATCATGTTTGGCCAACATGATTAATGATATCTACAAGTATATGCTTGATGCGCATTGCTTGGTGAGCAAGGATTCAGCCGACAGAACAGAGTTTGTAAGAAACTAGATTGTTCCGGATGCCGACTAGAAAGGTGATGAAATTACTTGTGTGGATATATATAGAGGATGGATTTAGTTGTGAAAAGTGTAATTGTATAATGGTGTATGCGAACAAGTACAGAGCAGAGCAGAAGTAGTAAGAAAGATCCGGTATGTGAAAAGATAGCAGAATAAAGAATAGAGGAAAGATGAAGTGCAGCAGATCAGTGTACTGAGCTTAACCGAAACTAAACCCCATCATATGTAGATGCTTCCAATCAGTTCAAGTATTATATTACATTCTTTGTAGACAGTGTGTCTCTTTGTAGGCAGTGTGCCTCCTGTGAGCAGTGTGCTCAGGCAGTGAGCCCTAATTGGCAAGTGCCATTTTTGTAACTCCTTATTCTTCTAACAGAGAATAATCTTTGGGTTAATCACCTCGTGGTTTTCTCCCTTAACCGGGTTTCCACGTCAAAAATACTGTGTCATGTGTTTCTCATTTCATGATAATGTTTGTTTGTTTAATTCAATGCTGCTTTGATTAATAAGAAAGTTCAAAAGAAGAAATTATTAGGATAACTGATTCACCCCCCCTCTCAGTTATCAACAATATCTGCATTAACATGGTAGCGATATGCAAACACAAGGAAGCTATTTCCCATAATTGCCTTAACCACACCCATGGTCTCATCATTCACTTTGAAAATCTTCTTCAGCCTATTCTCTGTTACCACCCCATGAAATGCCATTTGTCTCTCCTTCACTCTGAGGTAGATGGTAGTCTCCATTGTCAGTAGAGTGCATAAACATCCACTTACACAGGGTTTTAACACCATATTCCCTCAAGCCCATATTTATTATCTTTGTTGGCCATGAATTAATGGCCGCTACCAATCCTCCCACTCCCCTCTTCCTCCTCTTGTGTGGATTCAATGTTCCAGAGCACTGGCGTATCACCGTGCTCTGTTTCAATCGTAATCGCCTCCTTTGAAAGATGGTACACATCTCCGTTGCCTTTTCGATATATGTGAGATACCTTGAAGATCTCTAGGCTATCAAGTATCCTCAGAATCTCTAGTAGCCATTTATTAAACTTCCAATTGGGTGTTGATCACTTCCTGGTCGCATTTATTGTTATTAAAGAGTCCCCCTCTAAATGGATCCTTTTCACTCCCAGATGCTTTCCCAATTGAAGACCCAAACAAGCCACCTGCAACTCTGCTTCATTGTTTGTCCCAACCACTAGCCTCTTCACCCAAGTAGTCACTCTATTGCCTTTGCAATCTTGGATGATGCATCCAGCTCCAGATGGCCCTGGGTTACCCTGCATTGCTCCATCAAATTTATTTTTATCCATCTAATATCTGGTGGCTTCCATTGCACTTCTTCTCTCAAGTTAAAAGGAAGATTAACCTTCGAGGCCTTATCAATGGGGGAAATAGGGATACTTTTTACTCCATAACACTTGCAATCATTATATTCTATGAGATAATAATCTCTTTGAGGTGTTTTGTCAAACAGTTTGTGTGCCTTGTCTTATGCTTCCACATCGAGTATGCATAGGTGCTTCAAAGTTTCTTTATCCTCCACATGATTCTAGCAAAAGGTTATGGAACACAACTTTTACACCACCTAGTTGAATTTGCATGAGAGTTTTGAAAGCCTTTTCGATGAATCCATTTTATACGCAGTGTGCAATCATTATAGTCTATGAGATGACATTTCTTTGAGGTATTTTTCCAAACCGTTCATGCGCCTTGTTCCTTGAATTGGCTTTGCCAATGCAATGCTGGAGATGGAGCTTAGTAGTTGATGGCAATGGCATTTTATGATTATGATTGGAGTGTATAAAATGTGCAGTGTTATCCACTGTGTGTCTCCCACAATGGCATTGCCAATGGTAAGCCTGGGAGAATTTAATTTATAGGTTTTAAATGCCCTTCAGAGAACAAGTTTTGAAATAATGAAAACCCACAAAAGTAATCTGTCAAAGAATTCCAACTTTCAAAACCAAACAAGCATTAATAGTTGAAGACACCCAACATACATACAAAAGGATGATAACATTTTAGTATTCTCAAAACTCTGGAGTCCTCTTAAAAATTTATTGGTATTGAAATGTGACTCTACACCTACTTGTTGCATTTGCATTGAAAGTTTCTAAAGCCTCTTCAACAAAATCGTTACATGCATATCATGTAGGTTTCAATTTCTATGTAGTTATAATAACTACTTTTCCTTTGCTTGTCGGCAATTTGTGAGCACTTCAAATGTTCAATTCACAACTATTAAATTTTTTAAACTTTCTTTTTACACAAACCTTTGTACTTTAGTCTCCATTCACAACTAGTAATAACTTTTGACTTGTGCTTTTGATGAACCAATAACTTGTTGAAAATTATTACTTTTTCAAAGTCACAAGTTCAAAATCATAAGGTACCAACCCACAACTTCCAACTTTTCACAACTTTCTAACTTTGTAACCTTTTAACTAACTTCAAATTTCAAGTTAAAACTTTTCACAACTTTAAATTCCAAGTTGTGATTTGTGTTATGAATGATTAATTTCTCCTTATTATTGACACTTTGGCATCTTTTCATAACTCACAAAAACTTTATAACATTTGACAAACTGCAAAGGCGATGAAGGAGAAAAATGTTGTAACTTTTAATTGGCTCAATATTTCCTCCCCAAAAATTGCCAAATTATCCATAGTAATGTCATAAACCACCCCATTAAACTATTTTTCTCTAGCTCTTAGGAAATCCCCAATTTAATTGTTTCCGCAAACTACCTGTCGAAAACTCAAACTTTTAATATCTCCTAAACCAGAAGGCTTTTTGATTTGAAAACTTTCCATGTTAGGAAAAAATAGTCATAGGAATGTCCCTGTAAAAGGATTTGTTTCCAGCCCTTATGAATTTTGAAATTTAATTTTTTTCGTGGTTTTCCACATTATAGAACCGCTTCCAGGACTTTGAATGAAATAGACAAACAATTCTTTCTTCAAACTGGCGAGTGAATTGTCACTTTAGGATAATTAGAGCACTTGTGACTTGGGAGTGATTCAACATAGGGATTTTGATGCAAAAAGTTTGGAAATTGGCAATCTAAAAATGTGGACAATAGAGTGCACTCTTTTGCCACATCAATTCAAACCTCTGCCAAGAAATCAAGAATCCTATCCCCAACTTAAGCAAGAAAGAACCACTCCCTTTAAATTCACATAAAATTTCTTTCCAACAAGCATGAAGAGGGTTTTTTTTGAGAGTAAGAAGTGAATCCCCAAAAATGAACTCTATTTTTCCCCGTTATCATCTAGAAGCCCTCTTTCTTTTATTTTGAATTTTAAATTCAATTGCAATTCTTTATAAAAGAAAAATGAAATAAAGGATTTCATTTTTCTTAATTAAATATTATAAACCTCCATTTTGTTTTCCACTAACCATATATTTCTCATAACAATGTTTATGATTTAAAATTGAAAGGATAAATATTTTAACTTTCACTACATTAATTTTCTTTCCATGTGGAATAAATCATAAAGTAATTATTTATTCAACAGTAATCAATTTCTCCAATCATTACAGAATATTAAATATTTCTAATTTAAATAAAATGCATTTTGATATAATTAAAATGTAAAATGTCAAGATAACACAAACACACATAAGCAATCATTCAATTTACGAGCTTGCAAATGACAAGCAAAATCTTGAATTGCCACTGATTTGGATTGGAAAACACATAGGGATGTTGGTGTAAAATTATATTTACACATAGTCATAAATTAATTAGGGGGTAATTACTTAGGATAATATTTCTTTTTATGAGCTTCTTATCCTTGTGACTTGCATCACAAGATAAGAACACTTTTCTTCTCTTTCGCTTTGTCTATTCTTGAAAAATGTAAATGTATTTAATCTTTGTAAGTAATGCACATGAAATATTGATTGCATATTTGATCCTCTAGTTTTTTTTGAAGCAACTCTCTTTGTAGAAGAAATATTGTAGATGATCTTGGAATGTAACATGGTATCAAAACTCATTTATCTTGCTTAGAGGAGGTATTATTTTTCTTTTTTGCATAACTTGGGCATACAAAGTCACCATTTTACAAATGAAAAGGCATTGGAAAGAAAGTTCCATGTTTTATCTAGTGGTGCTATTTATTTTCTATATTATGTTGTTGGTTATTTTTATTGTAGGTTAAAGTCTAGGCTTCTTTTCTAGCTTCTGAGCTCATAACTTTCACCTAGTATCTCCAATTTTTGAGATTGAATAGGTGTTTAAAAGATATTGAGGAGATATACATATCCACCCATGTGATTTTTTCAAATACATCTCCAAGTTTATTTTATTTATTTTGTTAGTTTTATGCTTCGTGTTTGATAACTTGGACATATTGGCACCTAGAGAAGTTCTATTTTTTGGGTGGGCTTCTTCTTCGCTTCTTCATTTATACATTTATATTTGTTGATTTTATTATGCATCCTAATTTATGGAAAATTATATGTGATTATTGTGGAAAGAAAAGGCATACAATAGATGAATGTATGCTAAAAGAAATTGATGATTTAAAACTTCTCTACGAGATTCATTAGTTGAGACAACTTTGCATTGCTGATGACATTAGTTTGCCAAATTCTTGTAACCCAACATTTGTAGAAACATCTGACATTCACACTTAGATGTCTTGTGTGGGAACATCTCCATCTCCTATTTCTACATTTGAGTTAAATGTTGCTTCACCAAATGCTTTTAATGATTCCTTGCAACAGAACAATTTTAGTTTTCCAGATCTGTTACACTGGGATTCTTATTTATCAAACAACTAATCTTTGTTAATGGAGTCCTCACATTTTTGATGTGGAGGATACATTACAGGATATTCATTTCATCTTTGATGATAGTGATGTCATCACATGATCCTATTCTACATCTATCTTCACCATTTTATATATTGCCACTTTCTCTGTTTGGGCATGGAGTTCTTGATTTCAAAAAATCATCTTGTGACATCAACATAAGGACACTTGGATAGTTTTCAGAGGAACACATTTGGATTTGGATTCCCTATTCATCTAATATGTGGGAATGGATACTACAATCACCAGTGGATCTATTTATCCTTTATAGCAGTGGATTATTTTCTATCTTCAAACACTCATCATTGGTACTAGAGTTGCTTCTTGGAGGGGAATCATAATATCATTCATATGCCCTCTCATATGGGGGAGTATTCATTATGTATTTGTGATGGACTTGGTTTTGAGTTCACATCACTTGTACATATTTCATCTTTTCTCTCTTTTGGAGAGGAGAGTTTTTTCCCACTGGATTTTTCTCCTTTACTCCTATTATGAGAGATTCTTTATTTGTAAATGGGTACTTGATTAAGCATTATTGTTAGGACCCATCTTCTTTCATTTTAGCTTGTTTATAACACCCCCAAGTTACACTTATGGGGGGTGTTGGTGTAAAATTACATTTACAGATATCCATAAGTTAATTAGGAGGTAATTAATTAGGACATCCTTTTATGATCTTATTATCTTTGTGACTTGTATCACAAGATAAGAACACTTATCTAATTTTTTTCTTTTCTATTCTTGACAAATGCAAATGTATTTAATTTTTTTAATTAATTTTTGTAAGTAATGCACATGAAGTATTGATTGCATATTTGATTCTCTAGTTTTTCTTTTTTGAAGCAACTCTTTTTGTAGAAAAAATATTGTAGATGATCTTGGAATCTAACAAGAGCTATCCAAGGTTCATCTCATTGTTGAACACATAGAAGTACTGAGAGCCGGGGGGGGGGGGGGATGAATGAGTACTTATTCAAATTATTTCCTTTAACTACATTCAATCCAAACAAAAGAATCATAAAAGCACATACACACATAACACCAGATTTATGTGGAAACCCAAGATGAGAAAAACCACGGTGAACAAGCTGCTTGGATCTACTATCCAAATCTAGCTTCACAAATAAAATGAAGTATTACAATGAGTTTTATTGGCACCAACCCAAAGGAAGCACCAACTCCATGATACAAAGTTTTATGGGCATCAACCCAAAGGAAGCACCAACTCCCCGTTACAAAGTTTTATGGGCACCAACCCAAAGGAAGCTACACCTCCTTGATATACTGCAACAAATGAGCCACCAATCTCTGCACTATTGTCTCATTACCTGATTAACACAAACCAAATGAGGTACCAACCTCTGCACTACTGATTCAAATGATTCTTCTCAATTTCATACTACTACTCCAACTTTAGTGTTTTGCTGATCTCTACAAACTCTATACTACTATCTTCTAGGCCATTTGACTGATTCTGATGGCTCTATCTCCTCCGTACAATTACAACAAATAGTTTAACTATTCCGCAACATCAACTATTCTTCAAACACCTCTACACTATCACATCAACTAATTTAACTACCTCAACAACCACAACATATTCAAACACCTCCACAACAATCCTTACTGGATCAATAACCTTCACAACAACATCACTTCTACATTGACATTAATTGAATTTATCTTTTCCACACTTTGTCATCATACTGCTTCTGAAATGATCTTATTCACATATACTCTTACACACGCTTTCACACACACTCACACATACACATTGAAACAATCTTCTATCCTTCATATATATCCTTCGCAAGTCTTCTAAACATCATCTTTGTTGGCCTGAATGTAACGTGTAACAACCTTGCTTGTCAGCTCCCAAATCATTTACCGTAATGTAGGAATGAAATCCCACTGTGGTTCATACCAAGAGGTCTACTGGACCCAATTTACCTTCTCCCAACCTTTCCTATTGGTGCACACTTCCATACACATGGCACAATCACTCAAACACACTATGTCGGCACATCAAACACTTATCCTTTCATTCATTAGCTCCAAACCCAATGCGGTACCGGAGAAGGGAGATATCATCATGCTGTTCATACCATAAACACTCTATGACCTAAAAAACCTTCTCATGTACTCCTCTTTCTATTTCATACTTCATCTTGCTGGCATATGCAATCAAACTTTCATGCTGGTAACATTTACTCTGTCTGGTCACACTGTCTTAACTTGTAACATTGAAAAACATACCTGTGGTACTTTTTACATTCTAAAATTTGGATATGTTATGCAAGACACCATTATTCACATATGGTTCAAACTGCCAGGCCATATCTTCAAATGCAGAGAAATACGAAGCATTCTTCTATACCTTTGAGACCGCAACAACATTGTAACACCACTATATTGACATAGAACATTGAAAAGCACACTTGTGGTGCTTTGTATCCTTTGAAACTTGAGTATGCCATTATTGTACCTTTTATTTACCTAATCTCCAAATAGCCAAGTTATACATGCAAATACGATGAAATGCGGCAGCTTCTAGTTCTGTCTCTGATGACCTTTCATAGGAACATGACTTGTTCTCACTCTGCTGACTCTGGAAAACTCTACGGTACTCCTTATGCTCTAAAACTTGGATTCTGCATATCTCATAGCTATCTCTAGCTATCCTCCAAGCCACAAGGCTATATCTTCATCTACGGTAGAATGCGGTACAATCTCTTTTGCATCTAGCACTTACAACAACTTAACTGTTTCACTAACAGTTTCCTTCAACAACTCTTTTCACCAATAGACAAGATATTATAACACCTTCATATCATCATGCAACATTCACAACACCATAAGCAACAATCATAGCTCTTTTCATCAAAAGAAAGAAGTCACAACTTCTTCATGTTAGCATATCCTTTAACTTGACAACTTTCACCTGTCCATGAACTTTAGAAAACAAGGTACAACTATGTGTAGATGATAACAAATGATATTGATCTAGCAAAGGATTAGTGGATTTACGAATGGAATAATTGGTGCATTTATGGATGGGAGAAGTTTTTGGATAAGATGAAGGAGGGATAGCAACATGATGTTTGTATTGATAGGATGAATGAGGGGGAATGGTAGCAAATAGTTTGGAGGTGTGATGGGAGGCACCTATTATTGGATTCAAAGAAGCTTCCTTAGGATGCACAAAGGTGGTGCCAACATTTTTTGACTGTCTTTCTGTTACCTAGATTTCACTACTAGCTCAATCAGATAGAGCTTTTCAGTTTTTGATAGAGGAAAAGGTACATATATTTCTACTGCGTTAAACCCATGCACATTTGATACAAATTGAGATTAAATTGTATTGTTGCATTCAGATGTTTTCATAACTTAAGAGATTGTACAAATCTTTTAAAAGATCAACAATATGTATTGAAAAAATAAGTGTATAAGATCTCACACAAGCCGTGAGACTAACTATTTCAATGCAAAATGAAAAGACAAACTATACATTTATAAAAGGACTGAAAGACGAATATGCATATAAGGTTCATTGCCTGAATGATGAGCCTTCATGCTATTGCCGCGTCTTGTGTCGTCCTAGATCGTCAGTGTGTCCTGCATCCAGCCGCTGTCTCCTTGCTACCCCTGGTTATCTACATAAATTTTGGAAAAACTGATGTTAGAGCAATGACGAGGCATCATACATCATATGATATACATCTATAAATGTACAATTTGTGTTTTTAGATGCAGTAAACCAATTAGCGTCACAGAAGCTTTTGAGAAGACAAATCAAGAATATCAATTGCAAGCATACATTTATTTTCTAACAAGTTTGCTTTATGTGCAGATACAGGTGTGATTATGTTTCTGTTTGATTCATCAGTTACATTATGAGTGGAGGAAATGTGGCTCCCACAAGGGTTGAGCCCAGCTCATAAACCTTACAAAAATATTTCATATGCCATATACAAATGCAAGACAAACTGCAAGGAAGGTGAAGACATTCAGAGGGCTGATCTCAGTTTTCAAAAGGTTCAGTCATGGTAGGACAGCAAACAATTGACAATAAAGTCCAAGCAAAACAGGACAACAAGGTATGATGGAACAACAATCAAACTATTTTCAAGCATAGTAGCAAAAAGACAGTCATAGAGAGAGATAGATAGCAATAAGTGCTATCATAGCATGTATAGAACAGCTGACTGTTGTAAAAAAGGACAGCTGATAATCAACAACAGGACATGCACTATCATTGGAAGGGATACACATGCATTAGTAAGACCTATCAAACTTTGTAGAAATCTGAGAAGTCAAATGACTGTCATAAAGTAAGAAATCATCCTTGACTATCATTATCAAGAGGACAAGACAAGGAATGAACCATACCAACAGTATTATTGGTAAGCATGTATTAGATACAAATAGAGAAAACTTGGATAGAGATCAAGAGCAACATTAAGAGCAGTTGACAGTCATGACCCTATAGATGGTTACACACAAAAAGCAGTCAAATGACTGCATACATACAAATACAATCAAATTCTAGAAAGTGCAACAGTGTTCTAAAAGCTTATTAGTCATGGAAGCAAGGAAGAACAGTAGCAATATTACTGATTTATTCTACTTCAACCATCAAAAAGCTAAGTTTTGTTCTCCTCATCACTCTTATAAGTGCAAAGTGGAACTCTTGATACATTAACAAGTCTTGGAGATGCCATCTTGACAGAAAGAAGGAAACTTTACATGGAAGCAGTGATTGAGGGTTTCATTGGAACATTAAGTCAAAACCAAGTCAACATACCTTTTGAAAGATTTTGTCAAAGTTATGAAGAAAACAATAAGTCATAAGGTTGCATGGGTCTATCAAGCCTAACAGAGGCTCATAAAAGATATGCAATAAGTTAGAGACACAGCTATGAGAGATAAAGGCTAAGTTTGAGATATAACAGTCACAGTATTTGGAAAGGTGAGTGAAAACTTTCAATTATATAGAACTGACAGAGACAACATAGAGTCAGGAAGTACAAGGTTAAAGAGACTTTTGATGATGATATAGTGTGCAGAAGTAAAGGCAGTAAAGACATGCCACAAACTTTTGTGGGTATAGATGAATAATCATGTTGACTGTGTGAGCAATCATAAATATTCTAATAATACAGTGAATGACACAACAAGAATATACAATAAATGCAACGTCCAACAATGAGCAAGCATCATGGACAAGGATGTCAGAGTTTAAGAGGCATGGAAGCTTTATCAAGAGCTGTTACCATGTGAGTAGATATCTTAGCTAGAAGAAGGGCATTGCCTCTTATGAAATAGTTCTGTTTATTCATAGTCTCCTTCTGCACTTTATAATCTTCCTTACAAAAGTCAAAATGTACAAGAAATAGAAAGTCTGGGTGGAAATCTGAAAGGTGAGATTGGTGATAAAAATGGTGTTTCACCCCAAGTTTACTGTGAGACAGACCTATGTGTTTGTTCCATAAAAAGATCTAAAAGAGAAGACCCACTGATCTTTCCCAGTATATATGAGATAGTATTTTTCTGTTTCTCATTCAACTCCAAGGATGGATCCTTGGAAAAAATGTCTACAATATTTCTATGTCTTTAGCATGTCATGGGCTAGTAGTTAGAAGTAATTTAGCAAGTCTTGCCATGGATGAGACACGACAAAGAAGTGCTGCAATTTGAGGATCAGATCCAAAGTTCCTTCGAATGAGAAAGATCAGAAATTGAGCCTCAAGTCACAACAGTAGAAAAATGCAGATTTCCAGAAAACTAATTTTTTTTTCTAAGTGCAAGATGCAGAAACCTCTGAAAATCACTAAAAATGGAGTTTCAAGATCATACACAGTCATCAAACTCATAAAATGCAGATTTTCCAGAAATATATGCTTAGTTTTTCTTCCAATTTTATGCCACAGAATAGAAAGAAGAAACAAAAAGTTTCTAAGTTCAAGTATACAGATCCCAAAGAGAAACAACAAGAAGAAAATGGAGTTTTTTAACCTCAACATAGTGAATATACAAAAGAAAATATAAAGTTTTCATTTCTTTTTCAAGGCAGCAATTATTCAGAATGTTTAGAAGTATCCGATAAGGTCATATCATAGGGCTAGATTACATAAAAATGAGGAAGAAAGATTCAAGTTTTATAACAGCCTTATCTTGTCTTCTGTCGAAATCTTCATAGAAATGCAGAATTACAGTGAAAAGACTAGTGTTTTCATGATCCAAAACCCTTGATCATGGCAAATTTGCAGCATAGTCGCGGCTAGAGGCAGGGTGTATCAACAACAAAGGAGAAAATAAAGTTTTTTTTGTAGTTTTGCAGGAACAAATGCTCAAGTTTTCTTTGAAATCGTGCCTCAACACTGTCAGAAGACAAAGTTCTCAAATCTTTCAAAACAAAAGTACTTAAAAGCCCTCAGAATTATGACCCAGTCAAAGGTCAGATGCAACAAAAAAGATAGAAAAAGATGAAGTAGAGACCACTGTAAAGAGATTACCTTTGTTTCTGCCAAATGCTGTGCTAAAACCATAGATATTTCCTCATTTGACTTTCCAACGATGGCCTCACTCAGCCAAAAAAAATTGCACAGCAGAGGGTCGGCCAAGAAAAATAACAAAAAATGCATCATTACGAAGCCAAATCGCGGCCCAAATCAGCCCAAAATTGACAGAAGAAGTGGAAACCTCAGAAAAAATCCAACTTACCTCATGTTTCCTCAGAGAATTGACCAAGAACAGCACTCAAAATCCATAGCAATGATACATTTTTTTTTCTTCCAAACCCTCATGGCGGTGCATCAGCGAAAAGAGGAAGGTGAGGTCGAATGAAAAATGAAAGGGTTTGTTTTAGGTTTTCTTTTTTTCTCTTCAAGGGGGTCGAATGACCTATTTTTGAGTATTTTTGACCTTTTTGAAACATCATTTCATCCTATGGCGATGTGAGGAGGACTTTCTTCCTATGTTGGAACATAGCAATGATAATGGGGCCATGTCATTTTTATGCCCTTTGTTTATGTTTAAAAGCCAAGCCACATGTATTGTGGAAAATACCAAGTGTATATTTTGCCAAGGCGTGTCAAGCTAGGAGATATAAGGTGGTGGTCAAGGGTAAGTGGGTGAATAACAATGCATGTTAGCTAGGAGTTACAAGGTGAATAATGATGTATGCAAGACTTGGTGTCTGTAGAGTTGCAAGGTGTTATGGAACTGAGGTGAAGGCCATAAATGGTGATGCGTATGGGAGTCATAAGGGTTGGGTTGAAACATATTGCATTGAACCTCCAATCATGGTAGAGATGTATGCGAAAACAAAGATGGCTTGGGGTTATAAGACGTGTTGACATGGTCTTGAAATGTGAGTGAATATGCAGGTGTGTAGAATCATGTCATTTTGCCTAGGAGCCAAAGTACTATTTTTGTCGATTTTGCATAATCTAGGGATAGATTAAAAATTGTAAACAAACGATAAAGTAATGACTATAAATTGCTTTATAGCTTGTAATAAAATGCAAAGAGACAATTAGGTAGTTTATCATGAACGACAAAGTAAGTCTTGTCAATTACATTGTCATCTTTTTACAACATTTAATTAATCCCTAAATCATGCAAAATCAATGGATTTAAATATTATGTCATATATGTCATTATTTTCTGCATAAGTTTATGTAATTTTTGAATTGTAAAACATTTACTAAGGTGGTATAATTATAAACCTCTTAGTTAAATGTTAATTAAATGTAGAAAAGGTGTCATTATGATATTTTTAATGCTGCAAGAGGATGATGACACAGATCTGAAGCTTTAGAGAGCACTAAAAGACATTCTATACTATTTTTAAGTGCCTTTATGATAGTGGATGACATGCCTCCACCATTTATGCATTAGGATCCCTTTTTGGAGCACTTTAGGGGGATATTTTTTAGAGATTTATGAGATGCACGAGAATGGAGATAATGGAGATAGTGGAGATAATGGAAGTAGTGGAGGATGATCTTTTTTGAGTGGAGCATGATCTGTTTACAGCTGTTTGAGAAGTATATAGTCTTCTTCCTTGTTTAGTTTTGGGAGGTTCTGGCTATTCACAGCTCTGTATATTGTAATTTTATGAGTTCTTTTGCAGAAGTGAAGAGTCTTGCAACCCATTTTCAGAGATATGCAGCATTGTAACACCTCTTTGGTAGTAATAAGCAGTCTATACCTTCCCATTTTCTTCTGATATTGTGTGTCCTTGTGTTAGTACAGGTCTTTGTGATGTTTCTTTGTCCTTGGAGTTGTATTGCATGTTGGTGCCTTTATGCAAGGGTTACATATTTTTGCAGGTTGTGAGATGTGCAAGGAATAACAATCAGTCTGTGAATAGTGAGAAAATCTCTTTCTCCTTAGTAGGACTGTTGTTATTTAGCCTCCTCACAAAGCAATGATGCAAGGGTTATGATTTTTCTGGGTTGTGTAAGGGATCTTTATTATTACTGGTTTTGTAGTGTGTCATTTCTGTGTATTTTCTGATAATCTTTTTGGTGCATCACCTTAGACAGTAGGTTTCATTTTCATGCGAACCTTCTTACCCTTTTCTCTGCAAAGACTTTAGTTTAAGTAGTTTTAGGTGGAGTACCAGTAGGAAGCCAGCCTTCTCCAGAGGTTCTTTCCATCATAGGCGACCCACAGACCTAGAAAGATCCCATGTTTCTCCAGATTGCCAAGTTTTACAACTCGGCAAGGGTGCAAATCTAAGAGCTAACAGTTCCTTTAGATATATAACCAAGGCCTTGCAATCACAAATTTTCTGACATGGATAGGCTCCAAGATTCCTTTTTCATGAAGGCCTATGCCTTCATCAAGAGGATAGGGTGATGATGTGGGGATGGGGTTGATAAGAGGTGGTAAGGGATCATGAAAGGGATTATATAGGATGTGTGGATCTTGTTTTGGATGGGGAGATCTTCCATCATGCTTTAAAATAAGCTCTTGACATAGCTAGACTTGTGTGGATGATGTAGTGGAGGAGAAGGGTTTGGCTTAAATTATTTGGATAGGCTCCTCTAGTTGGGTAGATGGAGGGACAACGGATTTGTGATGTTCATGGAGTTGGGTTGGGGTGGGTGTGATAGAATTAGAGTGAATTCAATGGCATAGTCAATTACATATTTGGATGGGTTTGGATTAATGGGATGAAATGATTCCTCAACTTTTTTGTTGTAGTTTTGGTTGAGGTCCTTTGCTAAGAGTCCTTGGAGGAAACTTGGAAAGGATGACTTAGATTTAATGGGACTAGATTGGTGATTAGGTGATTGAATTGGTTGATAGTGATATGAGATATTTGGATAGGACATAGAGGTGAAGGGAACCTCATACAAGGATTGTTGTTAGGATATTTATGATGGATATAATGGATTTCCCTTGTCAAGGGTGACATAAGGGTGACCAATGGATATATAATTATAAGGTGTGGAATAGCTTGTGGTAGTCAATTCTTGGTCGAAAGGCATTTGATTATGGATGGGTAGGTGATGGAAGCTTATGGAAAGCTTACTTGTGATGATGTCATCAAGATTATCAATTTCATATTTTTCTTGATCAATGAGACTATCATCATCATCATCAGAATTGAAGGGATTCTTGTGATGGTTGTGATGAGGAGACTCATCAAAACTAAATGGATTCATTAATCTTGATTTAGATTCTTTGATGAGTTTAGATTATGTGATTTTGGATGACTTGATGATTTTGGATTGTAAAGTCTTAGAACTTAAGATTTTCTTTGATATCAAAATGGTTATAGATTTAGATTTGAGGGGATTGTGTAACTTGATGGATTGATTTTGTTAGGAATTTACCAGGTTGATCAAACCAATTGCTACATAACCCTATGAGAGATAATGATGTATACAAGATTAAAAAATTACCAAAATGTAAAGATCAAATAGACAAGCCACAAGATAACGTAAGATAAACCCTGGGAAAACCCTCAAGAGGGAAAATCCTAGCCTCCATAAGCATCCACACTCAATCTATTATTCAGCAATAAAACATTACAATACACTTATAGAGTCTCATGAATACTTCTAAAATATCAAGCTCCTCCAATGCATCCTCCATGTGTCCAAGCATATAACCACACATCCCATGTCATGCTTCACATATTCACTCACAAGAGAAACTCAATACGATGACAACCCACTCAACCAACCAACCCAAACCACAAACCGCTAAATATAACTTGTGATATTGGGAAAACCATGTGTCTCAAAACCATGAGTACACAAAACCAACGACCCCTTATTTAATTATTGCAACTAAATTTTCACTTTATGCTCCAATTAATTAATTAATTATTTTGTCTCCTATACATAAGATAACTAACCCAATGTTACATACAAATTTTACAAGTGGCCCCAAATAAATATTTAATGTGTCTAAACACATCACTTCAGATTTGCCACAAAAAAATATTTATTTTACATAATTAAATATTTCATTTTATGCAAGGTGTACAACACACCTTTTTCTTAACATTCTCTCACTTATTGTATACATTACATAAGGGTCAATCAATTAAATACATCATCATATCCATACATGAAATCACATGAATCTCCAACATGTTCTCATGCTCCATCAAGATACCTGCAATAGAACCAAGGTGACCACCATCTCAAGCAAGAACTCTTATCCTCCAACATGCCACCTATGGAAGAAAAGGAACATGCCAAGGTGAGGATGTACCAATCCAAAGAACAAAAGCATCAAATCCAAGTAATAACAAACAGTCTAAGCTACTGTCAAAGGTAAGAACCTACATGACTAGAAATAACACCCACAACATATGCTAATACATCCAACCATCCATAGATCCTTGGTATCAATAACATTAGTAAACTTATGCTGAAAATATGGCCAACCCATATATTACAATCAAAGCTCCCTATATAAAACTTGTCAATGAAGAACATGCATATCTAGGAACTCCCATGGCATGGGTAATGTCAAATATGAAAATAGATCAAGGCATACCAAAACTACTTATAAACACTCAAACTAAGGTATGGCTAATGATCAAACAATGTAGTACCAAGAACAATCACAATGATCCCCACATGCAATACAAAACATTGCGTACTCCCGTACAACATGTCCTCATAACTCTCCCAAGTCAAACCATATGAACATGAACCTCTAGGAAGTAGCCATAGAACAAAGAGAGAAAACCTGTAAATCATATCATAACATGTCCTACCAACACCTCAAAGTGATAAGTTGTGTCAAGTATGATCTCCTTTGTGTTGGTGAACAGATTTGTCACCTTGAAAAGTCTCTATATATTTGCTTAGCTTGAGGTAGAAAACACACTAATAGTTGAATCAAATTGTAGATGAGATCTACAATTTGTTCTCTGCATTCTTTTAAAAGGAGCAACTTCCTTTGTATGATGGGGATTTGTATTTTGTGTACTTTTAACCAGGAAGCACAAAAAGGTGGCAGAAAGAAGGAAAGAGAGAGAGAAGAGAAATTAAATTGTAGACACAAGAATACAATTAAACCTCTCAGGAGGAAAGAAAAAGAAATAAATAAGAGCACATAGTCTCCCAGAACCTGCATACCATGAGCAAGTACAACAGATTACAACACATGAATGTATTGACCAAACATAGGAACAATCAACATACACAGAGAAAATATGAACATAAGGACACACTTCTCCATCAGAACAAAGATGAACATAAGAACCACATTCTCTATTAACATCTAAAAAATAAAAACCGGGCTCAAAGTCTCCAGTTTATCTTTTGTACACCTCTCTGGTTATACACGTAGCAGAAAGATAAAATTTGGAATCCTTTACAATGAACTCCCAATGAGTTTTAAAGACCTCCTTTTCTTTTTCATAACGGTTTCTTGGAAGTTAATAATAAAAAATAAACTCCTCCTTTCATTTTCCCATGGAGTAACCACCTCTTGAAAATCCATCTTAAGGTTAATTTATAAATTCACTTTTTAAAAGTGACTTTTCAACTTCATCGTGTCCTCTCCAATACATGTAATTTCTACAATATGACCACTTGCACTTTTCATTCAATTTTCATTTATACACTTGGAGCTTTACTAAAGGGTCAAAATCATGTGATCATGAAGCTGAAGATGGAAATACAATCTAGATGAAACAGAGTGGTAGGTGAAATGATATTTCCATTGCTCCAACTTATTTAACAAATAATTCTGGGAGGTCTTTGAATGTTAATATCAAATATCATACTTGTTAAGATGCATCCATTTCATAGATGACCACTTATGGATTTGTTCCTTCATATTAGCAGTCTTCTTTCCTCCTATTCTGATTCCGCTAGACCCAAAGCAAGCTATAATAATTTTCAATTCATAATACATCAAAATAAACTTGGCATTATGTGGTATACTCTGCATTAATCATAATTTAAATCACAACTCTATGCTTGACTATAACCCTGGCCAAATCCTATGGATATACCGATAACAACTGTACCATGGACCTCTCCAGTTTATTCATGGATTCTTCCTATATTACATTAGATACACCAACTAGCTTTTCATGGATTGATGGATTGGTTACACTAACCAAAAGGTGCTTAAAACTGTATTTGTGATTCTTTGCTTCATCTTTATATGCATCAACAATTGCCTGGATATCCCTGTCAAGAAGTACTTCCATTGGTGCAATTGGTACAATCTGAGATCTCAACCGACTACCACTGAAAATGGATTATTGAGTATTACTAAACATTGATGATTTTTGCTTGGCCAAATTCATGAGTAGATTTCTGAGTTTTCCCCAAAGGAGATGATTGTAATCCAACTTTGGTAGCAGCGTTATCAGGTTCACTTGAATAATGTCTGTCTTCTCTTCTTATTATGACAAGAATGTATAATTTTTTAGAGTGTTTGGAAGATGTTGATGTTGCATGGAAATATACTGATGCTACATTTGCGCCGATGAAGTTGAAGCTGCAAGTTTGGCTGCTATCTGTAGATTTTCCAGATCTACAGAGATAAAATTCCAGCGCAGACAAGAATTAAAAAAAATAGAGAAAAACAGAGGATCAGCGTATGAAGAATTGAATTGATTCATTCATGAAGTAAAATGCAAAGATATAACAACAAGGAACCCCCGTAAGGACTAAAATTACGGTGAGATCTCTTTAGTTAGCTTAGCCTAATTAGCATGCAATGAAGACTGTAACTTAAACAAGTTGCATCTGTCAATCACGAAGAAGAACGAAAGAAATCTAACGCTAACACCCCCCCTTAAGTCTAACTAAGGAGAGAAAAACTAATATAGCCAACAAAGTTGGGTCCTGGCATCAAGGCCATTTTAGGTACCCATGTACATATAAAATTCCCTCACAAATATAGAGAGAATATAAGAAAAGAAGATATGAATCCCCCCATAATGAAAGAGCTCCCGTGCCAATGATGAACCCTTGAAGACAGAATATGATCCACTGCCTACAAATGATATTTCTCCCCTTAGGAAGAAAAGGATCCACTGGTGATTGGAGAAGCCAATCCAAAAAGATGGGTGATATTGGAATCCAAATCCAGATGGTGTGTGCATCTAAAAAATGCTCGCATGTCCACATGTCAGAAAGCGATGATGGTGATCCAAGATCTTGTGAAGACTGATATAGAGCAAGCTGCAAAGGTGATGAAGATGGTGGCCCAACAGTGTTGATGTGGCTGTCAACAAAGAGGAGAGATAACTCCTCAAATGTGTCCTCCAAATCTGAAATGTGAGTCTTCATAAACAAGTTTGAAACTCCTGTCAAGAGATCATCCCAGAAAGTTAAATCAGGAAGACAATGGATGCCCTGCTGCAAGAAGCCGTTGGAAGCTTTCGAAGAAGCAACACAGAGCTCAGAAGTAGCAACAGATGCAAGGACAAAAGAGTGGTCCTCAAAGAGAAGACATATGTCCTCAATAGTGTCATCTAGATCTGAAATGAGGGATTCTACAAACAAAAAAGAAATGTCTGGTAGAAATTGGTCCCAATGGATTGAATCTAAAAGACATAAATGATCCTGCTGCAAAGAATCACTCGAGGCTCTCGAAGAAGCATCTCTGGAATCTAGATCTGCAACAAGTGTTGTTGATGGGAAATCACTAAACTGATCATCCATACAAGATGTGTCCACATTAGATGAGGCAGCATAAGTCTCAATATCATCAATAGCCTGGTTTTCCAAGAAAACATCACTTTCAGATGGAGATTCAATGTCTCCATACAACTATTGGATGATGACCCAAGCAGTAGAAGGGCACTCAGTGTGCTCTATGTGATGTAGAGTATCCTCAGAAATAGTAAGACATATTAGTCCATAGACCATGTCATTGTTATTAAACCATGCGTTCTTTGCATCATAGTCACTTGGCTCAGGAACCAGTCTGAGGAGATAGGGTAGTAGATCCTGCTCAAGGAAGTGATTCTTTATCCCTTGTTTCCAAGACAAAAAATTCTTTGCATCTAGCCTAACAACAGAATGATGAAACTGATATTTAGAAGACATGATTAAACCCAAAAAAATGCAAAAGCATAATAGAAACTCCTCCTTCACATGCAGTGATATGCAAGCACATGGACGAAACATGCAAGTTCATTCAAGGCTGGATATTCCATTCTTTATAACAACTTTAATCTTTATAACAAGATCTACGGAATAGAATGTAAGTATCAAATTGAAGTTCTTGCAGATCCGGTCTCAACAATAAAGAGAAATCTTTCTTGAGTGGGAAATTTGAACACCCATTAAAAGGTACACCTCAGAATTATGTCTGTGGCAGCAGAATAACAATCTTCAAATATCTCCATGTATACTATGTGGTAGGCTGCACTTGACAGAAGCTGCGTTTGGTAAACTACCCTCACAAATCTCCCAAGCAAAATCCTCCAGCTGTGGATAATGGAAAGAGTGCTGGATTTTCACCGCAAATCTCCTCACGAAGGCTAAGTGAAATGCAAGCCTCTACAGAAACAATCAACGCCTCTCTACTGCGTAAAAAAAAAGCTTGAAAATATCTCTGAATGGCTCTGATACCATGTAGATTTTCTAGATCTACAGAGATAAAATTCCAGCGCAGACAAGAATTAAAAAAATAGAGAAAAATAGAGGATCAGCGTATGAAGAATTGAATTGATTCATTCAAGAAGTAAAATGCAGAGATATAACAACAAGGAACTCCCGTAAGGACTAAAATTATGGTGAGATCTCTTTAGTTAGCTTAGCCTAATTAGCATGCAATGAAGACTGTAACTTAAACAAGTTGCATCTGTCAATCACGAAGAAGAACGGAAGAAATCTAACGCTAACACTATCTCCAGGTTCAAACCTGTATTACAATTTCTGCTTCCCGCATCCTCCTTTTCCAATAGTATCTTCCAAACTTTCTGAAGTACTAGAACCATCCATACTACCTATTACTTGAATGGAAGCCTAATCCATAAGTTTAGGATGAATACGCAACTTCCAAAATAAACAAATTGCTTGCACTATACTGGAAGAGGTATTAGATGATAGTTTCAAATCTGTTACAACCTTAGACTTGAGAACTTCTAAATGTAGTGAAATCTGAGAGGGTGAGGGTCTACAGAAAAGAATATACTCTATTTTCAATAATAGATATGGAGGAAGTACGATGTAGAATACAAAATTTTGTCCTTGTTTTTAGGGCCAATGATCCTGCTTGTCCAATCTCCTTTCCCTCCATACTTGCACTTTGGTCATGATTCCTTTCAATGGGTTCAATGTGCAATATTTTGAATGTAAATAGAGGACCAAGAGGGTTCAAATTAGAAAATTCCACCATTGCATAAAATTTGTTTAAATTATTTTGCAGGGGAGTCCCTGTTAGTAAAAACTCTCCGAGGACATTTCAGCGCAGACAATATAGAAGTGGGCATATTATCATGTAACCTTCTGGCAGCAAAAAGACTTGATAAAATCAACCAAAATGAGTTTACCAATGTCACCATTACTCCAGTATTGGTTGTGCCCTAGAGATATATTGATATCTTATACATAAAATGGTGCATATATGTTCTTTGACCAAGAAATCCCTTATTTATTATTGTACCTCTTTGCTTGAGTTGTGTGACTTGGCTATACATCAGTCGATTGCATCTGCTTTAAAGTTTCCAAAGCTGATCAATGGATCCATACTACACAAATTTCTAACCTGCACAACTTTGTCCATGTTTTGACATTTTGTATACATATCTTCTAGAATAATTCTAACCATAAAATCATATAAAAGTCCTCCTCCATTGCACTTTGAAGAACTTCCATATGTTGTTAGAGAGATCTTATTCCAATACAACTGAAGATGATGGTGGCAAACATTGTAATTGGCTTCAATCATGTCATTATGAGCAGAAAAGTGGCAGTTTACAAAGCATAGCCCCGTATCCCAGAACTTGAAGCAATGCAAACACCTCCTTTATTTGCCATGACATACCCAACTCTAGTAGCTTCACTTCCACTATATACATCAGATATTACTTTCTCTACATCATCACGTACAAAAATAATGAGCCACATCTGACCTTTTGAAGTGTAACGAATTACTTTATATTGTCTTCCAACATGTAACACTGAAATAACTCTTCTAGCACAACTAATCTTCAAAACTTATTCAAATAGCATTGCCAAAAGAAGTATCTGATGCCAATGATGAGAGAGCTGAGAATTGTTCCACAAAAGTTTTGAAACCCTAAAAATTCCCAATAAAGAGAGTGTTGGGAGAAAACAAAGTTTTAAAACTTTTAAAACTGACGATTAGAGAGGGGTCAGGCATCGATGGCTTTTTGAAACTTCTAACCCGCCGATCGGAGCTTTTATAAAGTTAGGAAATCTTGAATATTACCAATTAAGGAGTAGTTGGGGAAATATAAGGTTTTAGTACTCTTTAAACTACCGATTGGAGTACTTTGATGTAGGAGCATCCTAGGTTGCAGAGCAATCTTGCATCAACCAAAAACATTTGCATTTTTTTTCTTTCATTTTTTAGTTCAGCTCAGTCATTTGCAGTTTTAGGATTTTGTACCACATTTTACCACATCTTCATATCAGAGTGTGTGGAGTAGGACTTAGCATATACATATCGTCATCTACATCATATTCAAATTTCAGGTCATTTGGACTTGTCTGCTAAAAGTTATCACTATCAGAAGATCACTTATTTTCACAAAACAAAGCATTCAAATAGTCAATTGAAGGAGAAGGTATGTGGAGCACTTCCATGACTTGCGGAGCCTAATAGAACTTTGTGCATGACACATATGGATCAGATAGACCTTCCTTGAGGTCAGCACCAAGTTTCATCCATTTGCGGATGTAACATCACTTTCCTTAATGCACAAGATTTAACATAAACATCCATCTTAATCAAGAGATTAGTTAACAATATGATTATGCAAATCAAAATTTAACCATAATGATTCATTATCATTTCATCAATTAAGAATGTTATTCTAAACTGAATATAACAAAACTTACAATACAATGATCATTTACATATCTTCAATGAGTAACCATCACTATTCATGTACAAGTTATGCCCAAGGCATCAAAATCAATTCATACATTACAATAGACCAATTGGTCATAAATGCAAACACTGTATCTAGAACCAAAGACATCTATCTCCATAAACCTTAGCTTGTCCCATGCTTGGGAAGGAGAGCATCATCCCGGTGCTTTTCCACCAACCACGGACTTGCGGTCCCTCGCTCAACTTCCTAATTGGAAGTGGCCCTACCCTTCATGGAAATGTTAGATATTAGGAACCATTAGGTTAGCTATCTAAGTATCTGGTGTTGTGTCCTTCCTAATGTCTCATGGTCACACAACTATAGATCCACTCTAACCATGTATGACACTATTTGAGACATTAAGCCATCTGGAGCACTGTGGACCGACAATGCATACAGAGACGGATGCATTACTTTGGCCAAAGATTTACATACATAAACATTTCACAATAAACGTAGTCGTATATCCACCCCCCTTACTTGAATTAGAAGTTGTCTCATCCTACAATAGGCTTAGTTTGAACTTTCACTCTAGGTCTAGTAAAATGTGAATTCAGTTCAATTTATAGTCCAGTACCAGGACAATCGACTCCTACCTTAGGAGTTCATCAAATATAATAGGTTGCTTTCACAACAAGGAACCTATGACTTCTCGTCACCCTGTTCCATTTTCCAAAATGTCAAAACAAGTTTTCCAACTTCTGACCTTCCTAGGTTCACAGTTTCATGTTGACCTTTCACAAGGTTTACATTCAAATTCATGACATTTAAGACTTATATCATAACAGTCTAATAAGATAGTCTTACTAGAAAGACTCTATCACAAGCATCCTCATGGGTTTTAATATCTTATACCTCATTTGTGAAGTATGGCCATTCGTAAAGAGATGGCTTCCATTTCCGTTGAAATACAAGAGTTTCATACTAACCATAATATTTATTCTCATAAGTATATGTTTATCTAGGACAAATAGTTCCTCCAATAAACCTGGCAGGCACTTAATGTTGCCTACAAGGTAATACAACTTACCTCTTATCCAGTTTCTCCTTCTTCAACAAGGAGTCAACATATCTTTTAAATTCATAAGATGCATCATAGTTATCATAATAACTATCATTAACAATCAAGCTCTGTTATAGGGAATCTGTGACTCCACATTACCTTATTCCACTTTCTAATCATAACAAAAGTCAAACCATATTCACCACCCTAGGTCTAACCATGGTTCACAATTCTAATTTTAACTAACTTATAGGTTAGAGTCATATTCTTGATATTCTAGGCATACCTTGCCTTAAACTAAATAGAATGGTTTCATAATGTCTGACAACTCAAATTGACCCATGTGAGCTTTTAGTATTAAGCACTATCTCATAATGTACATTCATAAGTAAGACAGAGATTTGTTAAGACTTGTAATAGTAGACTGTGTTCTTCAATAATACACTACCTCCTTACTCGAGGGTTATTCATGTATGGCCTCGGTTATTTTATTAACCTTATTACCACCATCGGGTTCCATGAAAGATAATATAAGAATTGTTGAGTGCTACTAGAAAGTTTAAAGACTAAGGTCATATTGACCTTTACCACCTTTCGTGGTGACTATAATGGTCTTATATAGACCAAACAATGAGTAGATATATAATGCAATATTCTGCACTGTCGTGCCATGAGCACGTTCGGCCCATCACAGTTATGAATCTCAGCACCATCATTACTCAAGCCACATCCTTAGTTAACATGCAATATGTTAGAGGATAGGTGCTCGTCCATAATGGACTCGAGCCAAAGATACAATAAGAGATCTAATGACATAAGGTTTGGCCACCATGGCCTTGAGCCACAATTACAATAAAAAGAAACAAAGATTCATGGCTCGGCCAAAGCAGCTTTGAGCCCTTTACACAATAAATATTATATAAAGATTCTTAGCTCGACCTATGCAGCGTCGAGCCATTTACATAATAAGAATTATAAAAATTCTTAGCTTGGCCTATACGGCCTCGAGCCATTTACACAACAAGAAAAGAATTAGCTATACTGCTCGGCCGTAACGGCCTTGAGCCATTGAATAAGTGTAATACAATAGTTTTTACTGGTTGGGATGTTTGGCCTCAAGATGACACATTAAGAATACTTCAAGGTTTAAGTAAGCTCAACCATTTGGCCTTGAGTTATTTCTTTAAGAAGATTTCGACACTAAACAAGCTCGGCCATATGGCCTTGAGCCAATTATTAAGAATGTTCTAATAAATATATACATAGGCTCAACCATTCGGCCTTGAACCAATGCAACATTAATAAGAGGTTCAACATAGTGGTAACTACAATACCAATATGCAAGCAAGTAAAGCATCATGCTAAGACTCTCATTCTACCTGAATGAAGCTTGTCTTGAGCAATTCTTTTCTGGTCGATAGACTCCTATTTCTTTCTCAGCATCACCTCCCTAGCGTAGAAGTGAACTCTACCACCTTTTTCAAAAAATGAAATCATAGCCCCCCCCAAAATGGTGATAGTCTTTTAAGAAGACTCCAAGATTATCCTAATTCGCATGCCTATTATCGTGGAACTTCCATCCTTAACTAAGGTGGTGGGAGTGGTTTCTCCCACTTGGCCAACTACCTCTAATATGGCCTGTGCAAGCATGACACTTGCTAGACTATGGTGAACTCAAAGCTCCCATTATATACAATGCCGTCTATAACAAAAATTAAACACAATAACATAACTTGATATTACATATTGAATTTATATAATTATATTATAATACCATTGCATGCATCTACTAGATGTTTGCAAAAACAAATACTAACAAAAATGTCATTTTTTGACATCACCTCCTTCATGGAGATAGAGTCATTATGCGATTTAGGGATTGAGCACCACTCTCCCTTCTTCACTAGGGATCCAAAACTTAACAGACCAAATAATGGATTTATAATCCTAGTTCAAAAATATTAAGAGCGATAAGATTATGCTCCGACAAAAGCAATACTAACTCTCGACTTGATTGGACATTCCAAGAATGTCATTAGTCAAGTCAATGCAACCTTGTCGAAATGACTAAATTGACAAGTCGCCACAAAAATGAAAATCAATTGGTTAAGACAAAGCGTAACTTACGCCAACTTACATGGTTTGAAAGGACAAAATGCCTAACACTCAGATGGCTACTGACCCCACTTCCCAACATCTAACTCTTCCTCCAAGATGATACTCTCCTTCCTTTTTCAAAGGACGTTACATTTTCCTGTTCACACTTAGGACCACAAAACCATGATCAGTGCATCATTATCATATCCCATAATATAAATCATTTAATGTTCAAAACTAATTAACATTAGTCACTAACTTCATAATCAAAGATCAAATCAGATATTTCCACAATATCCAATTAGTTAACTATGATAAATCCTCCTGATTATCATGCAAGGTTAATGATTAAGTCTAATTGTAAGTTGGGGATGTAATAGAGGAGCACTACCAAATGTTGTAGGCCGACACACCTATTCTACACATTAGATCCTTCATTGGAGTTTGTAACCTCTTGTGGCCGACATGGAGGATTTCATGAGCTTGAAGATGATATATATAGATCTCTTAGATGCATTAGGAAGTCAGTTAGCAATTATGATAGTTTAGATTAGAGCTTTTTGTTCCAAGAAGGCACTTCAATGCCATATCTTACATATTTGTTGTAGCCCGGAAAGCAAGCTTGTGAGCCCTTTGATTGTAGCCCACATATTGCTGGCATATGAGTATTGTAATTCTTTGATATTTTGAATATATGAATCTTCTATTGCATTCTAAAATTGAGTTGTTTCCATTGTGTTTACTCTAGCTACATGGTTTGGACAGTTCATTCTATAAACCCTCTGACTGTGACTGCACCAAGTGGTATCAAAGCGAAGTTTTGAGTCCTTTGGGAAGTGAAGGCATTTTGTAAGATCTTTTTGTGAACTGATCGCTGACCTGAGTCAGTCTACTTGTGTTTGTCAATAGAGCACCGATTGTGAGGCAGTTGCACTGGATCCTAGGAAGAGATGCCGCAGAGGAGGATGCCTGCTATGACCAATGTTGCTGGAAGAATGGAATAAATGATAGATATGATGAGAAAAATGAAAATTTGATTGGATGTTTTAGAAGAAGATAGCAGAAGAGGACTAAACCCTAGACATGATGTTGAAAGTGATGAAGAATTTCAATCTACTGATCAAAATGAAGAAGCCCTAGAAGAAGAAGAATCATATCAGGCGAATATGTTGAAAGCTATTTCAAAGATTGGTAAGAGACCTAGAGTAGATGTATCAAACTATACTAGAAATTTGAATCCAGAGGAATTGATTGATTGGATAAATAAATTGGAGCAATACTTTGAATATGAGGAATTGAAGATCCAGAAAAAGTAATATTTGCAAAAACTAAGTTGAAAGGACATGTTTCTATTTGGTGGAAAGAAGTTCAGTTGGATAGAAATAGGATAGGAAAATAAAAGATCATAAAATGGGATAGGATGGTGATAAAGTTGAAAAATCACTTCATACCTATTGATTATGAGTTGGAACTATTGAAGAGGCTACAAAACTTAAGATAAAAGGAGAAATCTGTGAAGGAGTATACCGAAGAATTTCATAAGATGATCATAAGGACTAGACATAGTGAAGCAAGTAAGGAGAAAGTGGCAAGATACATAAATGGATTGAGGATGAACATTCAAGAAGAAATGAGTTTGGTAAGGATGACTAAAATAGAAGAAGCATACCAGTTTGCATTGAAAGTTGAAGACAAGTTGAGTAAGAAGCATTCATAGCAAAGACAGAGAGGCAGAGGAGGTAAATTTTAGAGGGGTAGAACATATTCTAGAGGAGAAAGATCATATGCGGAGCAGAAAAAAAAAAGTAGCCCATACCAGAAGGAAGAAAATGACAATAATTCATACTATAGAGGGAGAGATGCTAGAAGTTTCTATCGCAAAAGTAGAGGGAATCATAATTATTACCGCAATAAAGGGTACATGAGAAATGAATGAGGATTTGATAAGAGAATATTCAAAGGAACTTGTTTTAAGTGTGGAGGTGAAGGACACAGAGCATTTGAATGTCATCAGGGAAGTACAAGAAAGAGAACAAAGAACAATGCAAGAGCAACTTATGTAGAGGAAAAACCTGTTGGATCACCTAGTTCTATTGGAAAACTAGAGAAAGGAGAATCATTAGTCATGAGGAGAGCATTATTTCAAGAAAAGACAACTAAGGAACCACCGTAGAGGAAAATTTTGTTCCAGACCAAATGCAAATCAAGAGGTAAATGTTGTAAAGTGATCATTGATAGTGGTAGTATTGATAATTTGGTTTCAGAGGAGATGGTGACAAAGTTGAACTTGGAGAGATTGAAAGACCCTAATCCCTACAAGATAGCATGGACTCAAGATGAACACAAGGTATTGGTGAGTGAACAATGTTTGGTGAAATTTCATATAGGATCTTATCATGATGAGGTATTGTGTGATATCATACCAATGGATGTATGCCATATGTTGTTGGGTAGACCATGGCAGTATGATAGGAAATCTATACATGATGGGAGAAAGAATACTTATACTATAACATCAAATGGAAAAAAACATATCTTGATACCTTTGGATGTTTAGCTTAAGAGTTAAGTATGTGGAAATTCTAGAATCTATTTGGTTGATGGAAGGAAGTTCCTAGATGAATTGAGACATGAGAACATGTGTTTTTCTTTGATTCCCAAGAAGTGCGGAGAGCTAAGTGCAGAGACTGTTACCAGAAAAGAAGAGTCGCCTCAAGAGGAGATAATTGAATTGATGACAGAGTATGAAGACATCATATCTGATAATGTATCTGAAGGATTGCCACCAATTCAAAGTATTAGTCATCATATGGACCTTATACCTAGAGCTAGTTTGCCTAATAAAGCAGTAGACTGGATGACACTAGTAGAGAATGTGGAGCTGAATAGACAGTTATGGGAATTGTTGAGGAAATGATTGATCAAAGAAAGTTTAAGCCCATGTGTGGTACCTGCAATACTAGCACCGAAGAAGGATGGAGAATGGAGAATGTGTATAGACTCTAGAGAAATCAATAAGATCAGAGTTAAGTATAGATTTCCATTTCCAAGGATGGATGACATCATGGACTATTTCAGTGGAGCAAAGTATTTCACAAAGATAGACTTGAAGAGTGGATACCATTAGATCAAGATTAGAGAGGGAGATGAGTGGAAGATTTCATTTAAGACAAATGAGGGATTGTATGAATGGTTAGTGATGCCTTTTGGATTGACTAATGCACCATGTACTTTCATGAGGTTGATGAATGAGGTTTTGAAGAAATTCTTGGGTAAGTTTGTTATTGTATACTTGGATGATATTCTAATTTTTAGTAAGACAAAAGAAGAACATTTGTGGCATATTAGACAAGTATTGTAGAGGTTGAGAGAAGAGAAATTGCTGATAAACATCAAGAAATGTAGTTTCATTAAGGAAGAATTGGTATATTTGGGATTTATGATTTCTATAGAAGGATTGAAGATGGACCCTGAGAAAGTTAGAGCAATTGTAGAATGGCCAACACCGAAGAGCATTGGAGAGGTAAGATCATTTCATGGATTAGCAAATTTCTACCAGAAGTTCATTAGAAATTCCAGTTCAATATGTACACCAATGACAAAGACAATGGGAGGTGACAGAAAGGATTTCAAGTGGACATCAAGAGTAGATAAGAGTTTTGAATTGTTGAAGCAGAAAGTGACAGATAAACCAGTGTTAGCAATACTAGATTTCAACAAAGTATTTCAAGTAGATTGTGGTGTGAGTGGAAATACAATAGTAGTGTTAAGTCAAGAAGGGAGACCAGTAGCATATTTCAGTGAGAAGGTGAATGATGCAAGGAGAAGATATTAATTTTATGACTAGGAGTTCTATGCCACAATTCAAGCTTTGAAGAAGTGGAGACATTGCTTGTTGCCTAAGGAGTTTGTGTTGTACATGGATCATCAGGCTTTACAATATTTGAAAAGTCAAGAAAAGTTGAATCAAAGACATATGAAATGGGTAGAGTTCACGTGGAGTTACACATTTGTATTGAATCATAGGAGTAGGAAGTCAAATAACGTTGTAGATGCATTGAGCAACCGAAGGAATTTGTTGACAAGATGAGAATACAAGTATTAGGTTTTGAGGAATTGAAGCACATGTATGAAGAGGATCTTGATTTTATAGAACCATGGAAAGGATGTAAGGAACCTATTGTGATAGATAGAAGTAAGTGGCTAGACTATTTCATTCAAGAGGATATGTTTCAAAGGAAATCAATTATGCAGAGTTACACATTTGTATTAAAGCATAGGAGTGGGAAGTCAAACAAAGTTGTAGATGCATTGAGAAGAAGAAGGAATTTGTTGACAAAGATGAGAATAGAATTATTAAGTTTTGAGGAACTGAAGCACATGTATGAAGATGGTCTTGATTTTACAGAACCATGGAAAGCGTGTAAGGAACCTATTGTGATAGATAGAAGTAAGTGGATAGACTATTTCATTCAGGAGGATATGTTGTTTAAAGGATATCAATTATGTATACCTAGGAGTTCAATGAGAGATAATTTGATAAAGGAGAAACATAGTGGTGGATTGGTAGGCAATTTTGGAATTGATAAGACAATAGCTTTGGTAAGTGAATATTATTTTTGACCTCAAATATATAGGGATGTAAGGAAGTTTGTGCAGAGTTGTAGAATATGTCAAGTTGCAAAAGGGAGTAGTCAGAATACTAGATTGTACAAATCTTTGACAGTACCGGAGAGACCTTGGGAAGACATAAGCATGAATTTCATATTAGGTTTGCCGAAGACACAGAGGGGACATGATTCTATATTTGTAGTGGTGGGTAGATTTTCAAAGATGTCACATTTCATTCCTTGTAAGAAGACAAATGATGTAGTGCATGTTGTTGACCTATTTTTCAAGTAGATTGTGAGATTGCATGGATTACCTAAGAGTATAGTTTCATATAGAGATATAAAATTCATTGGAAACTTTTGGAGGACATTGTGGAAGAAGATGAAGATAGACCTAAAGTTTAGTTCAACATTTCATCCACAGATAGATTGACAAATAGAAGTGGTAAATAGGAGTTTGGGAATCTTCTTGAGATGCTTAGTAGGATATAAGGTAGGAAATTGGGATCTAATTCTACCACAAGCAGAGTTTGCATACAATAATTCAGTGAATAGGAGTATAGGGAAGACACCATTTGACATTGTGATTGGAGTGAAACCTAGAGGAGTAGTAGAATTAAGAGACATCAATATGGAGAATAATAGAAGTGTAAAGGCAGAAGAATTTGTAGGATACATAGAGACACTACATAATCAGATCAGGAAGCATTTGGAGGAGATGAATAATAAGTATAAGGAGAAAGTGGATGAGGAGAGGAGACAAAGAATTTTTAGTTGGAGATGAAGTCATGGTATATCTGAGAAAGGAGAGATTTCCAGTAGGGACATACAACAAGTTGAAGATGAAGAAGTTTGGACCATGTAAGATACTTAGGAAGTTTGATTTAGGAAATGCATATGAAGTGGAGCTATAGGAGACATTTGGTATATCACCTATATTCAACATTGTAGACCTATATTAGTATCATGAAGGAGAATCAAGTGACAACATTGAAGATGGTTTGAAGAATCAATTACCATAGCAACAACTGAAGCAGATAGAGGACATCTTGGATTGCCGAGTTGGACGCAGTACTAGAGGCAAGCAATACAAATAATTTTTGGTTAAGTGGAAAGGCAGATCAGAAGAAGATTCATCATGGATCTGTTAGGCTAAGGTGGACCATCCTAGTTTTTCTCTAGCCCCAACAAAGTGAGGGACTTACTTTTTCAACAATCTTGGGTGTCTAATGTAGGAGCATCCTAGGTTGTAGAGCAATCTTGCATCAACCAAAAACATTTGCATTCTTTCTTTTCTTTCATTTTCAATCCAGTTTAGTCATTTGCAATTTCAACATTTTATACTGCATTTTATCACATCTTCATATCGGAGTGTGTGGAGAAAGACTTAGCATCTACATATCATCATCTACATCATATTCAAATTTCAAGTCATTTGGACTTGTTTGCTAAAAGTTATCGCTATCAGAAGATCACTTATTTTCACAGAACAAAGCATTCCATTAGTCAGTTGAAGGAGAAGGTTTGCAAACCCTAATGGAACATCATACATGGCACATATGGATCAGATGGACCTTCCTTGAGGTCTGCACCAAGTTTCATCCATTTGCGGAGCACTCCAAAAATGTTGTAGGCTAACACACTTATTCTACACTTTACATCCTTCATTGGAGTTTGTAACCTCTTGTGGTTGATGCAGAGGATTTCAAGAGCTTGAAGATGATATATATAGATCTCTTAGATGCATTAGGAAGTTTGTTAGTAATTATGATAGTTTAGATTAGAGATTTTTGTTTTGGAAAGGCACTTCAATGCCATATCTTGCATATTTGTTGTAGCCCGGAAAGCAGGCCTGTGAGCCCTTTGATTGTAGCTCACATATTGCCAACATATGAGTATTGTAATTCTTTGATAATTTGAATATATGAATCTTCTATTGCATACTACAATCGAGTTGTTTCCGTTGTGTTTACTCTAGCTGCATGGTTTGGATAGTTCATTTTGTGAACCCTCTGACCATGATTGCACCATACTTTATCGGTAATATACTATTTATAAACTTTTGGAAATGCTGATCCCATCATAAAGTCAAAAATATAATATTTCAAAAATATTTTTAACTTTAAAAATCCATTCATTTTTCTTCTTGGGCATACTTTTTAACTTTTACTCCCGAGAGATAAATAAAATATAACCCCTCGTAAAACTTCTTTAAATAATTTACTTTCCCACTTTTCAATCTAAGGAAAATTATTTAAAGAAGATATTTTATACTTCATGACTTTATACATCCTCTAGGCAATGAGAAATAAATAAATTTGATTAAGAAGGATATTTTACCTAGAAAATGACTAAATAATGCAAAATAGTTCCACATCCTACCTGCAAAACAATTCTACACTAGCACTCAAAAGTTTGAAACTTTTCCAAGTTCAAAAATTGCAGGTAACACTTTGCAACCCCAAATGAAAATCCTTAACAACACCCAACCATTCATTCTCATAGATCAAATGAAACATATGTATCATTTGTAACCAATAGGGATGTAAGCCTCTCTAACCAAAGGAAGATCAAACCAAATATCCATTCCCAACACTAGGAATAAGCTCAATCACATCTCCTAAATCCTCATAAATGTCATTATAAATCAACTCATATGCACAAGGAGATAATCATGCTAACACCCCTCAAATCAACCCTCTACAACCAATAACCATATATCAAGATCCATAACCATGAGAAGATAAAGCATAAAGAAAAAATGCATATAAAGGATGGGCAATACCTCTTAGATCATAATCTATTGAGTAGACCAATACTAGGGAATGAGAATGCTCCTCCAGGATACACCATCACAATGACTCTCTCCAAGAACAATCTTCTCTAAGGTCTGCTAGAAATCTTGAAAAATATGTAAAACCCAAGAACTTTATGAGAGAGATTAAAAATTACATAAATTGAAATTCAAAATGAAAGCAAACTAGTGATTCCAAGAGATGCAAATGTCGACGTGATAGAATTGCATTAAGAGCTTAAAGCAAAGAGTGGCAAAGTAACTAGATAATGCATTCAAGATACAAAATACAAGTTAGGTAGTTATTTTATATAGACCAGGGAGAGGGGAAAGGTGGAAAAATAGACCAATAGGGGGAGGCCACCATGCGGGTTAAAGATAGCAAGAGCATCTTGTTGAACACAATGAGGTACCAAGAGGGGGGTGAATCAACACACACTAAAACTTAAGTACATATTTGTAGATAAAATTGACTTACTTAGAGAATAGAAAGTAAGATATGCACAACAAGAATCAACACAAGAACACCAATATTTTTATGTGGAAAACCCTAAAATAGGGTAAAACCATGGTGAGTGTTAGCTCACAATATATTATGCTGACTATAAAAATGTTACAACTTTGTTTTTGGGCTACAACCCAAGGAAGCTACTACTCCCTGTATTACAAATTTGATTTAGGGTAGAACCCAAAGAAGCTACTACTCCCTCAATATCTTTCTCATTGTACTTGGATTTACAAGAATAGATATATGGACTACTGCAAAGTAGGTGCCTGACTTATGCTGATAATGCAGTCTACATTTTCTGTTCAATACATGTCTTCAAATTGATTTTGCACAGTTCATGTCTTGTACTCTTCTCTGCTATATTCACATTCATATCTACACCTCACAAAATGAACTTGATCTTCTATAAATATCCTTCGCAATACTTCAAAACATTAATGAGATTGGCCAAAAGGATGAAACATGTAGTTTGTGGTAAGTCAGCCTATGCACACTTCGAAACATCACCATTTGCAATTGCAGAGATGAAACATAACATGAACTTGACCAAAATAGGTCGGTACACCCTTCAACCACCCTTATAATTCTGCTATCCATATGAACAGTCATCACTCAATCACCAAGTCACCTAGGTTAGGTCTGCACACATATGCCAGTGAAGATAAAACAAGAAACAACCAACTATTCATAAGAAATGGTACTTGCAGAACACCAAACACTCTAAAATTTGGATAGAGTGAACTTCAACTACTACAGATCATCCCCTAAAGATCTCATGCCAAAAGGATCAAATGCGGTGGAATGCAGAGCATTGCAATTTGATCTTTGCAACTCCACGCTCTGTCTGCACAGTCTGGTACTCTGTTGCTTCTAACTTTCACTGTGGAAGGAGCTAAGAGATGAAACTTTAGAATTAGACTCCTTGAAGATTCACAATGCTTATTCTAGAACTGCAAGCCAAGATGTTGCAATGCAAAGAAATGCGGAGCAAATTACCGATCCCCTATCTTGGACGAATACTTTGTTCATGCCTTAGATAATTTTCTAAAAAACACTTGGATGAAAGTATAAGAATACCACTGCTCCACAATCTCCTAAAAGACACTCATGAGTGCATACTTAATGTGAGGAATTTTAATATGAACTTCAGAAGATAGGGTTCTTACAAGTCATTCTTCATTCTTCCAGAATTCAGTAATGCTGACTCTGCATCTGCAACATACTCTACCAAACTCTAAACATCATGTTGATTCTACATCATATTGTGGATAGACATCACTATAGGTTGACATCAATGAAAACACTATATATATATTGCCAAAAATCTACCCCTTTGTCATTAATGGCAACATACACCAAAACTTCCAAAACTTCTCCCCCTTTGACATCAAGGGCAAAGGGTGTACTATATATTGACCAAAATTTCTCCCCCTTAATCAAAGTTGATCTTATCATATATATTTGCATGCTTCCCCTCAAAGGTGTCTTATATTTGTTGATAACTGAGAGGGGGGGTGAATCAGTTATCCTAATTATTTCCCTTAATGAACTTTCCTTTTAATTGATGCAGCATAAAATCAAACACAAAACATTAACCATGAAATAAGAAACACATGACACAGTATTTTTGACGTGGAAACCCTGTTAAGGGAGAAAACCACGGGGTGATTAACCCAAAATTATTCTCTGTTAGAAGAATAGGAAATTACAAAAATGGCACTTGCCAATTAGGGCTCACTGCCCGAGCACACTGCTCACAAAGAGGCCCACTGCCTATAAGAAGACACACTGTCTACAAAGTGATGAGAATCACAGTCTTGAACTGATTGGAAGCATCTGCATATGCTGGAGTTCAGTTCCGGTTAGGCTCAGTACACTGATCTGCTGCACTTCATCTTTCCTCTGTTCTTTATTCTGCTATCTTTCACATACCGGATCCTTTTTGCTACCTCTGCTCTTTATCTGGACTTATTCGCATATATCTCCACAACAACACCACACTTCACAACTAAATCCATCCTCTATATATATCCCCACAAGTAATTTCATCATCTTTCTAGTCGGCATCCGGAACAGTCTAGTTTCTTACAAACTTTTGTTCTGTCGGCTGAATCCTTCCTCACCAAGCAATGCGGATCAAGCATATACTTGTAGATATCATTAATCATGTCGGCCAAACATGATTCATGCCTTCACAACCTCTGTCATCAACAGTAACCCATCCGGAAAGCAGTCTGATACTCTGCCAGTCAGTTCTTCCTCTGTTATCACTGTCTCTCAGGAATCCGGTACTCAACCATTCATATCTTTTTCCTTGTCCATCACCGGAGGCTAAATCCTTGGAATATACCACTCAAGGTAGTCCTCTTGACTTCCCCAAATCTGCACTGCACCAAGACACTTCCTCTGAGAGATCCGGACCAATCTGTCGGACCTTGCCACATGCTCTGTTCTTCTTCACCGGACCACCACATTCTTTATTCTGACTTCCGGTAGAGACACATTATGACTTGCGGATATGTGGGATGACCTTTGTTGCCATCAATGACAACAACCATGAATCCATATAGTGTCTCTTGCCAACAATCTCCCCCTTTGGCATTGATGGCAACACTTAGTGAAAAATGACTAAGTGTTTTCACTATGCTCCCCCTTTGCTGATGCTCTGTCTTTATATACAATTGCCGGAACTCCCCCTTAGTTGGATTCCTCATTTTTCACTGCTCCTCACTCCCCCTTTGACATCAATGGCAAAGGGTAGGGTCCGCACACCAAAATTTTCAAAAATTTTCTATATATAGCCGCATATTTACATACTCACATGTACTGAAGAATGTCTGCAAAGGATGTCTGCAATTGGATCATTTCTGTAGCCCAACTTTGCTTCATTCTATCCAAAATTGAAATGTGACCACTTAACAAAAATGCAAAAGCTTCTGCCCGCTTGAGATCTGTCGGATCTTTTGTTTGGGCGGTGGTCTGAGCATCACTGATGGCCTCATGCATAGTTTCCAACTTAGGGATTATAATCCTTCTAAGTTCTCCCATCCGGTTAGTGATGTTCTTTCTTTCCTTCTCAAGTTTCTTTATTTCATTCAAGACTGCAATAGTCTGACATTCTTGATTTATTATAGAGGAAGAGAGAGGATCAAAACTTTGAGATAAGCTTTGTAGCTTATCCTGTTCCTCTTTTATTTTCTTGTCAAATGCTGCTGTTGCCTTTGACCAGGATATACAAAATTTATAGATGTCACCGCCATCCTTAAGAGCATTCTCTAAGCTCTTTATTCCAATGCTTACAATCTTCCTATCCTTAGAGATTAATTCTAATATTTCTGAAAATCTTTTATCCAAAAATTCCTTCCGGACCTTTTCTTCAGCTGATTTTTCTAGAGAATCAAAATGTGTATCAACACTGCTGACTAAGGTTTTTAGATTACCGGAAGAGGAGGCTGTCGGATCTATCTGGATTGATGGCATGATTTTTACAAGTACTCCGGAAGCAGCCTCTATCAACTCACAGTCTTCCATATGAGACTTCAGGAGCTTTTCATTTGCCTTGGCATTTGCAAATGAAGCTATCTTCATTGTTTGTACCGGAGAGAGAGAGTCAAAATCAAATGGGCCTTTTAGAAGCTCTGGTTCATCAATCTCTAGAGTTTCTTTGCTCAGAAATTGTTGAACAGTTTGTGCAGTGTCTCTTGCCGGAGACAGATGTTTCTTTTCTTCTGCAGTCTTAGAACTGTCAACCTCTTTGTCTTTCACCACTGCTTCCTTCTCCTGTAATTGCTCTTCTTCTTTGGATCCGGAGACTGTAGGGGAAACCGGAGGAGAGATGCTAGTTTGTTCATGGGCCACTTCTTCTGGAGCAGAGGGTCCCAAGTCCTCAGCTGTTTCTGTACCTAAATCCTCTACAACTGGAAGATTGAACCTTTTGAAGGCCTTCCGGAGGATCTCTTCTATTTCTTGGGCCACTTTGTCAGTCTCGCCAAGCATGAGTTGATTCATCCTGGCTTTGCTTCTGAACTCATCTTTGCAGTCTTTGAAGATAATGTTCATTGTCTTGGGATCAATTTGAGGATATAGCTGAATAGCTATCTGCTCCCGGATCTCAAGATCTTTAGCATGAGCATTATTCTTTCTTACTTCCATTTCCTTTTCTAGGCTTTTAGGAATAAGAGATATTATTTCAATGAAAGCCTTATTATATATGTTAAGATATTTTACTGTGGCCTCCTGCAGAGTCTTTTGGTCGGCCTCACTGAAGTCATCATATGATTCAGTCATTGGTTGAAGGTTTCCATCCACCGTGACCGACTTGATTATGCTCTCTAGTGACAGAGTGGGCTTTTCAACAGTTACCTCTGCCATTTCATCCTTGTCTTGGCCTGTGGAGGGCTTACCGGATCCTTTCTTCTTCTGTTTCTTTACTTCTCTTACTCCCTCATCTGATTCTGTTTCCTCTTCATCCTTTTGGCTTCCATAAGCCCTTGTGGCTTTTGTCTTGGATCTCTTACCGGATGCCTGAACTTCCGGTTTTGAACTTTTGGTTGTGGGAGGTGCAGGTCTCTTTGATGATCTGGTCCGGGTGGGAGCTTCAACCAGAGCACTTTCTTTGCTTTTCTCTTCTTCCTCGGCCTTCCTCCTCTTTTCCCGGCTGGCATCAAGTGCCTCCTTTGAGATACCTAGGCCTTGAGCAATGTGCTCTACTTCTTTTCTTTTAATCTCAGGTTCCCTGAGTTCTACATGTATTTTTACACTCAGCTCCTCAAAGGTTCCAAACCTTTCTGCCTTAGGATCTTTGGGCTGACTTAGCATGTGTTGAACATGCAGCTCCACTATCTGTTCATCAACTTCATACCCCATGGGCATGATCCAGACAGTCCTTGGCTCCACTGCCTCCATTAGGCACTGATCAGTGTCAACCATAAAGCACACTGAGTCCTTGTATTTCTCAATGAGAGACTGGGGAATTCTCTCTCTTGCTTGCATCATGCTCTGAAAGTTTTTGAAGTATCCCCATAGAGCTGTATTTCTCGCTTTTGCATCCCCAAGTCCATGCAAATAGTCTCTTATCTGGACTGCAACAGGTTTGTCATTCTGCCATACCCATCCACTTGTTCCGGGTAGCTCATTCATGAAGTAGAAGAATAGACATACAATAAGAGTACCATACTTAAAGGAATTCTTCTTATCCTTCTTGATTTTCTGTATGTTTTCCATTAATTGGCTTAGCAGTAGTTCACAGAGATCATATTCTGCATTCTTTCTTAGCATTTCATAGGCAGTGTATATTGCAGTTCTGGATACAGAATTCTCCCTGCTGGAGTGATAGATCTTGTATCCTATTATCATTGATGCATATTTGATATCCGGATCCGAAATATCTTCAATGGTCATTGCCCTCTTGTCAAATTTTGATCCGGTGGCCTCAGTTACAATGTTGTTCTTGACAGATTTGAGGATAGGTACCCCTCCGGAAGAGTATAGACCAGTTACTGCTCTAATTGCCTCTTTTGTGATCTTGCAGGGTCTATCTAGCCATAGAAAGTTGTCATGCATCCTGCTCAGTACATACCGGACCCATTCATCTTCTTCAAAGCAGGGGAAATGAATAAATTGCTCAAATTGTTTCTTCTGGATATCCTTATACTCTGGTTTAAGCTCAAAAGCATTGTCTATCAGTTGCTTGTGATAGAGGTCTCTTAATTTGAATTCCCCAAATTCCTCAATGTTTGCATGTATGTAAACCCTAATGTCTTCGATATGTAAAACTCCGTGAGGAACACTAGAGAAGGCTCCTAGTGGATCTACCTCCAATGATTTGTAAGGATGTTTCTTGAATGAGGGGCGAGGTCTATCAGAGATCTTAACTATGTTTGGAGTAGCCATTCTTCAAAGATTTGCAGTGAGGTAATGAAAAACGGAGAATACCTTATGCGCCTTTGGTTTGCACGGAGTGGTTGGATTGATTTCTTTATGCAATAGCTTCGGCAGGAGATCCTTGGTGTGCTTGATGAACCTTGTTGCAGAGCTCCACTTTTCGCTTCTTCTCGAGTGCAGAATGAGTAAATGACCTTTGAGAAATCCCTTAAATTGCTCCGCGAACCCTAATATCTGTCTGCAATAAATGCTTCACCTACATCATTCCGGTTTGCCTTGTCTGGATAGCTTGGAGTATCCCGGATTAGTCCTGATCTGTGGATATCATCCGGATCTTTCAATCATGAATAAATTGAGGTAAAACATTACAAGAACATCCCAAACACTCTGTCCAATCCGCAGAACAAGATAGTGCATTTCCGGATCTTTCCGGACCTTTTTGTAATCCTTTATCACACCGGAGCATCTCCCTGAACAGGTCTTATTTGATCGATCACAGCTTCTTCATAACTCCATGCGGAACTCTGAAAACTTGACTGAAGTATCTCAAGACTCATATCTACAAACCCTTTGATCCGCATCTTGTGCCACATCCGGCACCACTTGTTTGGCTGGGGGAACAAGATTTTCTTTGAGTCTCCCCCTGAGCCTGAGCTCACTTTTTTAATTTCTGGAAGAAATATCAGCACCAGAGTCTGGTGCGGATCCAACCTCTACATTCTCTGAACTTTTCTTCACCCAAATCTTGCTCATCTGATTCCTAACCTCATCCGCATTCATCTTTTGTTTACCCTTGTCTTGATTCTGATTATTCACCGGACCTCTTTTGTCCTGATTCTTGTTTCTGCAAACTTTAGCATTATGACCGGACCTATTGCAGATTTGGCAAATAACATTTCTTTGCATATTTGACTGATATCCTCTTGATCTGCATTGATTAGCCATATGACCTACTCTATTGCATGTGAAGCATCTACCTTTGAATGATTTGTTTACTTGCATACTTCTGCATTCATGGGATTTGTGTCCATACCTTTTGCAGTTGAAGCACTGTCCGGAGAAGGATGAATTAATCTGATTCATTCTCATTCTGCACTGATTAGCTTTGTGACCAAAGTGGTTGCAGCTGTGGCAGTATCCATTGAAGGATGGATATCTTTGAGCATTTGGCTGTCTTACCGGAGGTCTTCTAGGCCTGTTCCTTGGATTTTCTGATCCAAGATTCTTCTGACCGGATCCGGAGCTTTCTCCTTTCTCATATCCCAAGCCATACTTGTCATCTGTCCTCTTTTGACTTCCAAGAAGAACTTCAAGTTGAGCAGAACTTATCTTGAATTTCTCTTTATATTCGTTTGCTGTTTGAAGGTCTCTTTTGAGAGAGGCAATTTGATCCTCAAGTTTTCCTTCATTATCTTTGGCATCTTCAAGATCAGATTCAAGATGTCTGATAATCCTGTCCATCTGGTGGCATTCTTCTGATTTTTCTTTAAGAGATTGTCTTAGATTGTCTTCAGCCTTTCTTTTTTCTTCAATCTCTTGAGTAAACTTTATAGTTCCTGATTCCATTTCATGTCTTAACATAATGACTTCTTTTGATAACTTTTCACATAACTTGGTTTGCTCAGTCAATTCTTCATTTGTATTGCTTTCTTCACTTTGTCTTGCCAACTATTGAAGCAGCTCCTTTCTCTTTTTCATAGAGAGACTTAATTTGTCTTTTAATTCTCTCATGAATTCATCAGCCTGTTTGAGTCTTTCCTTTAATTCACTAACTTCAGAATTCGACTGTTCAAGATCCTCAAGAGCAGTCTTGAGTTGCTCCCTTAAACCATATGCATCCATTTGAAATCCCAGATCTTCCTCAAGCTGTTAGGCTCTATTAGGAGGAACTTAGCTCTGATACCAATTGTTGATAACTGAGAGGGGGGGGGTGAATCAGTTATCCTAATTATTTCCCTTAATGAACTTTCCTTTTAATTGATGCAGCATAAAATCAAACACAAAACATTAACCATGAAATAAGAAACACATGACACAGTATTTTTGACGTGGAAACCCTGTTAAGGGAGAAAACCACGGGGTGATTAACCCAAAATTATTCTCTGTTAGAAGAATAGGAAATTACAAAAATGGCACTTGCCAATTAGGGCTCACTGCCCGAGCACACTGCTCACAAAGAGGCCCACTACCTACAAGAAGACACACTGTCTACAAAGTGATGAGAATCACAGTCTTGAACTGATTGGAAGCATCTGCATATGCTGGAGTTCAGTTCCGGTTAGGCTCAGTACACTGATCTGCTGCACTTCATCTTTCCTCTGTTCTTTATTCTGCTATCTTTCACATACCGGATCCTTTTTGCTACCTCTGCTCTTTATCTGGACTTATTCGCATATATCTCCACAACAACACCACACTTCACAACTAAATCCATCCTCTATATATATCCGCACAAGTAATTTCATCATCTTTCTAGTCGGCATCCGGAACAGTCTAGTTTCTTACAAACTTTTGTTCTGTCGGCTGAATCCTTCCTCACCAAGCAATGCGGATCAAGCATATACTTGTAGATATCATTAATCATGTCGGCCAAACATGATTCATGCCTTCACAACCTCTGTCATCAACAGTAACCCATCCGGAAAGCAGTCTGATACTCTGCCAGTCAGTTCTTCCTCTGTTATCACTGTCTCTCAGGAATCCGGTACTCAACCATTCATATCTTTTTCCTTGTCCATCACCGGAGGCTAAATCCTTGGAATATACCACTCAAGGTAGTCCTCTTGACTTCCCCAAATCCGCACTGCACCAAGACACTTCCTCTGAGAGATCCGGACCAATCTGTTGGACCTTGCCACATGCTCTGTTCTTCTTCACCGGACCACCACATTCTTTATTCTGACTTCCGGTAGAGACACATTATGACTTGCGGATATGTGGGATGACCTTTGTTGCCATCAATGACAACAACCATGAATCCATATAGTGTCTCTTGCCAACAATATTATCCCCAAAAAATTTCTATCTTCTATTTCTTCCGCATATGTACACAATATCAAAAGATAATAAAAATGAGCCTTACTTATCAGTAGGAAGAATATTTTTGTATATGGCCTTTAGTTGCAGGAGTGCAGAGTCCCAATGCTTCCTGGTAGAAGTAAGTATTTGTGTCTGCTCAATGATCTACAGAAATAACTCTTTTGCTTCTTCTATAGAGGATGGTGCAACTACCATCTAGAATACCTTATCTGCTTCTATCAACGTTCCTGTCAGCACTACCATTCTCAAGCTAAAAATCTCTCTCAACTGACTTGTTTGATCCTTGATCTATTATTTTTTATTTTAAACCTTTTTGATAAGTGCATGAGGTTTTTCAACTTCAGCCCTTAGTTCTCCCTTCTTATCCTTTAAGGGTTCATATGTTGTAGAAATATTGGATATTTGCAACTCAAGGCCATCAATTTGGTCTTTTAGACCATTTGTTGTCATAGGCCATGCTAGGCATAATTGATATAATATATTTGCTTCTTCCAAAGCATTTTGAATGCTCTTTACACTATCTGCCAACATTTAATGTGCATTAGAACATTTTTCTGGTAAATCTATCAATATTTTATTGTTCATTTGTTCCAATATTCTTTTCTTAGCTTCCTTCTCCAAAAATGTAAAGTGATTGTTGAAGGACTCCAAAAGTTTCTTCATCTATTGAACAGGAGTCAGAGAAGCATCCCTCTTAGCATCTAGTAATACCTTTTCAAGGGCCCTCATTGCTTCTTCTAGAAGCTCACTCCCTTCTACTTAATATTGCAGAATTTCTTCTTGAGTAGTAGCCTGAAATGTATTTCCCAGTTGAAGGTTCCATAAGGGAGAAATATTGGACAAATTAATTTGTCCATCCATAGTGGGTACTTGAAATAATTGTGGAGAGGCAATAAACTAAATTTTTCTTTGTTGTGCTAATAAATGTTTAATGGAGTCAATTGGGGAGACTCCCTAGTCATATGTAGAGCTCTCAACATCTATATTTACTTTATCTTTTCCTAAATTAAATGACAATATGTGATTTTGGATTCTCTGTAGAGGAATTGTCCACATCATCACTAGTATCACCATGTACCCCTTCATCTTCTATGTCCTTGGTATGATACTTAGTATTTTCTAGAGGAGTATTTTCAACTTGTTCATTTTTCATAGAAGTTTTCTCGCTTTGTCTTCCTTCCTCTTCACCTTCCTTATCATTGTTCTGCGAAGTAGATTCAACATTTTCTTCAACAAAGGTGTTTACATCTCCTTGAATATTTTCATCATCCTTCTCCTTTTCAACCTATTCTTCTTTTTCTAGAGAGGATGCAATATGATGAAATGATTGTGGTGGTGAAACATGTGACTATTCTACATTCTCAGTTTCTCTTACCTCCTTATTCCTTGTATTCTTTGGAGGAAAATCATTATGTCTACATTGAAGCCAGTGTTCCTTGAAAGAGAAGTACTACCTTTAACCTCACCCTCTATGGTTGGTGCTCCAGTATCCTTAGGAAGAGTAATGTCCTCATTCTTCTCATTGCCTTCAAAGATAGACCGATCATATATATCTTCAATGATTCCTGCCTCAACTTTCATTTCATTAATAATTTACGTGGTCTTCTTCAGAGTCTCCTTCTCTAATCTCTTAATTTCATCCTCATCTTTTAACATCAAAGTGTTTAACCTTCTTTTTGTCCTAAATTCTTTGGCTTGTAGTTTAGACACTTTAGTCTTTTCTATTGGAAACTTGGCAAACATCATTGATGGAGACACTGCTGGTATGAATAAGACTGACTAAGCATGATGTTTGAATGGTGTTTTCATTGATGGAAACAAGGAAGAAACAAGGATGCAACAAGGATCCAAGGGAAGAAAGGATTGAACAAGGTTTGAAGACTGTGACAACATGGAAACAAAGATCTAAGGATGAAAAATGGTTGTGAGGTTATAGTTATGTTCCTACAGGATATTCCAATCCTCATGAAGTCATATGTACAAAGGGTTCTAGTCTGGCAAAGAGACTTAAGCATTTTTGCTAAGTGTTGGCAGAGTATAGAGATGACTACAAAGCTACAATATTATTGTTCACATTAGTCCACATTTGAAGATCATATATTGTGGTTTTGGTAATCCTTAGATGCTCCTAAATCCAAAGTTTTATCTTCTAACGATCTCTGGAAGTACAATTTTAAGTGGCATAAGTTTGGCATAGCAGAGTACAGTATTAAACAGAACAAAACACCTATTTGTTTTGGTCCGCATTTCTATGGTAATGGATATTTTCTCTTGCAGATTTAAGGTGTTGTAAACACATGATTGAAGTCTCTAATTCTATAGTTTCAAAGTTTTAAGTCCCCCAGTATGACAGTTATGAGTACTTAAGTATCGCTAAAGGCATTAACAGTGTTTGACAGTGACAAAGTCTAAGTTCTGGTACTCCGCATTTCACGGCATGCTAATATTTTGTCATGCAGTTCTGAAGTTTTTTAGGATGTGTAAGGAGTCTTAGTTATGAGTTTGATCAAGTTTCATGGTCCGCACTGCAAGTTATGTTTTGATAGTTGATCTGAGCCTGTGCTAGTCAGTTTGTGAAGCTGACTTGATACTATATTTCTTGTGTGGAAGAATCTACTGATTAGAATCATATCCTAAGTGGTTCTATAGTTTGGGCTGACATAAAAGAAATGTATTCCAAGTGTTGGTTTGGTCCGCAAAGTCTGTTGGCGAATGCATTAAGGCTGACAAGCTACACATTGCATGACCACATTTCATCCTTGCATGCTGACCTAGTTTGAAGATGGCATGTGTTGCAGATATATATGTAAGATTAATTTTGATGTTTGAGTTGGAAAAAGATGTGTGAATGCAACATGTAAGAATCTTTGTGATCCAGTAAGTACGACAAGTTCTTGGGAAGAGAAGTCTTATGCAAAGTAGAGTAGAGTGACAAAGCAGATCAGAATGAAGAGTTTTGAGATAGTATTTTGAGTTTCATTTGAATTGTATTCCATGCATTGGTAGATGCAATTGTAATAGTTCATTCTTGGTAGTGATCTACCCACTTTCTCTATTCTATTTATGGCAATGAGCCTATTGTAGTGAGAATTTCTTTGGCTAGGGTCAGAATCCTTAGAAAGGTAGTTGAGAAGGATAAATATGACATTGTTTTTTATGGTAACCAAAGATCAATGTCTCATGGAGGCAATGGAGCCAACAATAGTATGGGTCCCAACAATGGATATGAAGTTATAGAGGACATTTTGTCTGGTTTGGTAGATCTAATGTTCAGCAAGCCTAAAGACCCTAAAGATGAAAGGTTTGATATGTATGAAGAAAAATCTCTCAAAGTTCATTTGGAACAAACTCAACCAGAGTCTCAGAGAAGAGTAAGGAAATTTGTGGAAGATTATACTATGAACAAAGGGTTCACCAAGGAATAAATAGATCAAGCCAGAGTAGAGGCTCAAGTAGTAAAGGCTCTGAAAGAGAAAACTAAACTAGAAAAGGCTTCAACAAGGCATGAAGTGAAGACTAAGCAAGAGAGGCTTGCTCCTAGTGCAAGAAGAACAAGAACCTCCTCTTCTACTACACCTACCTCTGGGAGCTCCAGACCCCTTCCCACTACTAGTATTGAGAAAGAATTGCCTGAAAAGAAGCCTTCAAAGAAAAAGCATAAAAGAAAGAAAACAAAGGCCACCGACATAATATATATGAGCCTTGGTGGTGGTGAAGAAGAAGAAAGAAAAACTGATGAAGAGATAAAGGCAAAGAGGGAAAAAATAGATGAAGCCACTACAAGCAAATAAATGAAGCCCTCCGAAAAAGATAAAGGAAAGAAGAACAAGAAAACTGAAACTAAGAAAGATGAGGCTACAATGACTCTAGAAGCCACAATTAATGCAATGGCTGTGCATGGGAACTTGAAGCCAAATGTTGATATGTATGATGAAAGATCAAATGCTGACAAGGTAACAATTGAAGCAGTTGTGATAAGATTTTAGACATGTTCAATCAAGTAGTAATTGAAGTTGTAGATGATTTACCAGATAGTCTATCCAACATCTTAATTGCAAGAAAAGAAGGGGCTATGTCTAAAGATGCTGAGTTGAAGGAATATGCTCTGATGAAACTTTATCCAAGTCTCATTAGTGAAGACAAAGTTAAGGTCACTCAAAAGATCAATGAAGAATTTAGAACCAAGAGGAGAATCAATACTCTAATGCCTAGGAATATTGATAAATTGGTGAAAGAGACTGAGGATAAAACTTTGAGTGTACTTCATGAACTTCACATCCCAACCGTGACAGATATAGATGAAGACGAACAAAATGTCAATGCTAAAAATTCTAATGTAGTTCTGGATGTAAGTGTTGAACAAAGTATGGATCAAAGTGCAATTACTCCTTCGGTGAACTCTAGGAATGATGAAGAAATGAAAGAATTTGCAGAAGAAAAGAACTCTGAGAAAATAAAAGTGGCATTTGAGGATAGAGCCTCTGAAGGACATGATGATCAAAGGAATAAGGTAAATGAATAGATAGTTGATAACTCAGCTTTGGAAATAGAGGGAAATGAACAAGAACCTACTTTAGAAGATCCTTCAGAGAGACATGATGCTCAAGTGTCTCAAGATGAAGGAAAAAGAGACATTGCTAGAGAAGATTTAGTTGACTCTCTAAGAGAGTTTTTGGAAAAACAAAAAGAAACTTAGATTTTGTCTACACCTGAGTTATTACAAGGACCAATAAACCTAGCTACAATGTCTCCATTGCAAAAATTGAAGCTTGGGTCAATTTTTCAAGCATCAACCCAAGAAGAGATCTTGAAATCACACATGGAAGACAATGAGCTAATTAGAGAAGCAATGTCAATTTTTGAGAAGATTATGCCTGGTGTAAAGAGAGACACCTCCTTGACTCCTGTGGTACAAATGAAGAAGCTTATGGAGTCAGTTAATTCTCATTTTGAGTCCTTTGAACAAGCAACTAAAAAGAAGGTAAGGGCTGAGATTGACAACAAGAGGTTAGTGGAACTTAATGATAAATACTCCAAAGACCAAATTCTATTAGATAAGAGTATAGAATATGTACAGATGACCATCAAAGAAGCTAGTGGGATTTATCAATTTTGTCTAACATGGCATGAGTTAACTAAAGAGCTAAAATAAAAGGTAGATGGATGGGAAGCCCAATTAATTAAGATTTCTAGGACCTATGATCCTGTAAAAGATGCTTTTGGAAATAAAAGGGCAGAAGTTGAAACAATTCACTCTGACATAAATAAGCTGTAGATCCAAAAGGAGGTCATAAAACACAGGATGAGTCAGCTCCAGGAAATTGAAAGTTTTAAGATTGCATCAATGACAATGCTTGTAGCAGCAACAAATTAGACAAGGTAAATCACTGAGGCCCCTGCTACTGTGAAGAAGGTAGAAGAGTTGGTGTCTCAATAAAATGGGTACATACAAGTTTTGAGTCATGCCAAGGTTAGGTGGGATGAAGATGCAGTTCAACCAAAGAAGATCTACAAAGATATTATCCCTGCAAGCCGGTAAGGTATTTGATTTCACATGTATATATACGGATTGTACAAATAGTTTTGGAGATTTGGTGTATATAGAAATCTATTACTTGTACAAGAAAGATAAAAGAAATAAATAATTGAAAAACAAAGGGGGAGAAGTGTGCAAAGAGTAAGGGGGAGTTGAGTGATGGTTTTTCACATCATGTGTTGCCATCAATGCCAAAGGGGGAGATTGTTGGCAACTTGGAGAACATAATTGATGAAGACACTGGTGGTATGATGAGGATTGGCTGAGCATGATGTTTGATTAGTGTTCTCATTGATGGAAACAAGGATTTATGTAGAGGAAAATTTATGTGTTGTAGACTTAACTAATTCAGGGGAAAACCTATCTGAACAGTCCACTTATCACTATGCATTCCTACATTGAATTATCGACCAGGGAGTGTAAGCTTGTGATGGTACTTGCAAAGTATATGCCTTCAAGGCTTATATGGTTCCCAAACTATTCTATCTTGAATTTTAAACAATCAAATCTATCTTGCTGGAATTGATGGAATTAGGAATCAATGAAAATAGTTATAAATCCTAGTTGCTACAGGTACCTACAACAAGATCTGTAGATAACTATTACGATAGGAAAACTATAGAATTATCTTGATTGAATTGTCAAGAATGAAATGACTAACTGCTGACCTCCAAAGGATTTGTAAATACACTAATATGCAATCTGATGTAGAGGACCTAGGTGAACAAGACACTACAAGAATTCAATCAAATAACTCAACAAAGATGGGGAAATTCACTGTTTTGACAGAGACCAAATCTTCCTTGACTCAAGGCCTAATTCAATGGACTCTATTTGAAACATGGCACAAAACACAAGATGATCTTAGGGAAGACACCTTAAGGGTCTCAAACCAACTCACATGATTCATCCAACACACTATGTAGGGCCTAAATGGTGTGGTTTGTTGCATGTTTCATGGACCAGTCACAATTCTAGTAGCATTGTCTGAGGGACAGTTACAATAACCTTCTATAATGACCCTAAATTGGTTAGCTCTAACCTCTTCTAGGTGTTCTTATGATAGACCAACAACATGACAAGACATAACAACTACTTTCTTTGGGATAGTTGCATCCAATGAGGACTAGCACAGTCAAAATAGGGTAAAATAGGTTGGTTTTACAAAGGAACCTTCCTTGATTCCTATCACAAGACCATTCCAAACACCTGGACACATTGCATTCATGGAAAAAAAAGAGATTTTATTAGGTTTTTGCTCCCACAGTCGACTGTTTGGCATATAATCACTGTTGTTCCTCACAAAGCCCCAACACATGGGTTTGTTGGGCCTTTACATTGCAAACTCAGACAAAACTAGTCCTCTACATTGGAAACCTTCACAAGCCTTAAGAATGCATAGAAAACAATTCATTCCATTGATTCTAGGGAGAGGAGATCAATGGAATGAAGACAAAACCCATCGCTTGCACTCAAAAACCCTAAATCAGGGTTTTGGGTAGTTTGCAAAAAAATGTTGCTTCCTTCGCCCTACTTCACTATCAAGACCCCAAACCACATTCAAATCAAAGGTAATTCGATACTCTTTCAATCCAATGTGTAGAGAGGCTATGACAATTCTGTACCGGGCAAAGTATGGTCTGAAAACAACAGAAAACATAGAAATTGCAGAAAAGACTAAGTTTGTTGTATGGAATTGCTCACAAAATCCTTCCTCATCCTCTTCCATGGGCATGAGAAGGTTTATAGACATGTTCACAATCTCCCAAGATAGTTTTGGGTTGACTGGCAACTAGAAACTACCTTGTAACCTCTAAACTGTCCAAACTATCTCTGTTTGTCATCTTGTAACTATACTTAGTAACATGTATTGATTACAATATGAACAAATCTTCACCAAACTACTACAAACTCCTCTAAAACAATGTTAACATGCCATGAATGGCCTCCAAACATGAAAGTGGAATATACTTTACCCTTACAACCATATGACTACAGTGGAACACCTTAGGACTTGATTGGACTATATAGGAAGATGACTACATATGACTTCACTATGACTCAAAATGGTCACAAGACCTTAGTGTATTACATCAAGAATGGTCTTCAAGACCTTATGGAAACTCAAAACAAGAAAACATGACTAGAACTCAAAATAGGCCTCTTGGACCTGTTGGTACCTGCATGAACAGTCAGGTTTCAAGCATTTAAATTTGCAGGCACCCTCCCAAAAAATCCAAAAAATTCTAAGTCTTTGGGCCCCCTCAGCATGTTTCAGCCTGACCTGATATTCTTGGGGGGGGGGGTCATCATATTTTCAAATATCGGCTTGATATTTCCGTGGGGTCATCGTGTTTCTAACATCAGTCATCTTAGTTATGATCACCTCGGTGCTGCTGCAAGGTTTTAATGACCCGATATTCTGGGCGGGGTCATATTCTAATATCGAGTGATCTTAGTCAAGATCACTCCGACGCTATTTTATCACCCCGATGTTGTAGACGTTAGTTTTGTATGGGGGGTGATATCTACTTATCCATCACCCTGATATTTTGTGGGGGGGTGATATTTCAAATATCAGGTGATCTTACGAATATCACCCTTGCCACTGAATATCACCCTGATATTGCAACATGATGATGATGTCATCAGGATCGGTGGGGTGCATCTTGTGGTCTTCGACATGATAGTTACTATTGGTAGCTTTGCTAAGGATCCCCCCAATCACTGAGGATATGAATATGATGATTACATGAATATGATGAGGTCGATCATCAGTGAGGTGTATGGTTCAAATATGCAGGAGGATCTTTCTCCGATGCATTAGGTTTTGCCGATGAGGGTGGTCATCAAGATGATATTGAATATCAGGTGATGCAGTCCAGTGATTTTTTTATCAGGGTGATGTTTTTGATAAGGGTAATATTTCACATCAGGGTGATGCAGCCATCAGGACAATATGAAATATTAGGGTGGTATTTCATATCAGGGTATCATGCAGGAGGATGATGATGTGGTCTAAGCTAGTGTCATCGGGAGCAAAATCACTGACATCATATATGCTCATGGCCTAGCTTATAAAGTGTCGAGGAGGTCACTGTAGGGTGAATGTGGGATAATTTGTTCCCACATGATTTGAAATATCAGGGTCATATTTCTTGGCGGGAAAAGTTGCGAAGCGCATTATCTGCTGCATTTCCCAAGGCCGCGGGTTGGTACGCCATTAATGGCAGATGTTGCAGAGGTATGGGCGATGGCGTGGATAGATCAACCACCAGTTTAAAGATGTGAATCCCCAGGCGGTGGCGCAGGGCTCAAGACCTCCCTATCTCCTCCACCTACTGCATTCAATTTTTGAGCGCCATTTTCTCATTTTGAACAGTATCTAGAAAATTTTTGAATTTTGCTGTAATTAATGTTGAGTGCACTCTCCTGCTATATATAGTAGATGGTGTTACTCACTTGTTGTTGTTGAAGACTTGGGCATTTTTGTGTGAATAACAAAAAATAGGGCATTTCCTTATTGTTCTATCTCATTTTTGGAGTTTATGAGTTGCATCATGAATGCGCATTGCAGATATTTTTAGTTTCAGTGTTGTTTTATATGAGAAACACTTTTATGCATGTGTTTATCTGTTTGTCTCCTTTGTTGTATGCATCTCCTTCTTTTGAATTTGGTTGCTAAGGGTTTCTCAGATTCTAGGGTATAGATTTTTGTGTCACATGCCTAATCTCTAACTTCCATTCAAGGAGTGGATTAAACTTTTTAGGTTAAGCATGGAGAGGTTGTATGTCAGCAGGGATATCTGTAAGTAGAAATAGGTGAGTACTCATTCTTGGGTGATGTTTGTAAGGCAAGCATCAATATAACCCCTTGAAACTTGAATGCAGGTTGCAATCCATTCTCTTGTATACGTCTAGTTGACTCCTTGCCCTGAGATAAGCATTGGTCTGCACCTGGGTTAGTAGTTATGATCCAAAACCCCTTGTCTTGCATCCAATATATAAAATCCATCTTTTCATAACTTCCATCCTGTTAGTTGTAGGAGTAGGATTAGGACCCCTGCATACTCTCATCCACAACCAGACAAACATGTCCAAGAATGTTGCCAACCTTGTGATGTATCATGCACATCTTGGTCCACACATGAGAGTATTCTGCCTGTTGTTGTCAAGCTAAATCTTTCTGTCATTGGGCTAGTCAATGTTACATCTTTAGCTATAGGGATACCCCCTTGGTGCGGTAGAACCAAAAGTGAAGGGGAGGCAGCTCACACAACCTCCCATATCTGTTGGCTGAATTTGCCTATGCATTGGAGCTAGTGAACCCTCTGCCGATTCGTGCACCAATAGATTTGGCGACTTTGCTGGGGATGTGATTTGAAACTATTATCCTGCAGTCTCTGGTGAAGTTTTTCCCATCTGAGTCACCAACAAAAATGGTGACTCTGCTGGGGATGATATCTAGTTCTTTCATGTGATTGACGGTGCTCTGCTGGTAGAATGAACTCAGAAAAATATTTGATGAGCTTTCAGTTGTTTGAAAATTTTATCCTCTTTGGAGAGGTGGCGAATTTGCAAATAAGATTTAAGTGCACATGAAAGGCTGATGTATGTTATGTGATAAAAGAGTGTTCTGTTCATGATTTCAGCATCTGGATGAGAAAAGGTACCTAGCTCCTTCCCACTTATATTTGTTGTTTTATTGCATAATCTAGATGCCAAGGGGAAGCCTTAGGTCTTAGGTAGACATAAGATGTCTAAGAGTGGAATTTATATGAATCAAAATATGCATTCACCCATACTCAGTCAAGAGGGGGATGAAATGTTGAGTAAAAGAATGGAAGAGATAAAAAAAAGATTGATATTCTTAGAGGATCGGCAGGCTCAGTTAAATAGTAATAACCCTGTTGTGTCTGCCAGCCAGAATGCTAAACCTCTTGTCAGCCCTTTTGATCCTTTGTATGACCAACTAGATTTGTCATGGGTTGACTATAAAGTTGAAAGTATGCCTGCTCAAGTGTATAATTAGATGCCCAGATTTAGTGGACACAGTGTATGTGATGGGGGTGCACATATCCAAAACTTTCACAGTTTTATGGAAAGACACTCATTTAGAGATGAGGATATGTGGATCGGTGGGGTGCATCTTGTGGTCTTCAGCATGACAGTTACTATCAGTAGCTTTGCTAAGGATCCCCCCAATTGTTGAGGATATGAATATGATGATGACATGAATATGATGAGGTGGATCATCGGTGAGGTGTATGGTTTAAATATGCAGGAGGATCTTTCTCTGATGCATCAGGTTGCGCTGATGAGGGTGGTCATTAGGATGATATTGAATATCAGGTGATGCAGTCCAGTGATTTTTTTTTATCAAGGTGATGTTTCTGATAAGGGTGATATTTCACATCAGGATGATATGAAATATTGGGGTGGTATTTCATATCAGGGTATCATGCAGGAGGATGATGATGTGGTCTAAGTTGGCGTCATCGGGAGCAAAATCACCGACATCATATATGCTCATGGCCTAGCTTATAAAGTGTCGAGGAGATTACTGCGGGGTGAATGTGGGATAATTTGTTCCCACATGATTTGAAATATCAGGGTCATATTTCTTGGAGGGAAAAGTTGCGAAGTGCACTATCTACTACATTTCCCATGGCCGCGGGTTGGTACACCATTAATGGCGGATATTACAGAGGTATGGGCGATGGCGTGGACGGATCAACCACCAGTTTGAAGATGTGAATCCCCTGGTGGCGGCGCAGGGCTTGAGGCCTCCCTGTCTCCTCCACCTGCTGCATTCAATTTTTGAGTGCCATTTTCTCATTTTGAATGGTATCTGGCGAATTTTTGAATTTTACTGTAATTAATGCTGAGTGCACTCTCCTGCTGTATATAGCAGATGGTGTTACTCATTTGTTGTTGTTGAAGACCTGGGCATTTTTGTGTGAATAACAAAAAATAGGGCATTTCCTTGTTGTTCTATCTCATTTTTGGAGTTTATGAGTTGCATCATGAATGTGCATTGCAGATATTTGTAGTTTTAGTGTTGTTTTATATGAGAAATTCTTTTATGCATGTGTTTATCTGTTTGTCTCCTTTGTTGTATGCATCTCCTTCTTTTGAATTTGGTTGCTAAGGGTTTCTCAGATTCTAGGGTATAGATTTCTATGTCACATGCCTAATCTCTAACTTCCATTCAAGGAGTGGATTAAACTGCTTTAGGTTAAGCATGGAGAAGATTGTATGTCAGCAGGGATATCTGTAAGTAGAAATAGGTAAGTACTCATTCTTGGGTGATGTTTGTAAGGCAAGCATCAATATAACCCCTTGAAACTTGAATGCAGGTTGCAATCCATTCTCTTGTATATGTCTAGTTGACTCCTTGCCCTAAGATAAGCACTGGTCTGCACCTCGGTTAGTAGTTATGATCCAAAACCCCTTGTCTTGCATCCAATATATAAAATCCATATTTTCATAACTTCCATCCTGTTAGTTGTAGGAGTAGGATTAAGACCCCTGCATACTCTCATCCACAACCAGACAAACATGTCCAAGAATGTTGCCAACCTTGTGATGTATCATGCACATCTTGGTCCACACATGAGAGTATTCTGCCTGTTATTGTCAAGCTAAATCTTTCTGTCAATTGGCTAGTCAATGTTACATCTTTAGCTATAGGGATACCCCCCTTGGTGCAGCAGAACCAGAAGTGAAGGGGAGGCAACTCACGCAACCTCTCGTATCTGTTGGCCAAATTTATCTATACATTGGAGATGGCGAACCCTCTGCCGATTCATACACCAACAGGACTTATGGGTGCCCTTGCACCATGCTCCTAGGAAGAGAAAAACCTCAAGTCTCTTTTGAGATGAGGTCTTCAACTGAAACCCCATGTTGTTTGATGTCATTCTCAGACATCCAAGTGGCATCTTCTACAGGGAGATGTTGCCATTTGATGAGGTACTCCTTATATGTCTTCCTCCTAGTCTTCTTCACCTCCTTTATGTCCAAGATACATTCAAGTTGCATGGGTTGGCTTGGTGGCAACTCCTTCACCCAATCATCATCTTGATCTGTTGGTACACCTGCATTAGAGTCACTAACCATAGAGCCTTTATATGGATATAAGTCAGAAACATTGAAGATTGGAGATATGGCTATCCCATGAGGCAACTTAATTTCATATGCATTCTGCCCAAATTTATGGACCACCCTACAAGGTCCTATCTTTTTCATCATAAGTTTAGTGTACTTGCCTTTTGGAAGCCTCTCCTTTTTCAGATGTGCCAACACCAAGTCACCAACCTTGAATTGAAGGTCTCTCTTCTTCAAATATGCCCTTTCCTTATATTTGTCCACATTCCTTTGAAGAGTGTCTTTTACTTGCTAATGTATATCTCTGATTGCAACAACAAAATCTTCCCCTTGAGCACTCCTTCTATCCAAACCTTGTAGATCTCTCAACTCATAGACACCCCTAGGATACATTCCATAAACCACTTCAAAAGGGCTCTTCCCAATACTCCTATTCATGGTGTCATTATATGCAAACTCTGCCTGGGGTAAAATTAGATCCCAACCCTGTCCATGCTCCTTTGTTAGACACCTTAGAAGGTTTCCCAATGATATATTTACTACCTCAGTTTGCCCATCTGTTTGAGGATGATAGATAGAACTATATGACACCTTTGTGCCTAGCTTCTTCCACAAGGTCCTCTAAAAGTGACCTATAAACTTGGCATCCCTATCAGAGATAATATTTAGGGGTAAACCATGTATTCTTACTATTTCCTTGAAGAATAAGCCACCAATATGTTATGCATCATTGGTGGTTTTACAAGGAAGAAAGTGTGCCATTTTACTAAACCGATCAATAACCACAAAAACACTATCAATACCCCTTTGTGTTCTAGGCATCCCCATTACAAAATCCATACTTACACTCTTCCAAGGCCTATTAGGAATGGGAAGTGGCTAATAAAGCCCTATATTTGATGAAGTTCCTTTGGCTCTTTGACATATAATGCAGCCCTCAACATATTTTCTAACATCCACTTACATTCTTGGCCAATAGTAGAACCTCCTAACCTGATCCAAAGTTTTATCAAGTCCAAAATGACCTCCAAGACTCCCACTATGCTTCTCCTTGATAATATTCTCCCTCATTGAACATCTAGACACACATAATTGACTCCCCTTGAAAAGTAAACCATTTTGAAGCAAAAAATTAGAATATTCACTATGAAATGTATTCAAAAACTGAGTGCAAACCTCATAAATTTCTTTGAAATCAGGATCATTATGGTACATGTCCTTGAATGCATCTATTCCCATTCTTTGAATTGCATTTCTTGCACCATAAGTGCCCTCTTGCTAAGTGCATCTACCACCTTATTGGCTTGGCCTTTCTTATGCTTGATGGTGAAGGTATAGGCTTGTAGATACTCCATCCATTTCATATGTCTATGATTGAGTTTGTCCTGCCCATTCAAGAAACTTAGAGCATGACTGTCAGTAAAGACAACAAATTCCTTGGGTAACAAGTAGTGCCTCCATTTCTTATTGGTTGGCCTCATTCATCCTTTCACTGAAAAATGCAACTGGTCTACCCTCTTGGCTTAAAACAACCCCTATTGCTTGGTTACTAGCATAACACTCAATGGTAAAAACCTTATCAAAATTAGGAAGCACAAGTATAGGCTACTGGGCTACCCTCTTCTTCAAATATTCAAACCCTTTATCAGCTTCATGGGTCCAAGAAAACTTACCCTTATTACCTCCTTTGATGGTGTCAAGGATTGGTGCACATATGTGGCTGAAGTTCCTTATGAATTTCCTATAGAAAGTTGCAAGTCCATGAAAACTCCTCACATCTCCCTTGGATTTTGGAGTTGGCCAACTTAGAATAGCATCCACTTTGGAAGGATCCATCTTCAAACTTCCTTTGGAAATGACAAAGCCAAGATACACCAACTCTTCCTTCATGAAGTCACACTTTTCCAAGTTTATCATCAATTTCTCCTCATTTAGCATCTTTAGTACCATGTCAAGGTGCCTCAAATGTTCTTCCTTGGACCTGCTAAAAATAATAATGTCATCTAGATAAACTACAACAAACTTTCCAATGAAAGGTTTCAATACCTCATTCATAAGGCACATAAAGGTGCTAGGTGCATTGGACAACCCAAAGGGCATCACCAACCATTCATAGAGGCTCTCATTTGTCTTAAATGCTATCTTCCATTCATCCCCCTCTCTGATCCTTATCTGATGGTAGCCACTTTTCAAATCAATCTTAGAAAAGTAACAAGCTCCTCCCAAACAGTCCATGAGATATTCTATTCTAGGCATAGGAAATCTATACTAGATTGTGATCTTGTTGATGGCTCTAGAATCAGTACAAAGTCTCCATTTCTCATCCTTCTTGGGTGCTAGGATTGTAGGTAAAGTACATGGGCTCAAGCTCTTCCTCACTAGACCCTTATCCATCAATTCTTGCACTTGTTTGGTAATCTCCTCATTCTGGGCTGGTGTCATCTTGTAGGCAACCTTATTAAGCAATGTAGCTCTAGGAATCAGATCTATGTGATGGCTTGTATCTCTGATTGGAGGCAAGGAATTAGGTATTTCTTCTACTACAATGTCCTTATACTTCTCCAACAAATCTTGGACTTCACTAGGGATAGGCTCCTTCTTGTTTGTAGACAAAATAGTCGCACACTATGGTTTGGCAATCAATGCAAATCCTAAACCTCCCTCTTCTTTCAAGGTATGTAAAAACTCTTTTTCCCCAACCACCATGATACTAGAACCTACATGTTTATCCATGCCTTCATCCGGCAAAGGACTCATGGTGAAAGACTTCCCATCCTTGGTTATCATATAAGTGTTTTTCTCCCCATCATGATGAGATTTCCTATCATATTGCCAAGGATGACCTAGAATTATGTGACAAGCATCCATGGGAATGAAATCACACAATATGTTGTCCTTATACTCCCCAATTTGGAAATCTACCCAACATTGTTCATTAACAAGGACTTGTTGACCCTTATTCAACCAAGACACCCTATATGGAGTGGAATGGGGAATTCTTTTCAAATTAAGTTTTTCAACCATCTCTATGGACACTAAATTATCTATAGAACTTGGATCTACAATCACTTTACATACCTTTCCATGGGATTTGCATGAAGTTCTGAACAAAGACTTCCTCTGGGGTGGCTTCTTGGCACTTGGGACCTTGAGAAGTGTCCTCCTCTTCATCAAAGCTTCTCCAAATTTAGGATCAACAGGCCTAGAAGGTGAAGCCACACTTTGACCATCCTCCTCTTGTACCAATTGATTCCTCATTTCTTCTCCATGAGAGCTAGAGCCTTGTTTCTTAGGGCATTTGAAGGCTGGGTGTCCCACTTGGTTGTAGTTGTAGCATCTACCATTAAAAGTGTTTGAATCTCTTCCTTGGCCACCAAATCTACCTCTCCCATTTGGTCTTCTCCCTCTAAAACTTCCTCTACCACTTGAATCTCCACTTTGTTCACTAGAATTAGACTCACCTTGCTACTTTTGGGACTGATTTCTACCCCCAAAACTCCTTTCCTCTGAAATTTCTGCCTCCTCTAACCCTATTTTGCTGATCACCCTTTCTTTTCAACTTCTCTTCTGCCCTCAATGCAACTTGGAAGCATTCATCCACTATCTTAGGGATTAGGAGACTGATTTCAACTTGGATATTGTACCTTAATCCATTAAGGTACCTAGGCACCTTCTTTTTTCACTTTCCTCTTGTCTTCATCTCAAGTTGAGTTTGTGAAACTCCTCAGTATATGTAGCCACATCCATATCTTTTTGTTTCAGATTTTACATCCTCTTGTAGACTTGGACCTCATAGTCAGTAGGTAGGAATTGGGCCTTTAGTTTGTTCACCATCCTCTCCCATGAATGGATCATAGACTCACTCACTCTCACCCTTTCTCCTTGGGTGTAGTTCCACCATGTCAAAGCTTACCCCTTCAACTTGGTTTTTGCAAACCTCACCTTCTTATCCTCTGCCATTTCTTTATATTCAAAGTAATTGTTCAAGGCATCAATCCATTCTATTAAATCCTCAACATCCATCTTTCCTCCATACACTGGCAGATCCATCTTCACATTAGAGGCCTCTCCTTTTATTGACTTCAAGGCATTAGGAAATCTTCTTTCATCAGGGCGTAACTCCTCCTCTTGCTCTAGAGATTCCCCCTCTTCACTTTCTTCTTCTTGTTTAGAATCATTGTCTCCTTGTTCTTCTCTCTCTCTCTCTCTCCTTTTCTCTCTAGCCTTCAAGGCCTCTATTTCATCTTCTATGGCCTTCATTTTCCTAGCCATCACTGATCCACCTTTTGGAGGCATTGTCTTTTACACTTCAACTCACAAATTCTCTTCACAACTTTCCCAAATCAAACTAGGCTCTGATACCACTATGATGCAGAGGACCTAGGTGAACAAGACACTACAAGAATTCAATCAAATAACTCAACAAAGATGGGGAAATTCATTGTTTTGACAAAGATCAAATCTTCCTTGACTCAAGGCCTAATTAAATGGACTCTATTTGAAACATGACACAAAACACAAGATGATCTCAGGGTAGACACCTTAAGGGTCTCAAACCAGCTCACATGATTCATCCAACTCATTGTGTAGGGCCTAAATGGTGTGGTTTGTTGCATGTTTCATGGACCAGTCACAGTTCTAGTAGCACTGTTTGAGGGACAGTCATAATAACCTTCTACAATGACCTTGAATTGGCTAGCTCTAACCTCTACCAGGTGTTCTTATGATAAACCAACAACATGACAAGACATAACAACTACTTTCTTTGGGACAGTTGCATCCAATGAGGACTGGCACAGTCAAAATAGGGTAAAATAGGTCAGTTTTGCAAAGGAACCTTCCTTGATTCCTATCACAGGACCATTCCAAACACTTGGACACATTGCATTCATGGAAAAACAAGAGATTTCACTGGGTTTTCACTCCCACAGTCAACTATTTGGCATATAATCACTACTGTTCCTCACAAAGCCCCAACACATAGGTTTGTTGGGCCTTTACATGGCAAACTTAGAAAAAACTAGTCCCCTGCATTAGAAACCTTCACAAGCCTTAAGAATGCATAGAAAACAATTCATTCCACTAATTCTAGGGAGGAGATCAGTGGAATGAAGACAAAACCCATCACTTGCACTCAAAAACCCTAAATCAGGGTTTTGGGCAGTTTGTAGAAAAACATTGCTTCCTTCGTCCTACTTCACTATCAAGACCCCAAACCACATTGAAATCAAAGGTAATTCAACACTCTTTCAATCCAATGTGTAGAGAGGCTATGAAAATTCTGTACCAGGCAAAGTACGGTCTGAAAATAACAGAAAACACAGAAATTACAGAAAAGACTAAGTTTGTTGTATTGAATTGCTCACAAAATCCTTCCTCATCCTCTTCCATGAGCATGAGAAGGTTTATAGACATGTTCACAATCTCCCAAGATAGTTTTGGGTCAACTGGCAACTGGAAACTACCTTGTAACCTCTAAACTATCCAAACTATCTCTGTTTGTCATCTTGTAACTATACTTACTAACATGTCTTGATTACAATATGAACATATCTTCACCAAACTACTACAAACTCCTATAAAACAATGTTAACATGCCATGAATGGCCTCCAAACATGAAAGTGGAATGCACTCCACCCTTACAACCATATGAATGCAATGGACCACCTTAGGACTTGATTGGACTACATAGGAAGATGACTACATATGACTTCACTGATTCAAAATGGTCACAAGACCTTATTGTATTACATCAAGAATGGTCTTCAAGACCTTATGGAAACTAAAAACAAGAAAACATGACTAGAACTCAAAATATGCCTCTTGGACCTAAGGGTGCCCCTCTATTTAATCAAAACATAATACCAACTTGAACTTAGATTACGTTTTACATAAAACTAATAAAACAACATTAACTAAAATGAAATAAACAAGGAGAGAATTAGTACCTTGAGTGGCCAGCTCAAGAGACTATCTTCCTTAACTGAAACCAAATCTAATCCAGATTCTACGTATCTTTGTAACACATATCAAATCTTAACTTATCTCATACACAGAATTAACTCATATCAAATTGTTCAACAACAAAATCTTTTCTGTCATATCCAGATTGTATTCCATAAATGTAACATGCTTGAGTCTTTACAGATAGAAAAAGAAATGATAACTTAATTGAACTAAACTGAACTCTGCTACCTTATATATCTCATCTTCCCCTTACTATACAAAAATGGAGAGAGAGCCTTATTTACTACTTAACTGACTCTGACCATTTACCATGCCTAGATACTAGGTTGTAGAGTCAAGATCACATTCTTACTCTAACTGACTATAAGAAGAAGAATTCAAATCAAATTAGAAGTCTGATGCATGAACAACGTCCATAACCATATTTGAAACAATATCTACTCCTTAATTTATTACTATCCATGATGTTCCATAATTGTCTCTAGCTGTCCCTACATTCTTAGTGTTGAAACTCATTCTTCTATTAACTCCTTTGTTTGCAACCTACTACAAATGCTTGATCTCATCACGACACGTCCAATTCTGCACATAGAATTAGTTCCCAAAGGCATATACCACAAGAATTCTTCATGACTAACCATAAAAACATCTTATTTATACTTTTATACATATCTACATCTAATTCATTCATTAGATAATACAATCATCACATTCCATATTAATATTATAAGTTCAAGTCTTGGGAGTATAAAGAAGGTCAACATATCATAGTGCAAACATGGATAAATGTATTGAAGGATGCTATGAAAGAAGTCTTTGAAGTATAAAAAGTAATACAAAAGAGACTAATTCTACAGCCAATCAATTTAGAAGGGTTGTGAGGTTATAGTAATCCTCACGAAGTCATGTGTACAGAGAAGTCTGGTCTGGAAAGAAGACTTAGACATTTTGGCTAAGTGATTGGTAGAGAACTGAGATGACTACAAAGAGAGTAATATGATCAGCATTGGTCTACAGTTGAAGATCTTGTCTTGTGGTTTTGGTAAGATATTACTAATCCTTAGATGATCCCAAATCCAAAGTTTCACCTTCTGATCATCTCTAGAAGTATAGTTTCAAGAAGCGCAAGTCTGACTTAGCAGAGAATAGTCTTAACAGGATAGAATGTCAGTTTGATTTGGTTTGTATTTCTTTGGTAATAGATATTTATTTTTGTGGTTTTGAGGTGTTGTAAACACATGTATGAAGTCTCTAAATCTAGAGTTGTAGAGCTTGAAGTCCACCGGTAAGGTAGTTATGAGCATCTAAGTATCATTACATGCTTAGGCAATGTTTGACAGTGACATAGTGCAACTTCTGTTGGTCCGTGTTTCACTGCATGATTATATTATGCTATATGGTTCTGAAGGTAAGCTTGGGGATGTCTAAAGAGTCTTAGCTATGATTTTGAGCAAGTTTTTGGTCTACATTGAAAGTTGTATTCTGACAGTTAGAATGAACCTGTGATAGTCTATGTATGAGGCCGACCTGATACTTTGATCTATGTGCAGTAAAGTCTATTTATTAGAATCATATCCTAAGTGGTTCTATAGTTGAAGCCAGCATATACGAATATGTTTCAAGTGTTGAATTGGTTCACAAAGTATTTTGGTGAAAGGATTAGGCTGACAAGCTACACAAGACATAACTACATGCTTCATCTTTGTAGGCCGACCTAATTTGGAGATTGCAAGTGTTGCGGATATATATATGAGATCCATTTCGATGTTAAAAAAAAGCAATACGAATATGAATAAGTGAGTATGAATATGAAGGTGTGTTTGTGACATGAAGAGGTTTTGTAATCTGATAAGTGTGACAAGTGATTGAGAAGAAGTTTTATGAGGAGTAAAGCAGTGTGACATAGCAGATTAGGATGAAGAGTTTTGAGACAATATTTTGAGCTTCATTGGAGCTATACCCATGCATTTGTAGATGCAATTGTAATAGTTCATTCTTGGCAGTGAGCCATCCATTTTATCTTCTTTTGGTAGTGAGTCCTTATGACAATGATCCTGTATACAGTGAGCATCCTTTTGGATAGTGAGTCCTTAGGGTAGTGAGCCCTCAGGTAGTGAGCCTCCTTGTAATTTGGTATTGTTACTACATAATACATTGTGAGCTAACACTCACCGTGGTTTTTCCCTTTTTGGGATTTCCATGTAAAAATCCTGGTGTTCATGTGTTATGGTTTATTGTTGTGCTTTCTATGCTTAATTTACTTTACTGTTATTGAATGTGGCAAATGGATTAATGGTTTAATAAGTGAATGGTTTAATAGAATACTAATTCACCCCCCCTCTCAGTATTCTAGGTGTTCAACATGATTCACCCCCTCTCTTAGTATTTCAAGTGTTCAACAATTGGTATCAGAGAAAAGGTCCTTGGAAGAAGTCCAACAACTTGAGGAAGATCTTGGAGATTGAACACATGGCAACTAGAAGGTATCCTACTCCTACAAAAGAAATTCATCCAATTGGAGTTACAGAAGAAGAGTGTATGCTTGTCAATAATGGAGAACTCCAAGTTGCTCTTGAAGACCTTGATAGGACTGAAGAGGAAAATTGAGATCTGAAGGAAAATGTCAAGGAAGTAGATGAATGCATCAGGAAGTTGAGGGAGCAAGTCAACAAGTTCAAAGAAAAGAATAAGGAGATTAGTGAAAAATTGAATGATTTGAAAGTGCAAATTGAAGAAAAGACAAAAGCTAAAGAATATCTAAATCTAATGGCAAACGACAAATCTAAAGAATGTGCAAATCTTGAAAAAGAAGTTGTGAACCTAAAGTTAGATTTGGAAAAGGCAAAGAGCTATAAAGAAAAGTTCAAGATAAGTTCTACAAAAATTGATGAGATGATTGCTAGTTAGAAGAGCCCTGGTGACAGAGAAGGCTTGGGATTTGAGAAAGGTGAAAGTTCCAAATCAGGTCAAGCAGTGAATGCTAAGAACAAGAAGGACAAAGGCAAGCAAATTCAGAATCAAAGGTATGGACCTAGATGACCATTGGTTAGGCAACCAAATTCTCAAAGGTACCCATCTTTCAATGGTTATTGTTATTCATGCAATAAGTTTGGTCATAAGGCTACTCAATGTAGGAGCAAAATGAATCAAAATGCTCTATCTTTCTTTGGTCAGTGCTTTACATGCAAGAAACTTGGTCAATGAGCTAGTGAACGTAGAAGTCAGATAAGGAATGGCTATAACAATGGAAGGAATGATCAATCTTTCAATGGAAACTACTTTACATGCAAGAAAGTTGGTCATAGAGATAGCAAATGTAGAAGTCAGATAAGGAATGACTATAATAATGGAAGGAATGCTTAATCTTTCAATGACAACTACTTTACATGCAACAGATTTGGACATAAGGCTGACCAATGTAGATTTATAATGAATGGAAGGAACAATAGTTAGAGGAATGTTGTGTGCTATAATTGCAATAGGCCTAGACATTATGTAAGGTTCTACAGAAACAAGAGTATGAAGAAGGATAATCCAGTAGAAATGAAGAAACCTATGCAAAAGGTTGATTCGACAGAAACCAAGAAGGAGATGAACAAGATATGGATCAAGAAGGATGTTAATGAAGTCAAGAATGAGTCTGTGCCAACCTCTAGTGTAGATACTTCCTCCAGAAAGTGAATTCAGAGCTCTGGCTGAGGGGGAGATTCAATGAAAAATCCTGTTTCCCCAGCCAGAGAAGTGGTACTGACACACAACGCGAAGATATGAGTTGAAGAATAGTATATCTTATCTTTTGAAGAAAATAGAACTGGCAGAAAAGAGTCTAATGCAGAAGATTGTGGAGCAATTAGTATCAATTGTGAGTTGCAGAGGAAGTGTTAACAACTTTTGGAAACAAAGCATTTATGGAAACTTAGGTTTTGGCGAAAAGGGGTTATAAACAAATTCACTTGAAGGAAATTCCAATTGCATTCAAACTTTCAAGTGACCAAGGAGATCTGAGCAGCAAAGCAAAGGTGAACTCAAAGTGTGTAGCATGATCAAATCCTAATCAGAAGCGAAGAACAAGGTATTTACAGTCATCATTTTTGTAAAGCTTTCGATTGAGCTATGAAAATGTTTACTCCACAAGTTATTGAGGTAACTGATAGGCCTAGACCCAAATTCAAAAAGCATCTATTCAAGTCCATGGAAACAGACCCTAAAGGTGTGTTTTCCAGTGTGCCCTACAATGTTATGCATAATGAGGATATTAGGGTTTACATTCATGCTAATATGGAAGAACACACCAATGCAAAGTTATGGCAAGTATATTTGAATGAGTTAAAAGGTGAAAAGTTTGAACTAAAAGAAGAATTTAGTAACCTACATGAAAAGAAATTGGACACATGGATAAACTTTGCTAATTTTTGCTACGAAGATGCTTGGGTGAGGTATGTCTTAAGCAGAATCCATGATTGTTTCATGTGGTTGGATGTGCCCTACATGATAACCAAATATGCCATTCAGCTAGTTACAAGTATGTGTTCCTCCGATACAGTTCCTGCACTAAAAAGAGTCAAGAATGATACTGTGATGAAGTTAACTAGTGCAAAGTTTGATAAAAGAGCTTTAACTGTTAATGATATAGAGGATCCGATAGTTAAATTTTCTTCTATGGTCATTGGATACAAGGTGTATTTCTCCAATAGGGAGAACTCTATCTCAACTATAGCCATCTACACAACATATGAGATGGTAAAGAAAAACATTGACTATGACTTATGTGAGTTGCTCCAGAAATAATTGATGGACAATTTGAAAATGACCAAACATACCAAGTACCCATTCAAGTATGGTACTCTTGTTACTTGTCTGCTATTTTATTTCTTGAGGGAGATGCTAGGTGCAAACAATGTTGTTTGGGTAAATCATATCCTTGCAACAATACAAATTAGAGATCACTTGCAGAGAATTGGAGATGCTAGTGCTCAAAGTACAACTCTATGGGGATACTTTAAAGTATTCTAGAATAAAATGCAAGGTAGGGATAGAATCCCTAGAAGTTAAAGATGAGTGCCTCATGGAGGTAGTGGAACCGAGAACAATGTGGATCCTAACAATGGGATATGGGGTTATTAAGGACATTTTGACAGGTCTAGCATATTTGATGCTGAGTAAACCCTAGGACCCTACAGAGGAAAGGTTTGGGACTTATGAAGAAAAGTCTGTCAAAGTTCATTTGGAACAAACTCATCCAAAGACACAGAGAAGAGTAAGAAAATGGGTGGAGGATTATGCTCTAAGCAAAGGTTTCACAAAAGAACAAATAGATCAAGCTAGAGTTAAGGCTCAAGCTTCTATAGCAACAAAGGCTTATGAAATGCATGAAGTGAAAATTGAACAAGCAAGGCCCACTCCTAAGACAAGAAGGTCAACAAGGGTCTCCTCTTCTGCTACAACTACTCCTGAGACCTCCGCTTTGGTTCCCAAATTTGTAGATTACCAAACCCTACAAGGATGCTAAACTTTATGATCAGGTCCAATAACTAATTTGGCCAACTGACAGAATCAATCAAAATGATTGGAATTCCCTGCACTTCAGGCTCTGCTATGCCTAGGTGGGTATACCTTATTCACCAATTAATTATTGATACCACTAGATTTGTTGGTGAATTATTAGCAGATTATAACCCTCATACAATTATTTTTATACTCTATTCCACACTAGCACGAGGTTTGAAATAGATGCTACAGTATAGCTTATCTTCTACTCCTATTTCTACTTCTACAATAGAAAATTAAAATGTATAGATAAGGTTTTGTGAGATATTATTTTTTAGATATGATCAGTGCCTTCTACCTATTGGGCAATGGAGTCAAGATGTGAATGATACGTGTACTCATTTTGGCTTAAATTCAAATTGTTTGGCACTTGAGATGTTTATAACTTGTATAAACGTGCAAGATTATAGTTACCGATCTCTTCTTATCGATCCCAATGATGCTCCCCAGGTTACTGTGATTCACTTAAAAGAATTTAATCCTTGCTTGAAGGAACCAGTTAAATTAACAACACAAAAACAACAAATGTGTCTTGATAAATCAAATATATGCTTGATACATTAATTTAAATAACAAGGAAAGATCAAACAGGAGACAACAAGATAACATTCATCCATTAACTTCAACAAACAATTGAAACCAAAATTATGGCCACCAAATTATAGCTTCTTCTCCATTAATTTTCTTCAAAAAGATTTTACAATATGTACCAGAAGTCTTCTTTCTTCTACTACCTCCTACTTATTCTTCTATTTACTATATATCTACCATCTACCACTTCCTCTATTTCAGTCCTGGTTTTTTCTTTCATATATACTTTGTATTTCCAAGGGTTATGACCCTTCACATATCCATCCTGTGCAACTTTTCATTATCTTTTGCCACTTAAAATATTTTTTTGATCACCTTTCACTTTCCATCCCATGAAAAATAAATTTTCCAATAATAAATTATTTTATCTCTTGCCGGCAATTTCACATTTGTATTTTCACCCAATAAATATATCCTTTGGGTAGAAATAATTACCCACCTTGCAAAATAATATTAGATTCTCATTTTTAATTAACTCCTTGGTGAAATATTTCACTTCTTAGTGAAAAGATTTTACAATTATATTACATTCCCCAATGATGGTCGTTGCAATATTGTTAAATCTAGAAAACAAGCATTTAGTAGGCAAGCTGAACAATGTATCCAATCCATGCTCCTATTAAGGCTCTCTTTATAGACTGCAAAGCCATAACTAGATGCAACTGTAATGGCTTCTTCAGTAGCATAGAGAAGGAGCTCCATAAGGTATCTTTCAGGTCATTAAAAATGGTAATATCCCTTTTTAAAAATGAAGGTTTGTTGTGTAGTGTACTCTCTGAGGAATACTGATTGCCATCGTTGAACTGGGCTTCATCAGGAACTAAATTTTTAATTTCTTAAATATTTTTGAAAAGAAACAACCATCGCTTGTAAATGTAGGTTAATCAATTTGGCATAAGCCATGTGAGGGAATATTGGATTCATGTAAGGAATAAAACTGCCAATGGATTCCAAGTACCTTACAATTCCAACTAGCCAACCGAGTGAAAATGCTCTAGAAATCCTCATTATCATTGCTACCTCAAATATTAACCAATGTGCTACTCCTCCTAATACCATGAAGAGTTTTCTAAGCAAAGTAGCTTGATCTGGATTTTTTTCCTTTCAACAACTTTTCTAAGAATGGCTTATTCGAATATGGTATTTCAAAAATGTCTACATGCTGCACGTTCTCCTTTGGAGCATATATCTCCAGAAAACTATCCTTCTCAGTACCCCCATCACCTTCTTAATCATCAGCTTTGTTCATTCCATCACATAAACCATTCTATTCTGCTTCATATTTTTCCTTGATGAATTCCTTAATTGTAGGCCCTTTCTATTTTTGTTACATTACAGGGACTTAAAATTACTCTCTTCGATATCGAGCAGTCCCTTTGATCTTGCCATCGGATTGCCTTTGTTATCTTTATTTGCATAAAATTTATAAAGTTAAAATTTATAAATTGCTAATATATTTAGGGATTTTAAAGCTGTCCCAAATCCATTTAAAACATTTAAAATGTTTTAAAATTTGTGCCATTTAAACTTTAGAACGTAGGATTTTTTTTTAATTTCAGCTGCAGGGCAAACACACTAATTTCACTGTGGGTACATGGAGCATCCTGGATCCTTGAAAATTTGTGAGGGCTCACTATTAATTATTTTGGAAGTGGATTTCTGACGTATTTTGAACAACTCGCCAAATTAAGGTACTTCCTTTGTAAACAGGCCCTACCGGATCATGTAGCGAAAAAAAACAATATTTAAAATAATACATCAAATGAGTCTGGAATGCGATGAAATTAGAATTGGAGTCACTTGAGATCATACCAAGACCAGTGATACCCTTGGATTTTGAATTTTGCAAATTTTTTGGGATACCAAATCTAGCCCGATAGTAGTTGCAAAACAATTAAAAAGCATATCAAAACTCCTCTGACAACCATAAAAATGAACAGTCATGCTGACATATATACCAAGACTCTTTCTACCATATAGAATTGCAAGATCATTTCTAGGTTTCAAAATATTAATCGTCAAAGCTGACCTCTGAGGCATATTTACAAAGTGTTGACGTCTAAAATCTCCAAGACTCGATTAGTTTGGGCTTTGAAAATTTATCATATCAAGTCCTGAGGCTATAGAACTAAATAGGGCCATTCATTTAGGTCAAGAGAATATGAATACCAAGGGGCATCTCATGACAATCAATAGATTGCAAAATATAAATCTCCAAAGATAGCCCCTCAGGCATTTTCAACATTGCAAACAGTAAAACCCTGTTTGCTTTTGGCCTTGAAAAAATACCAAACTTGATCCCGAGGCTCTGAAACTAGACTAGGGAGCATATGAAGGTTAGGAGAATTATGGAAATCAATCCCACTTGTCATGACAATCACCCAGCTATGAAATACCAATCTGAATAGGAGGCTACTTTATAGGCTTGAAAAATATGCAAACAACAAAACAATCCCAGAACTTAGCACTTAAAAAACTTATCAAGTCACATCTTGGGAATCTAAAATATGACGAGCAGGCTCACTTATGTCAAGTGAGTATGATCCTAGGTGGTTTTGCATGAAATTTAACTGACATTAAGATATTATTCTCAAAGTAGGCCACATAGACAGATTTGATAGGGGTGTTTTCTGAGAGTTGCAATCAAAATGCTCATCACAGGCACTTAAAATTTTGCGAAAATTTTACAGTGCCAACAATGGCTCTTTCTGGGGATGTATGCCCCTTGCGGGCATAGCAAGACTTTAGATCTCTGGTGGAGCAGACTTAGTGTTCTATCCATTGGGCAATAGAGTCCAACCTCTCCTCTGCCCTAAACTGGTATGATTTGAAAAAATCACACCACAACTGATGGCACAAGGCCACCAGAAAAAGAAACTCCTCTATTTACCTCTACCATACACTTGATTTTCATCTAAATTTATCAAATTCCACTTGAAAATATTTATGTAATTTTCCCATCTATATCCACTGGCATTGGAAACTTTCAAAATAACACTACGTTCAACATTGCCCATATTTTCTTTACCATTTTGTAATTCACAATTAGGCATAATTTGACAATTTTCACCATCATGTGATCAACTCATACCACATTCATCATACAAGGATCATTCACTTTCAATGCAACATCCTCCATCATTCTAATCACTGCCATGCATCATGAAATGATCTCCTAGCTGGGATGATAACCGAGAACATTCCTTGTCTACCATGTAGCTAAGATCATTAGGTACTATTTCATCATAATTTTGAATAGAAGATTTGAAATCATCATAGGGTCATTGATGGATGGCACACTTCCTTAAAGAATGCACAATACCCAATTCAACCATCAAGTGAGAAACAAGTCTTAGCCTAATAAAAAGACTTCTACAGATCTTCTGACATTAAAATGACAGGAAATACAAATACTTCATTCACAATATAAAGTGACATGAGGCTTCTCATTCTTCTACACAGTCCCAAATCATCATATAAAGATAGGAAATAATGAAAAGAGATGATTTATTAATTGATATTGTAGTTATTACATAACTAGAATATTGGCCTTACATATGGCCTCACCTTACAGAGATTCAACAAATACAAAACATCTATCTTGGAACTGTCGATTCTCCTTACTGTCGATCCCTCTAGATTGTCGGCCTCCCTATTCTATATGCTATCTCATTACCAACCACCCGATCTCTTCCACCATTCGACTCTTCTCAAACTACATCCATATCGGCCTATAATTCTTTCTTCTGGCCGCTATCTCCCGATCGGCCTTCCTCTATTTCTTTCCCCCCTTCTCATCAATCCATCCATCATTATAAATATCCTTCATAGTGTTAATTTCTGTAGAGAACAATCAATTGTAACCGCCACTACCAAAGATGAAATCGACGCCCAACAAAGATAATGGAGTCGCCAATAAGGATACCCACGATGCCCATCACCTTCCTTCATGAAGTCTACAACAAAAGATAAAGAATTTGTGACTGTCACTGCCATAATGAAGCCATTGCCAACAAAGAAAATGAAGCCACCAGAACAAATTAAAACAGACGTTGCTAAAGAAGAATATCCACTATGCTAAAGATATGTAGAGATGTAACGACCATGCACACAATGATTGTAGATAAAAATGTTTATGCCAAGAGCACAATCGCCAACTATGAAGGTTTAGTGTTGTTGCTATATTAGTCGATCCCGTGAAGGGAATAAAATCAAATCTGCCAGCTGGGACTATCCTCAATATGTACGATTTGAGGCCTTTTTGCCTTTTAAAACTGGAGAAAATAGCAAGCCACGACCTTACCAAAAATAGTACTATCATTAAATTGTTCGCATTCCACTTCTACAACTATCGACCTGTAATATTTATTCTAGGTTGTCCATAATTGATTATTCTTCTTGCTGAAGGCAACTTCTAGTGATATTCTACCTTCTGTCCAAGTAATGATAGGAGCTCAAACCTACCTTTATTCTTTTACCAAAACCAAAAACTTCCTTACCAAAATCTACCATGTTGATCTTAAACACGAGAAAAACTAAAAATCAAAAATTTATGGTGATGCCCCTGCATCAAACTCCCCCACAGAATAAAATTCATGAGCTCCTACTCATAAGCTCTATAATAAAATGTTTATATCTCTTCTTCCACTTCTTCCAATTTGTCTTATGCTTGCAATTACTCTTCCTCAGTTTCTTCATCTGTAATTGTTTGCTGTCCACATTCTTCTCATAGACCTGTTTGCTGATTTCTTTACCCATTACAAATCGCCATGACTTTGTCTCATCTCCATAGTTATCAATTTCAAACAAAAATTCATCCTCATCTTCTGGTTCTTTCACTATTGCCTGAAAGATAACTTCACAATTTTGATTTTCTACCATAATCTTCTTAACCAAGCCTGCACTCTTTTCTTTAAAATATTCTGTCAAGATGAACATTGTTTCTAATTTCACATGCTTCTTTGCAATTTCAGATTTCTTCTCCTCTCCTTTATCACTGTCATCTTTAATAATGAAAACACAAACACGATTTTCTTCATCCATGGACTTTAACTTACATTGATCACCTTCTTTCTTCAAATCCACTAGCCAACCAAAGTATGAAATTTTTAAATTCTGACTTGAGTCTACTTCATGCTCTCTTTCCTTGACTTTCTTTGAATGTCCTGCAAACACTAAAGGGTTAATAAAATAACAGCTTACCAAAGCATCCATTCAACCTAAGATCTCTTGCAAATTCTCATATAGCTTTCTTTTCTCCACATGCTCTGCCTTCCTTAAATCTGCATTCATCATTCTATGTGTTTCCGTATCCTTCCTTCTATTGTAAACCACAATATCAATTTCTCTTCCACTTATGCCCGCACAAGAAATAAATACATTATAGGAAACATATCTTTCTTCTTTCACATACTTCATTCTTTCATTTATCTCCTACTGTTTTCTAGACATTTCCTCTCTTTCAACATATCTCACAAACTTGGACTCCATTTCACCCATACTCAACCATTCAACATCATCTACCCTTACATTCTTCTTGATACCAACAATGTCATCTGTTGTGGAACATGTGTCCTTATCTTTTTGTCCATTATCAGCAAAATCATTCTTCCCTATTGGTCCATACATGTTACAACTCACAATATTCTTATATGGATTTTCTACCCCATATGTTAGACCATCAACAAAATGAAAAACAATACATTTTACCTCTTCTTGTATTTCTTTGCCATTTGCCACCTTGCATCCTTGGTTATTCCATCAAACTTCTCCATTGCACTCCTTGTCTTTTCATCACAACTTACTTTAATTGCTGTCCCCTTATAGGAATCCATATTTTTTGTTTGTAAGGCTTTAACCTTTGCATCCACAGATTCATTGTCTGCTGTCTTTTCTTCAAATTCTGCATTGTCCTTTTTTTCTTTGTTCTCTACTACTTCAGTTTCTTCTTCATTCTTCATGCCTTTTTCTACCTTTTCCTTTTGGGTTCCATTCTCCCTTTTTATTTCATATCCTTCTCTTATCATTTTCTTTTCACTCACAGTCAGCCACATCTTATCCTTATACTCATAAATTTTATTCAAAGACTCAAATTCATCAAAATCAAATTGGCTACCTCCTACCTTGCATATCCTTTGTTGCTTTTTCGTAGGCTCTTTAGTATGCTCTAGGGCATTATCCTCCTTTCCATTTTCTTCTATGGGCTTTATCATGTGTTCTTTTTCCTTGAGCTTGTCATCATCTACACATCTCTTCTTCTCTTGCTTTCGCTGCTTCTTGTCAAATTCTTCTACTATTGTTGCATGCTTCTCAATCCATGCGGAATTCTTCATCTTCCTGTACTGTTGTCTTGCTGCCTCTACACTTGGCTTATCTTCTTGTCTTCCTTTAATCTCTGTTATATCTTCCATTCTTGATGTCATTTTACTATCACATAGGTTAGCACAAACCACTCCTCTTTGCTGCACATCTACAATTGACTTCCTTTGACAATATGGTATTATATACCCATGATCCACTATGTTATTCTTCTCATTTTTAACTTGGAGGTTTACATTTCTATTTTCTCTTGCGCAAACAAAATCACTACCAAAGTTTACTTTTACCTTCTCATTGTTTTGTTGTCCTAATTTTCTTGTATCATTGACTCCATGATTTACCACCTCTTTCTCTTCATAGGCTTTCTTCTTTTCTTTATCAACCCTCTTTCTATCTTTAGGCACTACTGCTACAAACTGTCTTCTTTTGCTCTTATTTCCATCTCTATCTAGGGGCTTTCTTCTTCCCATTTCTTTCTTTGCCTCCAAAGGCTTGTCCTTAGTCTTCTTCACACTTGTATTCACAACTTCAAACAATTCATCAGAAAATAAATCAAGAGACCACGATGTCTCCCCAGGTGCCTCCTGGACACCTTCTTCTCTTCTTTTTCTAGTGCTCCTTATTGTACCTTCTCTTTCCTTCTTTTCTTACTTTTATCCAAGTCCTCTACAATGAGAGCTTTCTTCTTCTCTCCTTCTCTTCTTTTTGTAGTCATAACCTTATCAGGAAAAGAAATCTTTTCCAAGATCTCCATTCTTCTCGAGATCTCTTCCATTCGCTCATTGTACTTTTTGCTTTCCACTTCATCCCAATATCTATCCCAAAATGGGATTATGATGGGTATTTTTACACAAATGCCCATTACTGTTGTGAATCTGTAACTTTGCTCAAGCTTCAAGTGCAAACTACCTCTCCTTCAACGATTTGTTTACACAACACTTTCCACAACTACTCTGTACCCAACAAGACCTGGAAGATGTCTCTCAAAACCCCCTCTACCACTCTCTCTTAGTGGAGGAAGTTATACACCTTCTACCCAGTTTATCTCTGCTGGAGGATAGCAGTTACAAGCCCTTTTTCATGCCTGCAACAACAAACAACTCTTTCTCAACTTTCTCTTACCTCATTCTTCAACACAATTTTTCACCATGCTAGTGATCTTCTGTCTTTGCAGCATTCATAAGACTACAACATTCATACACAATACCCATCAAAATTAAGAACACATATAGTGCTTGTTGCCTAGTTCTTTTGGGACCCTAAGTTTCTTCTTCACAATTTGTTAGAACATCAACACACATAATATTCAGAACATAACTGATTCTTTATCAAGCATTTCTTGGCAACTGTCCACTTCTCTTCCCCAGACCTTTAACTGTGCTCTGATACCAATCTGATGACACTCTTCCTTAAAGCATGCACAATACCCAATTCAACCATCAAGTGAGAAACAAGTCTCACCCTAATAAAAAGACTTCTACAGATCTTCTGACATTAAAATGATAGGAAATACAAATACTTCATTCACAATATAAAGTGACAGGAGGTTTCTCATTCTGTTACATAGTCCCAAATCATCATATAAAGATAGGAAATAATGAAAAGAGATATGCCGTATTAATTGATATGGCAGTTATTATATAACCAGAATATTGGCCTTACATACGACCTCACCATACAGAGACTCAACAAATACAAAGCATCTATCTTGGAACTGTCGATTCTCCTTACTGTCGATCCCTCCAAATTGTCGACCTCCCTATTCTATATGCTATCTCATTACCAACCACCCAATCTCTTCCACCATCACCTCTTCTCAAACTTCATCCATATCAGCCTATAATTCTTTCTTCTGGCCGCTATCTCCCGATTGGCCTTCCTCTATTTCTTTCCCCCCTTCTCATCAATCAGTCCATCATTATAAATATCCTTCACAGTGTTAATTTCTATAGAGAACAATCAATTGTAACTGCAGCTACCAAAGATGAAACTGACGCCCAACAAAGATAATGGAGTCGCCAGCAAGGATACCCATGATGCCCATCACCTTCCTTCATGAAGTCTGCAACAAAAGATAAAGAATTTGTGACTGTCGCTGCCATAATGAAGCCGTCGTCAACCAAGAAAATGAAGCTACTAGAGAAAATTAAAATAGACATTACTAAAGAAGAATATCCACTATGCCAAAGATATGTAGAGATGTAACGGCCATGCACACAATGATTACAGATAGAAATGTTTATGCCAAGAGCATAATCACCAACTATGAAGGTTTAGTGCTGTTTCTATATTAGTTGATCCCATGAAGGGAATAAAATCAAATCTGCCAGTTGGGATTATCCTCAATATTCATGATTTGAGGCCTTTTTGCCTTTTAAAACTGGAGAAGACAGCAAGCCACGACCTTACCAAAAATAGAAGAAATTTAAATGCTTATAACGGTTGATTCTCCCTTATGCCACTAACCATCCTCTACTATCATTAGATTGTTCGTATTCCACTTCTACAACTGTCGACCTATAATATTTATTCCAGGCTGTCCATAATTGATTATTCTTCTTGTCAAAGTCAATTTCTAGCGATATCCTACCTTCTGTCTAAGTAGTGACAGGAGCTCGAACCTACCTTTATTGTTTCACCAAAACCAAAAAATTCCTTACCAAAATCTACCATGTTGAACTTAAACACGAGAAAAACTAAAAATCAAAAATTTATGGTGATGCCCTTGCATCATGATGCAAACTAGGCAAACAATGTCTAGGTGTATGGGGAGAAAAACAATCATAATCATTTATATTGTTCATTCCATCATTTGAGTGCTTCTCACATGAGTTTGAGAACTTTGCCATATCAACATATTCTAAGACAACGTGATCTGAAATGTTTTCAATATCTTTTATATTACTAATTGGTATTGACATCAGCCTCTAATCCATGCACTCATTATTATACACATCTGAACATACATCATCCCTGATATGCAAGTCAATATCATTTTCATATGAGTAAAAGATCTCTAATTCTAATTTACATATCTCCTCTTGAACAGGGATACACATATGATTTTGATCAGCTTCAAGAGTTCTTTCATCATTTTGAAAACTATACTTGGGACCACACGAATTGTATTCATCTTCATTAGGAACATCAAAACAATACTCAAAATCATTGGGTAATGATATATCAGATATAACAATTTTATCAGCATAGTTATTTCCTTCACAACTTGATATAGCATTGTGACCATCTGAAAATGATTCATCCTAATTGTAGAATGGATTTGAATACACATGAAGATCATGTTTTGGCACACCTTGGAAAAATATCATTTGGTTTTCTTCTATCATTTCATCATACAGGGGGTTTGAACGAGTCTGAAAACCATTTTTATGTGTACATACTCCACCAATTATATTATTATGGTACTCGATGTAAATGGAAGTGCTATTTTTTCGCTACCCAGAGGACATGCTCCTTCATTTGCTTCATTACTGATGAATTCCTCATGCAGTGTGTCCTCAAAGGCATCTTCAATATTGTAGTCCTCCTCCAAGGTGAAGAGTTGACGTTCTATGGGTTTATCTTCATCTGCATCTAAAACATCACAACTACAACTTTCATCTACACATGGCTCTTCTAGAAGTGGCATTGTGCTATTGTTTTCCCCACATCCATTAATGATATTACCATTTTTAGCACCATCATGCTTGCGCTTGATCCTCTCTATAGCTGAAATCCATTTACATACTTGATTAAGGGTAATTGGCTTCAAAGGCTTAGGCCAATAAATTGAATTAGTGATGCAGGAATATCCAGGGTGTAAGATCAATCTTGCATCAACCAAAAAAATAAAAAATGTGTTGTTTCTTTTCAATAAGGGCTAAATTTGGTAGGGTTAGTAAGTTTGCATTTGTGCACAATTGGATACAAAATCTTACACGGACCTCCAGAATGGTGAATTGAAGCTAATGGTGAAGAAATCAATTCAATATCATTTGTCATTTGTGAGATATTAAAATTTCAAATTCCAAAAATCCTATTGAAATATTTGAAGCCAAATTTGAGGCACTTAGAGGCTTCGGATGGGCCCAAAATTTGGTGGGAAACCCAAGCAATCCACCTATCAGTACTACTTGCACTCCATCATCTTTTCGAGGGCTTTCTGAAAAAGGTATTATAATTGAAAATCCAACGGTTGGATCGAAAGTTATGGCCCCACAAAGTTGACCTATTTTTGGAGGGAGATGCAAATTTTGAAATTAAGCTGGTGGTTGCCAAAAAGGGCTATATATAACCATTTTTGGGAACCCTTAGAGTAGTAGAGTTAAGGGGGAAGGTGTAGAGTCAAGAAAGGCGGGGGAAATTAGAAACCCTAGTTGATTTGGGAATTACAGAACGCTGAAGATTCTAGAGTCTTGAGAGAGGGATCTGTAATGTGTTGCAGCCTATAGGGGATTCATCCACTGATTGTATTTGAGCTTCTTTAATGAAATGTTTTGCCCATATTAATAAAATATCATTCTATTTTCTATGTGCAATTTATGTTATTGTGTGTTTTATGATTTACCCCCTTCATCAAGTGGTATCAAAGCAAGGGTTCCTGAGTGTGTAGACAGATCGCCGACTGTGAGGTAGTTTGCACCAGGACCTAAGGTTGTGGGTTTGCTATAGAGATAGAGATGCCTCCATGAAGAAACCGTGGTGGGAGGAATGCTTTGATGGAAGAGGGTTTTAGAGCCCTGCAAAGACAAATTGATGCATTGCAAGAGGAGCTGCGAAGAGGGTTCAAGCCAAGAAGGAGAGAGGAAAGCAAAGATGAAGCTGAAGAAGAGCTATCTGAGGAAGAACAAGAAGCTGTGGGAGATCCTACAGAAGTTAGGTTGTAGAGGGCCATTTCAAAGATCAGAAAGAGGCCCAGGATCGAAGTTTCTACCTATTGTGGAGATTTGAATCTAGAACAACTTATTGATTAGATCAATGATATGGAGGAGTATTTCGAGTATGAAGATGTGGAAGACCCTGAATGGGTCAAGTTTGCAAAGACAAAGTTGAAGGGCCATGCCAGTATTTGGTGGAAGGAGGTCCAATTAGAGAGAAATAGAAGAGGAAAAGCAGAGATTACCATATGGGATCGGATGGTGGAGAAATTGAAGAAGCAGTTCATTCCTGTGGACTATGAGATGGAGTTGCTGAAGAAGCTGCAAGGATTGAAGCAAGGTAACAAGTCTGTTATGGAGTATACAGAAGATTTTTATAAGATCACTATTAGGATAGGCCATGGAGAGGCCAACAAGGAGAAGGTAGCCCGTTACATTAATGGGTTGAGGCCAAGTATTCAAGAAGAGTTGAGCTTGGTCAGAATGACCACCATAGAAGATGCGTACCAGTTTTCCCTGAAGGTGGAAGAGAAGTTGAATAAGAGATTTGAAAGCAAACAAAGGGGAAGAGGTCAAGGCGGAAGGACTGGTGGAAGACCCTATGGAGGCCAAAATGAAGATCCAAAGAAAAGTGAAGAAGATGGAACCAGTCGAAATCAGAGAGGAGATAATACCTACCGCCCTCGTGACCAGAACAATGGTGAGCAAAGAGGAAGAGGAAGAGGTAGACCTAGGCAAGGACCTGGAAGAGGAGGTTTCAGAGGAACATGTTTTGAATGTGGAGAAGAAGGGCATCGAGCATACGAGTGTCCACAACATCAAGGAAGGATGAATAGAGGAGCTAAAGGTAATGCACGAGTTGCACATGTGGATGAAGATGCACAGTCTGAGCACTTTGAAGATGCAGAAAGGGGAGAAACCCTAGTTGTCAGAAGAACTTTGTTGAATGAGGAAAAAGAACCCAATCAGAGGAAGAGTTTATTCTGCACAAGCTGCAAATGTGAAGGTAAGTGTTGTGATACTATTATTGACAGTGGAAGCACTGATAATCTTGTTTCAGAGGAGATGGTTGACAAGAAGAAAGCATCCGCATCCTTACCGGATTGTATGGTTGTAGAAGGACCATAGAGCTTTGGTCAATGAGAAGTGTTTAGTGAAGTTCAAGATTAGTGACTACCATGATGAGGTGCTGTGTGACATCATACCGATGGATGCATGTCATATGTTATTGGGGAGGTCGTGGCAGTATGATAGGAGTGCTGTCCATGATGGCCGTGCAAACACATACTCCCTAACAAAGGATGGAGTCCATCATAAGTTGAAGCCCTTGAAGGAGGTGGAAGAAAAGGTATGTAGTACTGCCAAAATTTGCTTGGTGGATGGTAGAAAGTTTTTGGAGGGTATGAAGCATGAGCATCATTGCTTTGCATTGATTCCTAAGATTAGTCAAAAGAAATGTGAAGATGTACCAGCAGAAGTGTCAGAAATGTTGGAAGAATTTCAAGATATTGTCTCTGATAATGTAACCAGGAGCTAGTTTACCAAATAAGGCAGCCCACAGAATGACTCCAGCAGAGAATGAAGAGTTGAATAGACAAGTTCATGAGCTGTTAAGGAAGGGACTGATAAGGGAGAGCCTAAGTCCATGTGCGGTACCTATAGTACTAGCACCAAAGAAAGATGGAGAGTGGAGGATGTGTACAGATTCCTAAGCCATCAACAAGATCACAATCAAGTACAAATTTCCATTGCCCAGAATGGATGACATAATGGATTATTTGAGTGGAGCCAAGTACTTCACGAAGATTGATCTAAAGAGTGGGTATCACCAGATTCGAATCAGAGAAGGAGATGAATGGAAGATAGCCTTCAAGACAAAGGAGGGTTTGTATGAGTGGTTAGTCATGCCATTTGGGCTAACCAATGCATTGAGCACATTCATGCGGCTCATGAACGAGGTACTGAAAGAATTTTTGGGAAGTTTTGTTATTGTTTATTTAGATGACATTTTGATTTTCAGTAAGACTTGGGATGAGCATTTGATGCATATTAGAAGAGTTTTAGAGAAGCTGAGGGAGGAGAAGTTGTTGATTAATCTGAAGAAATGTAGTTTTGCAAAGAAGGAGTTGGTATACGTGGAATTTGTTGTCTTAGAGGAAGGTCTTAAGATGGACCTAGAGAAGGTGAGGGCTATCATTGAATGGCCTATGCCAAGGAGTGCTTTTGAGGTAAGATCTTTTCATGGTTTGGCAAGTTTTTACAGAAAGTTTATCAAGAATTTCAGTAGCATTTGTGCACCCCTAACTAAGACAATGAGAGGGGATAGAAAAGAGTTTAGATGGACTAAAGAAGCAGACAAAAGCTTTGATACATTGAAGCAAAAAGTCGTAGAGCAACCTGTTTTGGCATTTCTAGATTTCAATAAGGTATTTCAGGTAGATTATGATGCTAGTGGTAGTGGTATAGGAGCTGTTCTGAGTCAAGAAGGTAAGCCCATTGCCTATTTTAGTGAGAAGCTTAATGATGCCAAGAAAAGTATCCTGTTTATGATCAGGAGTTTTATGCAATAGTTCAGGCTTTGAAGAAATGGAGACATTATTTGTTGCCAAAAGAGTTTGTTTTACATATTGATCATCAAGCTTTGCAGTATCTTAATAGTCAAGGGAAGTTAAATGAAAGCCATTGAAAATGGGTTGAGTTTTTGCAGAGTTATACTTTTGTTTTGAAGCACAAGAGTGGGAAGTCCAATAGAGTTGTAGATGCCTTGAGCAGAAGGCAAAATTTGTTGACAGAAATGAAGATAGAGGTTGTTGGGTTTGATGAACTCAAATTTTGTATCCTGAAGATCCAGATTTTGTAGAGGCTTGGAAAGCTTGTCTGGAACCTATTACTTTGGATAGGACAAAATAGTTGGATTTCATAATCCAAGATGGCATGCTATTTAGAGGAAGCCAGTTGTGCATTCCAAGGGGTTCCATGAGAGAGAACCTGATTAAGGAGAAGCATAGTGAAGGATTAGCTAGACACTTTGGTCGAGATAAGACCACTACTGTTGTTGGTGAACATTATTATTGGCCACAATCGCAGCAAGATGTGAGGAAATTTGTGTAGAGTTGCAGAGTGTGTCAGATGGCAAAAGGAACAAGTCAGAATACAGGGCTATATCAGCCATTACCAATACCAGAGAAGTCATGGGATGATATTAGTATGGATTTTGTTCTTGGTTTACCAAGGACACAGAGAGGACATGATTCCATTTTTGTGGTGGTGGACAGATTTTTAAAGATGGCCCATTTTATTCCTTGCAAGAAGACTAATGATGCTATTCATATTGCAGAGTTATTTTTCAGGAAGGTGGTGAGACTACATGGTCTACCTAAGAGCATAGTTTTAGATCGAGATACCAAGTTTGTTGGTTATTTCTAGAGGACATTGTGGAAGAAGTTGAAGACAGATTTAAAGTTTAGTTCTATACACCATCCACAGATTGATGGACAGACAGAAGTGGTGAATACAAGTTTGGATAACCTGCTATGATGCTTAGTAGGAGATAAGACCAAGGGATCAGATTTGATTTTACCACAAGCAGAATTTCCTTACAACAATTCTGTCAATAGGAGCACAGGTAAATCTCCATTCCAGGTCATGTATGGGAGTAGCCCAAGAACTACTTCCGAATTGAGGAGGATGGATAAGGGGGAGAAGAGTAGTGCTGAAGCTAATAATTTTGCTGAGCACATGAAGAATTTGCACGAAGAGGTAAGAAAGCATATCCATATAATGAATTCTCAATATAAGGCTAAGGCAGATAAGAAGAGGAGACATAAGGAGTTTCAAGAGGGTGATGAAGTCATGGTTCACTTGAGAAAAGAAAGATTTCCAGTTGGTACATATAATAAGCTGAAGATGAGGAAATTTGGACCATGTAGAATCCTGAAGAAGCACGATTTAGGAAATGCATTTGAGGTAGAGTTACCTGATGACATCAATATTTCACCGGTGTTCAACATTTTAGACCTGACAGAGCATCATGATGATGGACTTGATAAAGGAACACAATGGGACATTCCAGCATCTACTTCAGAGAAGGAGGAGATAGAGGGCATTTTGGATAGCCGTGTGGGTAAGAGTACAAGAAACAGGCAGTATACAGAATACTTGGTGAAATGGAAAGGAAGGCCTATTGAAGATTCATCATGGTTATCTGAGACTGAGGTTAACCATTTTGGTTTCCTTCTAACTCATGAGAAGTGATAGGGTCACTTTTCAAATTACCTTGGGTGTCTGATGCAGGAGCATCCAGGGTGTAAGAGCAATCTTGCATCAACCACAAGAATAAAAAATGTGTTGCTTCTTTTCAATAAGGGCTAAATTTGGTAGGGTTACTATTTTTAGTAAGTTTTCATTTGTGCACGGTTGAGGAGACATGAGGGAGAGTCTAGATTAGATGCAATTTATGTTATTGTGTGTTTTATGATTTACCCCCTTGATCAATTAGGCTCATATATTCTCATAAATAACTCAATGCATACAGATTCATCAGGCATAAAATCAATAGGTATTTGTAGGTAGATTTTCAACATTCTATAGAATAAAGCTAATCTGGACTCTCCCTCATGTCTCCTCAAGCTGAAAAATGCATCTAAGGGAGATATCTCAAACTGATTCATGACTAGAAATGTTGCAGTTCCAAGTTGTTTTTACATTCTTCTTTAGGTTCTTTTTAACAGAGTCGCCACCTCTTTCAAAGAGGAATGAGTTTCATTTTCTAGGTCTTCTCTAGTAGAGTCATTCGCATATCTCTTCACTACTACTACAACAAAATCATCATGCAATTCATCCCCAGAAGAGTCACCAATTTGTTGGTGGCTCGGATGGGCAAAACTTCACTAGAGACTCCAAGGTAATATTTGACAATAATTTCACTTTAGATACCTAGTAGAGTCACCAATTTATTTCAACAAAAGATTTGTTGGTTCTCAAATCTATAGATTACCAAACCCTAAAAAGATGCCAAAATTTATGATCAGGTCCAATAAATGATTTGGCCAATTGACGAAATCAATCAAAATGATTGAAATTCCCTGCACTTCAGGCTCTGCTACACCTAAGTGGGTATACCTTATTCACCAATTAATTAATGATAACACTAGATTTGTTGGTGACTAATTAGCAGATTATAACCCTCATACAATTATTTTTATACTCTATTCCAATCTGGCATGAGGTCTGAAATAGATGCTATAGTACGAATTGTCTTCTACTCCTATTTCTACTTCTACAACAGAAAATTAAAATGTATAGATAAGGTTTTGTGAGATATTGTTTTTTAGATATGATCAGTGCCTTCTACTTATTGGGCAATGGAGTCAAGATGTGAATGATATGTGTCATCCTTTTGGATGAAATTCAAATTGTTTGGCACTTGAGATGTTTATAACTTGTATAAAAATGCAAGATTATAGTTACCAAGCTCTTCTTATCGATCCCAATGATGCTCCCCATGTTACTGTGATTCACTTAAAAGAATTTAATCCTTGTTTGAAGGAACCAGTTAAATTAACCACACAAAAACAACAAATGTGTCTTGATAAATCAAATATATGCTTGATACATTGATT